>VZSR01002420.1:221424-254180 GCA_013398615.1 Brachypodius melanocephalos | reverse complement strand
CCTTGGAAAATCCTAGCCCACAGGCAAGTGCCTGATGTGCTTGAACCCACAGCTTCCTGACAGGCTCCCTGTTCCACAAGGATTGTCACTGCTTTATTTTCCCTGACCAGAGCAGACAGAAGGTTTTGTCCATTATGTTCTGATACTGCTTTTATTCCTGTGGTTTCCAGCAGCTCTAGTGGGGTTTGAGGCCCTTGAGTTAGCAATTAAAGGTTTAAAGGCATAGGGCAGCTGTTGTTTCCATCAGAGCTTGAGGTGCAGGGATCTTAGCAGTAAATCCATCACTAGTCTGGAAAAGGAAATGGCTTTAGTTTTATGTTAAAATGTTTAATTTCATGTTAACTCTTGTGCAAGCAATGTATTAGCTACATGTGCCAGTTTTGCAATCTGAGAATTTGGTGCCACTTTAAAAGGGTACTTAAATCTTCATTGTTTTCTAGATCACATCTGCTCTGAATAAAGAAGGTCTTGCAGATGGTGTCTTGGGAGAGGTAAGCAAAAACATGTATGTAACTGTGGTTTGTTTTACAATGCCATGGTAATTTGTAAAGTTAAGAGTAATTTTCCTTTTCCACTTGATAGCTGTCCCAAAGTAAGTCATGAATAATCCAGCATGTGGCAAGTTCCTACATTCAGTAGGATGAAGGTATTATTTTTAAAAAACAACCACTTCTTTTCCACTCACATGTTCCCCTCCTTTTTCAGCGAAGGGCTCTCAGGCACAGGTTTTAATATGGGGTATCATTGGTGTCCCTCCACCTTTCCTTGCTGCTGCCACCTGTGCCTTGCCCACTGTGGCACTTTGTGCTGCCTGTGAGGTAGGGCAGAGCCTTGCTGCCTGGCACCTCATTTCAAGAAGAGCACTTTCATCAGGCTTAAAGAAAGCAGGACTGGGAATGTGGTCCTATAACTTTTCCTACAAGAGTGGTAACTGCAGTTCAGGCACTGCCCACTGTTAATTGCAATGGCCCGAGTCTGCAGCAGGACTGCAGTGCTTTTGTGCCACAGACAGTTCATCTGTAGCTGCCTCATGGTGAAGAAAGCTTTGTTGAATGTTTTGAGGCAGCTAAAATGAACACAGCACAAGGTACTGTGTAATGACAGAGAGCAAGGAAACGGGGCCTCTATCCTGTTTGTGATGCTCAAGCATACATTGCCAATGCATTTCTGTGATTTTCAGTCTGGTTCTAACTGTTGGTTGGTAGAAAGGTGACTGTACTCTGCAGTGCAAAGTATTTCTGCCTCTTTTGCTGGTGGATTTTTATGGCATCTTCTCTCTGCTGAAGTCTCCTGCAGAATCTGATGGATCTGTGCCAAACGAGGGGGATGAAGGCCAGACTACAGAGGAACAGTTCTTGGGAGAGGTATCTGTTGCCTTCTAGACTAACCCTGCTGACCTCCCTGTATTTACTTTGTTCCTTTTAACAGCATTTCATTTTGTTGACTTTTCCTGCTGCTGAGGATATACAGAAATACAAAAAAAAATTATAATGGTAAAACTGGACCCCTGTTGAGATTTTTATCTGCTTCAGGCAGTATGTTCAGCCAGGTTTATTGCAGGCAGCTTGTGCTCAACCATGTCAGCATTTGGGATCCTGCACCATTTGAACAGCATTGTTTTCAGACCTGTTTTACATTTCAGGTCCCTAATTATCACTAAGGACCCACCCTCTGCCTTATGAGCTGTCACTAGCACTGAAAATAGTGTATTGCTGTTTGAACAAGCCAGCTTTATTCTTCCCCATCCCCTCAGTCTCCCTTTAGGATTAGAATTTGGGCTGGTAGCTGTACTTCCTGTGCTTGGTGCCTGTCTGCAGCTGTCTGTGGAGATGGGGACAGTGGTTTAAGGCTCATGTATGTTGGGGTGGTGCACTTGACTCCACATAACAGCCTGTTAAACACACTAAAATCAGAATGCTCTCCTTGGATTAGGTGCTTGATTGCTAGTTATTCTTTAGGCTCTGTAGCGGCAGACACATGTGTCTGACAGTGTAAGGTTTTGCTGTATGCAGTCATGAAGATTTTGGATGTCTCATAACAAATGTCTCTTCTAGGAGAAAATTCACAGCCAAACATTGCTTTAGCCTACCTAAATATTTGTGATCCTGGACTGAAGCCGCTGGTGATGCCTCAGGGCACGCTGTCACATACATAAAGTAACAGGATGGGCACATTATTCCTGTGCTGGTCACAACATGCTCTCAGCCAATACCAAACACACAAATTTGGTGTTATCTGACAACAAATAATTTTCTAGACACTGTGTCCTTTTCACAAGCCAAACATAAAGCTTGTTTCACTTCCTTCCCTGTCCAAATCAATGTCTTTGGTCCACTGTGTCCTTCAATTTAGCTGAAAAAGCAGGGTGTTCCTGAGCTCCCTTCACATACTGGAGCAATGACTTGTGACAGAGGAGGCGATTTGTGGGTCAGGTTCTGCACTCTGCTTAGCTTGTGCTGTGAAAACTGATGGTGAAAAGAAACTTCCCTTTTGATTCTATTTTCTGTTATTGAAATGTTTTGTTTGAAATCCCAAAATCCAAATACTTGCACAAAGCAGTCTCTGTCTTAATTCCAGGGGAGTTTTATAAAAAAGCAGCCTCTGTCTACTGAGCACTCCTGTACTGAGTGCTACATTGGACTTCTGTGTTGAAAATTAAGCTTGTGTTCATGTGTAATTTGCTTAATTAAACTAGGTTGTCTATCTAGTGCAGAGGATTTCAAGGATGAGCTGAAATTCAAAGTGGAGCACAGTGGAACCTAGGTAGCATTAATGGTAGACTGTTCTTGCTAGGGGTTAAAGCTAAAAGAGAAGAAAAGAATTCTGATTTTTGCATTGTAGCTATAGCTTTGCTTGGAGAGGGTTGTGTGTATATGGGTGCAGATGCAAGTTGGTGCCCAGGATGTCTGGGTGCTGGTACTTGTGAGATAAAGTAAGTTTAACTGGTACAGCAAAGAAAAACAAGGAATTAATTCACTGCTTCCCATGAGCAGGCAGGTTTTCATCCCTAAGAAAGTTGAGCTTCATCACATGTGACAGTGATTTGGGAAGAGAAACTCCATCACTGCAGACATCCCCTTCTTTCTTTTTCCTCCAGCTTTATATTATGCTGAGCATGATCTTACATGGCCTGGAATATCCCTGGGGTCAGCTGTCCTGGTTGCATCTCATTCCAACTTCCCATGAACTCCCCACCTCCACACTGGAGGTGCAATAGGAGAAGTAGAAAAGGCCTTGGTGCTGTGCAAGTGCTGCTCAGCAAAAGTAACATCATCTCTGTATTATCAACACTGTTTCCAGGACAAATCACACAGCCCCATACTGGCAACTGGGAAGAAAAGTAACTTTATTTTTGCCCAAACTGGCACACAGGGATAACCTTCCCTTCTAAATTAATGATCTCTGAGTTGACTGGTAGTCTGAAGTTGTAAATTTAACTTGAAGTGCAAAAACCATATGATTTTTAAAATGTGTGTATTTTCTAAGTGTTTACATAATCTCAGAAACGATGCTTTTCCTTTCCCTTAGACATTGAAGGACCATAAAAAAGAAACTGAAGACTTGGGATCTGCAAAGACAACTTTTAACATTTCTGTTAGTGGAGGTACAAAAAACCTTGATACTGATTTCATTGTATGTACTGTTATTTGTAAGTGCTGATGTTGATACTGGTGTTCAGTGAGAAGGCAAATTCTGCACAGGTTGTGAAAAATTGTAATTACTTGCCTCTAACTACATTCTCACACAATCTCAAGGCACTTGAAAATACAAATTTTTGAAGGGAAGGAAGGAAGTTATACAGCAGTTGTGTACCCCATTGCTGACATGCAGCTGCCCTGAGTGATTTCTGCTACAAAAGAAGACATGCTTGGTCAGGCATGAAGTGCTGTTTATACAGAAACTCCCAGGGGATCTTGAGTAACACAGAAGCCACTGACCCCTGTCGAGGTTTGACTTTCTATGGCACTATTCAGGTAGTCGTTTTAGGGGCCATTTAGACCTCTAGGAACTTGCTCTGTCACAGCGTAAGTAATGCTTGACAGTGCCTCTGTGGCATGGCTGTGCCCATGTGTGTTTAAAGCCGGAGATGAAAGTGATCACCCCTGTAAGTACCTGGCCTGGAGCAGGCTGGATTGCAGACAGCTGTGCCAGTGTTGTACAGTGCCACCTGCTGCTGCATCTCTCAGTGGTTTTTGTGGCAGCATTTGCTCTGTCTCTTTGCAGATGTGGATGGGCTGATCACACAGGCTCTGCTGACAGGGAACTTTGAAAGTGCAGTGGATCTGTGCCTGCACGACAACCGCATGGCCGACGCCATCATCCTGGCCATCGCCGGTGGGCAGGAGCTGCTCTCCCGGACACAGGAGAAGTACTTCGCCAAGATGCGGAGCAAAATTACCAGGGTATGTGTTTGCAGCTCAGAAGTAACATGTTCATATGCCTTTGGCACCTGCCTTTTTCACCTTAAAAAGTTTTCTTGCCATTTTATAGGTTTATTTCTGGCAGATGTTAGTAAGTTTTCAAGTCTGTAAGATCTCAGAGCAGAAGGATTTCTGTTACTCTTTTTTAATGCATGCTAAGGGGAGAATGCTAAGGGGAGAAGAGGCACACCACCTGAATATCAGTACACAAGAGCATTCTTTAATCCATCTCCAGTGTCTTTGAGTTGGATGTACACCAATAGATTCTGAACAGTAAGGGCAAATACCTTAAGCAGAGCACATTTCAGTCTGCTGTTCTGTCACGTTTTTCACAGATGAACCCGTGCTCAGGGCCAGCAGCATTATGTTGATTTCTGCCCCTGATCAGTCTTTGCAGATTTTGCTGATGCTTTGTTTTACTGCATGCACAGAAGTGAAAGCAAAGTATGCCCAGGGTAGATTAATCACTCTTTGTCTAGGAGACAGCATGTTATGGCCAGCTGGTTATTGTTATTTTCAGCTTTTTGCAGTGCTAGGGGTTGCTGATGCTGCTTGTGCAATTTTTTTTTTTTTTTTACTACAATATGAGAAAGTAGTGACAGGAGGTTGAAACAGGAGAAGTGGCTTTAAAAGAACAATTGGTTTAGCAAGGGTGGCAGCTTTTAGAGGAATTTCTTCACTGTAGTTCATCCTTTGGGAAAAGGTGTTTCTGTGAAGTGCTAAGCAGTTATCTGTGCCTATGCTGACAGGCAAACATTGACCTTGTAGTTAGGATGTTGCATTTGTTGTTCAGGTGTGTTTTTTCTTTTCTGGTCCCAAACTGCACACATATTGCTTGCTCAGCTGTTTCTGAGCTTGTAGTCTTGGCATGAGAAGGGCTTTGTTCACTAAAGAGCAGCACAGCTGCCAAGTCTGTCTTTTGTCCAAAGCAAAATAAGTGGAGGCAGAGGTTTTAGAAGGAATAAACTGGAATTTCATTCTGAGGGCTGTGCAGAGGCAGCCTGTGTGGGTTGGGTGGAGGATAGGGATACTACAGCCAGCTCAGGTTGATGTTGCTGCCAACTTGCTGCTTCCTTTATGCAGCCTTTTTAACTGCCCCTCGCTGGTCAGCTTGAGACCAAGAGCTTAAAGCTGATTTAACAAACAAAATTCATACATCTGCCTGGGCATTGTGTAGAAGACTTTATAGCTAAATGCTTGGTAGGATGTCTTTGTCTGCAAAAATAGTGCTGAAAACCATTTGCAACAGCTTGTGTAGATTTGTGTATTCTTTTCTTGTACATTTTGTAGCAAGAATACTTGGCCTCTCTGTGTTCTCGGAGCTTGTTTTGTGATTTTTTTTCTTTTTTAAGTAAGATGTGCTCTTGTGCAGCTGTTGAACTGCACTGCAGTACCTGTCATGACCCTGGATAGAGTGGGGATGAGTACACTGGAACAGATCCAAATTGTCATGTATCTTATACAGGGGAAGTCCTGCCAAGATCCTAACTGTGGTCTCTCCTCTGCTCTAGCTCATCACTGCAGTTGTAACAAAGAACTGGAAAGAGATTGTGCAGTCTTGTGACCTGCAGAATTGGAGAGAGGCTTTGGCTGCTGTGCTCACTTACGCCAGGCCAGACGAGTTTACAACCCTTTGCGGTAAGGACACTTCACAGACTGGATCGTTCCAGAGCAGTATCATGGCTTTGCTCGCACTTCCTTGGCCGGTTGCTTCCCCAGCTTCAGTGCTGGTGGGGAGGGAATCACCCAGAGTGATTTATCAGCGTCTTTGTTCTTATTTTATCTAGATCTCCTGGGTAGCAGGCTGGAGAATGAGGGGGACAGCATTCTGCAGACACAAGCTTGTCTCTGTTACATTTGTGCTGGCAACGTGGATAAGCTTGTTGCTTGTTGGACCAAAGTTCAGGATGGAAACAGCCCCTTGTCCCTTCAGGTTGGTAATTCTTTTAAGAAAGATTTTGGAAAAAACAGACTGCAATCATTTGGCTCTTAAATAGAATTATCTAGTGTAGAGCTTTGCTGTCTGATGTACATCAGGATGCAAGCCTTTCCTTTCTGGAAATATAATCCTGGAAAATGCGCTGGGAAGCACAGTGGCCCTTGTGCTTGCCTTGTTCTTTAGGTAGTGGTACTAATACACTTCTTGTGTAAAAAAATTGTAGTACTTAGTGTTTTCGTAAAGAAAGATCTTCCGGTGCTGGCATCTTTGTGGTTAGGAAATACTTGGACTTTTCTACTTTTGGAAGTTCAGGAGAAGAAATCAACAGAATTAGATTTAAATCTGGAGAGACAGTTGTAGGAAGGTTTTCATGAGAGTTTTCTTCAGGGGGTTGCACATACAAAGCTTGATTTCCAGCAGTGAAATACATTGCTTGTAGCAGATATCTTGAGGGAATAGGGTTGATGAGTGGAATGAAACAGTAATGGAATAATTTATTTTGTAATACAATGTTAGTTTCTTCCATCTGTTTAAGGCCTTTGAAGAATCAGTCATAGAAAGTACTTACTTGATGATGCTATGAGACTCTTGTTTAGTTAATTGAAAGAACTGATGTGTATCTGAGTTTTGCTTCATGTCATTAAGTCACTGAATTATCAAAATAATGTGATTTTGAGTGCTTTATTTACAGATTTACCTTCAGTTTGAATTTGCATTTTGATTGCATGGCTTTGGTCTCAGGCAGTAAAATTGGAAAATATTGTTGAAGTCCTAAATAGGTGGCTTGTTTACTATGATAGTGGCAATAGAACCTTTTTTTGTTTGTTTTTCACTTACCTTTTCTGAAGTGCTGATTTGTAGGGATAAACAAACAGAAAACAGTCTTTTAGTAATGTATGGTTGAAATCTTTGGTGTGATACACTCTCATTAAATCTCTTGTAAGATTTTAAAAAGGACTTTATTTTGGCAAATGAATATTTGTAGTATCCTTCAGTATAAATACAGCAAGAAAAACATAACAAATGAACAGAAAATGTTTCTATAATTTAGGACTAGAAGGAAACCCAACCAAGACCAGCCCTGGTGTTGGGGAATGTGCAAGGAAGGCAAGATATAGAATATTTCTGGTGAATATCAGGAAACCATTTTGCTGTAACAGCCAGAAAACTGTGGATAACTCTTCCAAGGGAGTTTTTAGATCCTTTTGGGATGGATAAGAACTGACTTCCTAAAACCCTGTAAATTAATGTGCAACAGCATGGCACTAGTAGCATGACAGGTGTGACACTGTCTGTTTGCTCTGAGGCTGTTGCCAGATCATTTGAAATTGAAAATGAAAGTATCCACGTGGTGGCACATGCTCAGTGCTGATAGGGCCATGAAATCCTGTTTAATAAGAGCAGTTCTTTTGAACTCTGCTGGCTCTGCTGTTAGAAGCTGCTTGGTGGGTGGTTGCTGTTCTGTCCTCTGGGGACAGCCGTGCCTTTGGTGCAGCTGTGGCTGTTGGGGAAACCTGCTCTTGGCTTGGGCTTCCCACTGGGCGAGAGGGTTCCTGCCAGGGACAGTCTGTAGCCAGGGCCTGCTTCACTTGGTTGTTCACTTGTGGGTGGGTTTTTCCCCTCCTGATCTTTCAGGATTTAATAGAGAAGGTCGTGATCCTGCGCAAAGCCGTGCAGCTCACGCAGGCTGTGGACCCGAATGCCATGGGCGCCCTTTTGGCCGAGAAGATGAGCCAGTATGCCAACCTCCTGGCTGCTCAGGGAAGCCTGGCTGCAGCACTGACCTTCCTCCCTGCCAACACCAACCAGGTATGGGCCCTTCAGGCTCTTTGCTGCCTCTCTGTCTGTGAACAGGTGTCCTTCAAGCAGAGATCTCTGCATGGCGCAGTTCAGCATCAGGACTGCCACTTGACACGCACCTTGGAAATGTGAGAGTCAGGCTATTCCCCTCACCCTGCACTGGCCTTGCTGAGCTGGCAAACGTGCACAGACTTCTGTTCTCTCTTGGTTTCATACCCTTGAGCCTGCAGCCAGTGACTGCCGGAGGGTGTCCCTCCTGCAAGGCAGACATAGCAGATGAAATAACATTAACATTTTGTTGTTCTCTTCTGACTTCCCATCTTCCATCAGCTGGTATTTGTAGACAGGGTGGTTTGGGAATGAGGCAGGCAGTTGTAAGGCAGTTCCAATGGCCTCATGTCTCATGCAGACAAGACTTATTCCAGTGAAATAAAGCAGAGCAGGCTTCTGAGAGAGCTCATCAGTGAATGGTCCCTCAGCCTCTTGGTGTGAAGCACTGGGTGCCAGGCAGTGCATTTCAGCTCCCTTCACTGTTCTTTTCTGGTTGCAGCCCAACATCGTGCAGCTGCGGGACCGGCTCTGCAGAGCCCAAGGGGAGCTCCCAGTGGGACAGGACGGCCTCAAGGGACCATATGAGAGAGAGCCCATGCCCAAAGGGCGAGCTGGCCCTGTGGCTGGACGGATGCAGGCGCCCCAGGCTCCAGCCCAGCAGTATTACCAGCAGGTGAATGGGCTTTGGCAGTAAGGGAGGGAAATGGTGCTTGAGTTCTGCGAAGTGATGCATGTAATAATTTTTTTCCTTTCTCTTGATCTGAGGCTGTGTGACAAACCTCTACTGAGAGCCTTGTGGTGAAGGTCATTGGTGCTTCCTTTCAGTCAGTACAGATGCCTTCTTTACTCCTCATCTGGAAACATCTTTTAAACACTTTGTCAAGTAGTCTGCTTCTGAATATTAGATGTTTACCCCCTTTGTTTGGAAATGTGCTTCAGTGCCAAGGACAGCTGTGTGGGAGTTCTGCAGGAGTTCTCTGTGCTTCCTCTCACAGTCCCTGACATTGTCCCATCCCTGCAGGCCTTGGGGCTTGCTCATGCTGCTCATCAGCCTCCTCTGGGGCAGATTATTCCCCACCTCTAGCTCTGATTTTGGCTGCAGAAGTTGCCAAGCAGTAGCAATAGCAAACTGAGGACACTTTTCCGCAGCTGTGGGTACAGCCTGCTGTGAAAACACCTTCCCAGCCAGGTGTAAGGTGGCGTGGGCTGGTGGGGAAGCTGAGAGTGAGCTGTGCTGCAAGAAAGACCTGGTGAGTATGAGACTAATAAAGGAGCTGTGCATGGAGGAAGATGAGAAATGGGGAACAAAAATTCTCTGGTTTTACCTCTAACCTGAGGATGATGCTGCAGCAGAACACACTGGCCATCAGGTCAGTATGGTGTGTTGGGCAGCCCTGGCTGTGTGTGTCCTTGGAGAGCACTGCCAGGTCTCTCATTCCCCAGCACAGCACTGCAGCTCATCTGGCCCCCTCTAAAGGTGCTCTGAGCTGGGCTTTTCTGAAAGCAGAGCTGTGTTAGGGCTGTGAGTGTTCTCCTTATGTAGAGATTGGCACAAGCAGAGGTCTCTTGTCTGCACTGCCCTCAAGCACCGCCTGCCAAAAAAACCAAGGCAGGAAGAAAGAAGGGAGGAAAGGTTGGAGAGGGAGTTGGGCATTCTCAACGGCAGCAGTAGTGTGTGCCTCTGCCTTCTCTCCAGGTAGGTTTCAGAAGAGACAAAGCCTTCATGCAGGATTTACCTTGATAACCTCATTGCATATGATTTTAAATGTATCATCATTAATAATCCAGTCTACTCTGCTGTCTGTCTTTGGCCTTCTTCCTTGTAACCAATGAGTTGCCTTGAGAAGCAGAGCTGTGTGTTTCCTGTTTGACTCTGGAGAATAGCAGCTCTCCTCTAGATGTTGAGATATGAGCAATGCTTTTTTAAACCAGAGTTCCCTCTTTCTCCCACTGTTTTCAGAATGCCTCAAGCAATTATTTCAGGAAGCTCTGCTCGTTAATTAAAGGCTGGGTGTATCACAACCCCACGAGTAACCAGGAGTTAGGACCCCTTGTGTTGCTGGCTTTTCAGGGAGCTCATCCTCAGCAGGAAGGGCTTGAAGGGGACAGGTGTCAGGTAGAAAGGTTCCCAGCTGATGAACCAGAATGGAGAGAAATGACATGTTTGAGTCTTAGGATACTTGCTTTGTTTGACTTCCTTTTAAAAAAGGACTTGCTCAGGCTTGAGGCAGCCTTTGTTTAACAGCTGTCCGAAACAGGAACGTGTTCTTAACACTTGGATTCCCTTCAGCATAGTTTTGTTGAACTCTTTTTCATCTGAATAAACCAGGCGTGAAAGGGGGTGAAAAAGTCTTTTAGACACTCCAGTGATGAGTTATGCAGGCATTAGCAGTGGCTGTTGTGCAGCTGACTGCACCATTAGCTTAGCACTGCATGGGGTTAGAGACACATAGACTAAAGCTAGCTGAGCCAGCCAGGGCTGCAGGTCACAGCCTTCCCTCTGCTTATATCCTTGAACCCCATGTGTCCTGCTGTTGGGCAACATGCCCACTCTTTGCTCAGGAATGTCACAGGCACAGGAAGTTCTTGATTTCTGTCCCATCAGAAAGGTAGGAGTGGTTGTATGGAATTGAAGCCGTTTGGAGTGGCAAAAAGAAGATAGAGAAAAGGAGGAGCTACGGGAGACTGGCTGGGAAGCAGTTACCATTAAGATGTGTATTTGTGCATGTGCAAGGGCTGAATATCAGTTTTTAACCTTTTAAAATTATATTTCAACCTTTTTAAATTCATCTGAAGCTCAGTTTAAAAAGACTCCTTTTGTGTGAGGCATATGTTTGAATTTAACATGGAACCTGGGGCTTGCAGCTGTGGTTAGTGATGCTTGCTGTCATGGACCAGTTGTGGGGGGCTTCTGCAGTAGGAAAATGTAATGAAAGGTGGAGACCTGGCTGACTGGCACACATAACACTGAACCTGCTCCACAGCCTCTTGTAGCTGCAACTTCACTGTGCTTTGTCCTCACTCTGCAGTTCACTCTGGCTCCAGTGCACAGTGATTTTTGGCTGTCTTGAATGCAATTCTCTTCTTCCTCTGAGATTTTATGGCTGTTACAAGTGCCAGCATGCAAACCTTCTTGCGTTCACTTCTTTGCATCTTGTTTTGTGAAACCCTTCAGATTTTTTTATTGTTTTGTTTTCCATGATTGGTATTTCTTTGTTCGATTCAGGTTAGAATTGCCCCTACTGTTACTACCTGGAGTAACAAAACTCCTACTGCCCTTCCCAGCCATCCTCCTGCAGGCTGTCCCTCTGACACACAGGTATAACCTTCATTTTTCCTCTCTGAGCCTCTGCTCCAACCCCAGTATGTCCCCTAGTGTAATCTGTGTGCTTGGCACAGTCTGGTACAGATAGGTGGAAGGAGCAGCTCCCATGTATGCTCTGGGTTTACTCCTCTGCATCTTCTTACTTTTTTTTTTCACCAATGCCCACATGAGTGGCACTGGAAAGTCTTCAGTTGGAGCTCAGTGTGACCTGAGTCTCTCCAACCCTTGCCCCACACTAGAGTATTTGAAGTATGGTTTTTCCTTTCTCCCTTTTCCATGGAGATTAGAAGCTTCAGAGTTACCATTTAAGTTTAGTTGAAAGGTGTCAGGGTGCTCTTGGGCTGCCTGAACACCAGGCAGCGCTAGCAGGGAGCTCTTCCTTGTGCAGGCAGGTGTGTGCTGCTCTGCTTGCTGCTGAAGGCACTGCACATCCAGCTGTGCTTTCAGTGCTGTGCTGGGCACCCTAAGGCACTGGGGTGGTTGGAGGCATTTGCCCCTGTGCTGGTGACTCCCTTCTTCCAGGGAATATGGTTTCAAGCCTTGAAACGTGAACTCATCGTTTTACTGTAGTTCTGCTTCAGCACTGCATTACCATTACTGATTAAATCCTGTCTCTCCCAACCATTTTTTCCTGTTTTTTTTTTTCTTTTTGACAGGGGGAAAACCCACCTCCTCCAGGGTTTATTATGCCAGGTGCTGTTGGCCCCAGCATGCCACCACAGCAAGCCCCATCTTCCAACTACAGCATGTACGCACAAGCAGGAACACGACCAGCGTACCCACAGAGTGAGTAACAGCAGCTTCCCCCTCTCCCTCCCACCCTGATGGGGCAGCATTCACTCAGGGATAACCAGTCCCCTCCTTGTGGTTGGGAGTGTTCAGACCAAGCCAGTCCTTGCAGGCTGGGGAGAAAGGTGAGGTCACATCTGAGGGTTGTCATTTCTTGGCGGGGTCCAGACATCAGACACTGTCTGTCAAACATTCCTGCTCTGCTGAGGTGTCTGCCCACAGCTCTCAGACTCACTCCTCAGCTGGCCTTGCCCAAGGTTGTGCTCGGGTTGGAAACTCCGAAGTTTGAGCCTTGGGAAGATGAGACACAGCTCATCTGTGTGTAGCTGGGCCATCCATTTCTCATTCGGGCTCTATGGAAATGGGAGAGGGGATGAGGAAATGAGGGCAGTAGCAAAGGTGAGTGAAGAAGTGGGCAGAGCCCTGGCTCACTCAAAGCAGGGACTGAAAGTACTGGCATTAAGGAGGAAAAATGGCCATAGGTAGGCAGAGGCAGTGAAATTGGACTGCAGGGCCCACAGTGAAAGAGAGGCTGTGAGATTAAATTCCCTTCCAGAATCTGTATTCATTTCCTTGGCCTAAGTTTTCCCTTTGTGAAAACCTGGGACAGGGCTTTCCTTTCTCTGAGAGCCCCTGTGAGGATTTTAGTGGTCCAGAAGACAGCAGTGTCCATGTGTCCCAGCCCAAGCAGCGTGGTGGCTCTGCGCTGGAGGATGTGTGTGGGAGAGCAGCAGTCCTTTGAGCCAGGGCCATCCTCCCTGGGCCCCTCTGCTCCTGGTGACAGGCTGGGGATTTGAGCAGTCCTACAAGTGCAGGCAGAGTTGTGGGAGCAAGCATTTGGCTGGGAAGGTAGTTGGTTTTGGGGAGTAGGGGCGTGAAGAGAGGAGAATCAAGTGAAGAAGGAAGCAGAGGCAGATGAAACCTGCTCTGTTATGGACTTACTGACTGACTGTTTTTTCTCCCTGTTTGTAGCGTATCAGGCCACACAGCAGTACTCCTCTGGAACAGGGGGACCAGCTCTCTATCAGCCTCAGCAGCCTATTGCTGCCCCTGCTTCAGCCTCTTACCCCAGCCCTGCCCCTAACACCACCCCTTCCTACCTGCCCTCTGCCCCTGCCCACTCCATGCCCTCCCCGCTGTATCCCGGGCAGCCTCAACCCTCCCCAACGAGCCTGAATCCCATCTCTTCCTTCCCTGTTCCTCCTTCTGGCACATCCTTTCAGCATGGCAGGCCAGGACCTCCAGCAACTTCTGTGGCTTATGCATTACCTACTGGACCAACAGGTACTCTGCCTGCAACCAGTGACCTTCCTGCATCCCAGAGAACAGGTCTGCGCTTGGACAGGGGGGCAGGCAGGGAGGAGGGAGGGGTTTGGTCTTCACCCACTCAGTTAAATATGCACTTTTTTCCTTGTGAATGCTCTGTAAAGAGTTTGCTTTTGCTTAGAGATCAGTTCGAAGCATTTCTAAACCACGTCGCCACCCTGGTGCATCTGTGATAGAGGTGTGCTGGTGCACTAAGCAGCATGAGCAGTCATCTTTCTCTGGTGAGCCAGACCTTGCCACAGTCACAGCTTTTGTCCTGCCCAAGACAGGATGCTACAACAGGATTGTTATGAGGCTGTTGTATGCCATGGATGGATCGTGGCTCAGTTTTAACATTGGTGTCAGAGAGCAAAGTACAGAAATGAGCAAGTTTTCCTAATTGCTGCAGACAAGATGATCCCAGTTCTCTTTGCTGAATGATTTTGCAAATGGAGTTTGGCCATGTCCTTGGTTCTCAAGCAGCCTTTTAAGCCTGGGATTGGCAGCATAGTTAATTCAAACAGCATTTCCCATGGCATCAGCTCTCTTTTTTATTTTGTCCATAACCTCTTATTGTGATGGGATTTACTGTGGCTGCAAATGCTTTAAAAGATAATCAGAAGTGATTTAGAAATGCTTTTACGTTTCTCTTCCCTGAATGTCAATTAAAAGCATGTGTGTGTGGCTGACACTTTAGGAGCATGTTGGAGCATGCTTGGTGAGAGAGCACTTGCTGAGGTGGAGCTCTGTGTCTGCTTGTGACTGCCTGGATGTCACTGCTGGGGGACAGTGACCTCGCCTGCCATAACAAACCTGTCCCTTCACTTAGCAGCCTGTGAAACAGTTGCTTTGCATGTCAGACAGTGCAGGAAGAATCAGCAGTCCTTTTCTAAACCTCCTCATGAACCTCCTCACATTCAGGTGGTCCAGCTGAAGAGTCTGGGAAGCAGAGGGTACAGGGAATACTGGGCAAGATTTGAGGGATGTTTTGGGCATGTGTGCTCTGCTGACAGACCCTAATGTGCCCACTGTCATTCCCTCTTTTATTTTAGAAGTCTGTTAGGGGTGATGCAGTGCAGAAAAGGCATTTTGCCTTTGGCAGCATGAATCATATGAGTAGGTGCTCCTGTTGGTGCCCTTGAGGATGGCAGCTCACATACCCCTTGTGTTTGGGGGAAAAGTGGTCTTTTGCTATGTCAAAAAATAGGACTGGTGTAGGACTGCCAGACTTGCAAGGGGAAAAAAGGCCTTTGCCATCCACCATGCAGCCAGATTTGGTGTCCTTTCTGTTTTTGGAGGTGCTGTACTGTGACCTCTCCTGACCCCACCTTACAGGGCATGTCAAACTTGAATCTCTAAGCCAGAGGAGTTATTGAATTGGAGAGAGGGAGAGGTGTTGGATAGGGTTCTAGGCCTGGGATGTCAAGCAGCACATTATAATGCAGACAGCATAGCTTCTGCACCTCCAAATAAATGCAAGGAACAAGAAAATTGTTCTTTCTTACCCATTTTGCTACTCAACTTGCATCACTGGCAGGCACTTCAGATCTACCGTTGCTAAGTTTCTTGCAGTGATGTGACATAGTCCACATGGCGTACTCAGAGTGCAGGGTAGGTGAAGCTCTTTTCAGAGTTAAAAGTTGTTCATATTAGGCTTTTTATCAAACTTTCTGAGATGCTGCTTCTGTCTTTCCCAGCAGCTGTGATGAGCAGTGTAACCAGTACAAAGTGTCAGACCTTCAGTAACCCAAACGTGGTCATCCTCTCTGATTCCTGCAGCCTTAGGCTGAAATGCAGAGGTGTACTGCAGGGCATGGTGAGGTGCTGAGCTCAGGAGAGCTCACGCATACACACAAGTGATGATTGCAGCTGGAGAACTATGGAAAAAAAAGCACACTCTGTTCTCTTTCAGTGTTTAGATTACACCTTTCAGAAAGCATACCAACAAGAATGAAAACCCCCTTGTTTTCTAAGTGCAGCAGTGACAGTGTACATGCTTAATATGCCTAACCACCAACACATTTTCTGAGCAGCTGCACTGCCTAGTGGGGGGTGCCTTGGCATAAGATCTGTAGACCCACTGAGATGCACAGCCAGGAGTAGATCTCACCTGTAACTCTGAGTGCTCTGATGCAGTGATGCTGATCCTGACAATGAAGTGGTGTGCTTTTGTGTGTGGTGATGATCTTATCTGGGAACATCATGCTTCATTTCGCAGTTGTGACTCATTTAAAGGCAGGAGTAAGGGAGGAGGGGAAAAAAATCTCAAATCTGAACTCTTGAAAAACACCTGACCTTTGAACTGGCTTGGATTTAAAGATGCATGTAAAAAGGAAGAATGCTGTAAATATTTTCTGGTTTTTTGCAAAGGCATATAACATCAGTATGTTAAGCTGTGTTTGAAGCTTGTGTGATCGAGAAAAGCCCGCATTTAATTTTATTTGCAACCCCTCTTTGTTTTGAGATACATCTTAGAATCTACTTTCAAGGAAGTTCTAATTTCCAGCATCTTGAATTTTGTTTGAAAATGCAGTAGACTAATCCTGAGCTAAAGGAAGGGTTTGCACCAGAAGTATGAGCAGGCCAACCCTAGGGGCATGAGTTAATTCATCCCAAAGTCCCTTTCCTCTTTGGAATGGTGAGGGCTTTACTGGTTACATTTTGCCATTTGGGTTTGTTGCTCAGTCTGCGTAGGGAGTGTGTCTTTTTGTGTGAGTGTGAAGCTGATGTGCAAACATCCTCATGTTGCTGGGCTGCATGCAGTTGAGAGTGTGCCTTGCTTTGAGAAAATACTTGGAAGAGCCACCTTAAGGTCAAGATCCTTCAAGCATCTCTCGAAAAGCTTTCTATAATGGTAAAATGGTGTTGAGAACAATGTGGCTAAGAGCAATGGTCTGCCAGCTGCACTGGAATAGAAAATGAGAACACCAGAAGAGATAAGAAAAAGGGCCAGAACACTGCAACGTTTGTTATAAACAACTAGAAACACTGCATGGAAAGAGCAGCAGGCTTGTTTTGGGGTAAGGTGGACACAAGCAGTTCCATGGGGAGCTTGGACAAATGACTTGTCTCCAAGCTGGCATTGTAATTAGGTTAGGTGATTTTTTTTTCTGCTGTTGCATGTTGTGAAACTGAATTGCTGGTCAAAAACTAAAGACAAACTGCTTTATTATTTTTGAAGAAATTTTTTTTTTTTTAGTTATCTTTGCATTTTGTCTACAGAAAGTCTACCATCTCAAGACCAGGCCTCTCCCTTCGCAGGTGAACTAGGTACCACCTAACCTGAAAATAATTACAGCCACTACATGAAATTAATTGAACGGACATCAATTATGCAGATGTTCTTTAGAGAACATTAAGTGTGATGCTGTTTGCCAATTAGACTTAAATTGATTTTTAATTCCTTAATTGAAACCAATAACAATATATCTGGAGTTTTTAACCACAGAAACAAATTCTTTTTAAATCTTCTCCTTTTTTAATGCAAACTGTTCCCGGAAATTAACAGCAGTAACAGTCTGGGAGATTTTCATAATGTGCTACTCCTATCAGTTAGACTCCCTGTATCTGAAATACTCTGGGATTTTCTGGATAGGGAAAAACAGAGGAGGCTGCCAGGAGATGGCACTGCCTTTGGTTAAAAAGAGAAAGCAGATGTGAAAGGGGTTTTAAATAGTTTTTCATTTACCCTTTTCACATATTCCAGATGTGGAACTTGCTTGACAAAAGCCTGGGAGCAAATGAAATTTCAGATAAATTGAGCAAATTCTGCAGTAATGTTAACCTGTGCTGTCTCAGGTAAATTCATCATCTGCTAAGTGAAAGACACTGTGGTGAAAAAGTCCATTGAGCAGGGATTTGGGTTTGTTGGCTTTTTGTGGCTTTGTGCAATAAATCCTGATTACTCGGGTAATGCCTGGATGTAATAATGCCATGGGCCCAATTCCATGTGCTCCATGCGGAGATGGGCAGCTCTTTCTAATGCATTAATGGGAGCTTTGGGGTGCAAATCTCACAGCTGCAGGGGGCTTGCTTTCTTGGGAGAGCAGAAGGTTTGGTGCTGACCAACACCCCAGACTTGGAGTGAATCTGCTCAGACAATCTCTGTGCTTCCAGTTTGAAACAAATAACCCCTGGTACTGAAAGCCAAATTTTTCCACCTTGCTCAAGCAGCTGCGCTCTGATTTGGGGATACAAAGCACCCAAAACCCTGCTGTAGCTGGCAGGATAAAGCTGGGTTTGTGGCTCTTTTGTGTTTCCAAGGTGGCTGGATGAACCTGACCTGAAATGCTTAAGGCCTCTTATGCCTCTTCTTTTTGTGTGGTGTTGCTGGGGAACTCCATGTGCAAATGTTGTGGATAAGCTCTCTTCACATATACACTCTGTGTAGCAGAGCTTTTTTGGGCATGGTAGGCCCTCTTCAAAGGCATGTCTGCCCAAAGCTCTTTTTTCCTGCAAGAGAAGAAAAAGTTAATTACTAACTTGAGAACAGTTGGTCAAGATCCCACTGGTCACCTTGCCCAGTGACTGCTGAGCCCAAAGGGTCTGATGGCAGTGATGTTGGGAGGCTCTGGCTTGCACAGGACATGTTCTGGCCTGTTGCAGTTAAACAGATGAGACTTTTGGTTTTTTCATGCAGAAAACCCCAATTTTTGAACATAGTTAATTTTTATATGGTATCAGTAGGCACTGTGTATGAATTTAATTGGTTAGCAAATTATTGAAATTTATTGGTTGATAATGGCTATTGGTTCATGTCTGTTAAACTTTTTTATTTCTAGATAGTTTACTTTTTTTTTAATGGATTCTTCTGGGACAGACTTTTTGGTTTTGCAGGTGTAATTTTTTTTACAAGAATAGATTGTTGTGCAAACTGATTTTTGTTCGCATAATTCTTTCTCATGGGAACTACACAGGCTAGCTGCACCCAGCTGAATTAGCAGGATTAAGCCATGATATCAGAAGGCCTTTCTTTTATAAGGTTTTTAGCTGTATGCAACACTGGCCCTCAGGGAAGGGCAGAGGAGCAGGCAGGTCAGGGCAGGCTCTGCCAGTAGAGCCGTGGCATGGATCTGGCCCAGCTGAGCTTAAGAAGGCATCACTGCCCTCCTCCCAGGTACTTACAGTCTCTGTTTTCTCTCTGTCCCAGGGCCCCAGAACGGCTGGAATGACCCTCCCACCCTCAACAGAGCTGCCAAGAAGAAGAAGGTACCATAGGAAGTCCTACCTCAGCACAACTGAGTGCTACTCCCCTGAAAAACCATAGTTTAAGCTGCTCCTGGGAAACCTGTTGGCAGGAGAAGGGAAGAGAAGGGTTAGCAGCAAACAAAAGCTGCATCTCATGAGCAGAAATGGCCTTTATGTCTCTATAATATCCATTATCCCTCTCAAAATATCTAAGCCTCTATAAAGAGATGGTGGGTTTTTGCTGAAGTTGTGGTTGTTAATAACAACATTGTTTGTGGTTTGAAGCAAATACTTCCAACTGTTTTCATCTGCAGCAAAGCACCAGAGTTTTGCAGGAGATGACACTTAGGCAAAATGAGGAGGTTGTGCAAATTGTTATAGATTATTGACATTGCTGGAGCTGAAAGCAATTTATTCTGATTAAGGGTCTGACCCTGAGAGATCTGTTGAGAGTAAGACAATTTCCATGATGGAGATAATGTAGTTTTGCAAAATGGATTTAAATTGCAGCAGGGCAGGATAACTGGGAACACTTGGCACGGAGCAGAGTGAGCCTTTTCATCTCCTGGTGCTGCAGTAGCCTGGAGTATCTCCACAGCAGTCAGTGTTATCCACTACTCTCTGACCCTGGGAAGCAAGAGTTAGTCTGGAGCATGTAAAGTGTGGGGAGAACAAAATGTTAGAGCAGCCAAGATAAGGTGTGAGTGAAGGCAAAGGCAGAAGTCTTCCTTACCCTTTGGCTTTTGGTCCCTGCAGTTCAAGGTGAGGAAACTTTTGGAGGCTGGATAGAGAACTCTTAGTGTCAGAATAACTGCTGGAGCAGAGAGCTCAAGAAGCAGCCTTCTGCACACAGGGTTTTTGCTACTTCTGTGTGTTTGTCACAGCCAGAATTTCTGCCATAGCCAAGGCTTGCAGGTTGGCTCCTTCTAAATGAGGAATGTGTTTGTTGCATTCCCTGTTGGGTATTTAGCAAATCTGTCAGTCGTGTTTCTATGTTTGTTTCCCTTCTGTCCACTGTCTGAAGGGTGGTTTAGGATATTATAAAATGACTCACCACATGGACTATTATAAAATAGAAGAAACGTCTGGCATTTCAAGCCATAATTTTCAGCTGTTTTCCTCCTAACTACGAACTTGTTCACCACTCAAAAGTTTATTGCTGTGATTCATTTCCTTTATAATTGACTTTGTTGCTGGATTGGGAATTTCTTTTTTTTTTCCGCTGTCCCAAACCACTAGCTTAATTCTAGCATCATTCATTCAGGGTTCTGTAATCTTCCCTTTTTTCTTTCTATGCGCACCCAAAGAAATGTGCGCATTCCCATGGAAGCCCTTTCTGTTGTTTGGATTTCTGCAGAAGCCAGTAATTCATTTTGTTGTTTCTTCCTTCTGCCAAATGCTTGTGAATACCCCTGAGTAAAGACTGGCAGATGCTCAAGGGTGAATCTGAAATGCCCTGGTAATCTGCCTTAGTGCAGAACTGTGTGCCAGAAACTTCAAAGGCTTTCAGGAGCTTTACTGGGGCATGTTGCTGGCTGTGACCTACGTACTGCATGGACAAAAATACACCCTTGAAAGTGAGACACAAAAGTCTAAATATAATGACCCAATAGTAAGAATAGATGTGGGTGTGGGTTAGTTTTCTCTTCTAGTAGTGCTGGTCTGCCAGACCTCTGGTTTGAGGGGAGAGTGGCTCTGATTCGAGGTGGCTGCACTTGGCTCTTGTGTCCAGGGGCAGGCTGGGCTGCCCCAAGGCACTTCTTGCTGTGGAGCCAGGGGGATGGGTTTGGTTAGCCAGAGTGGAATTCTCTGTTGTCTGCCCCTGTTATTTCTGTATCCAGCACTCCCAATTACTGTGGTTTGGGAAGTCTGTAAGAGCCGGGTGTTGTGCTGTGCCTGCAGCAGCCACACCAACATAAATGCTCTGCTTTTTACCCCAGGTCCCTGACAACTTCCTGCCCCCGGTCCCCATCACCTCCCCCATCATGAACCCGCTGGCGGATCCACAGGCTCAGATGCAGCAGCCCCAGGCTCCAGCACCGCCCAGCAGTGCACCCAGCTTCCAGCCTCCACACCTCCCTGCCGGGCAGATGGTGCTGCAGGGTGGCTTCCAGCCTGCTTCCCAGCCCCTGGGGCCATCCATCATGCCACCAACTGTTTCCAAACCCAGCACGGAGGGTGCCCCGGGGGCCCCAATTGGCAATGCCATCCAGGTAATGTAGCCTCAGCACTGCATGGGTTTGTTTGTCCATCAATAGAGACTGCCAGGCAGGATCCTGTTGTCCAGGCTTTTCTTGTAGCTGCAAAGTGTACTGTGGAGTTTCTAGGCACTGGCTTTGCACCATGCTGGCATTTTGCTACTGTAATCTCCACCTAGATGCCCCTAATCCTATAGTCAGTACAGGCCAACAAGCTGCTTCCTTCTGCAACTTTCACAGCTTCCCAGAGGGAGCAACAGCAGGTGCTGCTAAAGTCACCTCCACACACCCACAGGGAAGAAATAGGAGTTGTGCCAAGCTAGGTAATAATGCCACTTGGTTTAGCTGAAAACAACATGTGGGCACAGTGACCTGGAAAAGCCTCACCTGTTCTCTGTTGCTCAGCATGTGCAGGCACTGCCAACAGAGAAGATCACCAAGAAGCCCATCCCTGAGGAGCATCTTATTCTGAAGACTACATTTGAAGCTCTGATCCAGAGGTGCCTGCTGTCTGCCTCTGATCCGGTAGGTGATTTCTGGTAACAAACTCATTTCAAAGGGAAACCACAGTTACCTGGGAAAGGGAAGGTTAACAACTTTAACACAACCACTGGAGCTGGATAGGAAAAACACTTCCCGTGGCAACCAGTACCTTGTAAATGAGCTATCCTTCCCAAAGCTTCTCATTTATTTCTAATGGTCAGTAAATAACGTACCACCACAAAGCCCAGGTGCTGACTGTTCAGCTCGTGCCTGTCACATGCTAAAAGGTGATGCTGGTGGCATGCAGAGGGCTTTGTGCACCAAATTTGCTTGGTCAGCAGCACAAACTCATGCTCTTGTTGATTCAGTATCTCTCAGTTGCTCAAAATCCTTTATTTAAAGGCTGTAGAGTGCATATGCATGTGTGTATGTGTTTGTATGTATATATAGTGTATTCTGCATTCCCTTTGACCTTTTCTTCCTCTTAAGTGCCCTTCCCCCAGACAGACAAAGAAGGTAAAATCATTCCACTCATATCTGCACCTGAGGATTGCTTTTCTGCTCTGCCAACACATTTTGCTTGCTTCTTGTTAACCTCTCTGATTTTCTTAGGCAGTGAAAGTGTTTCAGCCCACGGAGACAAGGGACACCACCCTGACTGTACACATCAGTTGTTGTCAGAGCAAATATAGGCACTGCTCAGCTATTACATTCTGAAGGGGAAAATGGGAATGGGAGCTTAAGAGCGAGGAGAACAACCAGTTTGTACTTCCACCTAATTGTTTTGGCTGGAGAGATGTCTTGCTGTTTCCTAGACACAATTTATTCCTCTCTGTCCTAGCTGACCATCTGTAAAGTGAATATAGCATGTGCACCTTTTAATGGTTTTTAAACAAATGTTCTGTCGTCATGCATCTGAGAGTCAGGCAGTCCAAAAGAATTGAGAGTTTCTTACTTGCTCCTCCTGAGGTACTTTTCCCTTAGATATCTCTTATCTGCTGGTTTAGTCCTGAAGTAATGAGATATTTTGTTCCTTGATGACATAACTGCTGCTCAGGAGTTTTCTGCATGTGGCCCAAGATCCATGTGTTGTGTTCTCCTTTATGCCATCTGAACAGCTTTCCCTAATTTCTAGCACAGCAAGCAGCCAGCAGTTGGTCTTCACCCCTGAGCTAGGGCATTTCCACAGGGTTTATTTTCTCCAGACAATTATTTAATCCAAAGAAATGTTTCCAGTTGCCAGGGAAAATGCAGTTATCCTAAGTGAAGATGCACAGACTGATTTAGGAGGAAATTCCAGTACTCTTGTGCACTGATGCCATCTCTGCTGCTGTTGACCAGCAGCTTTTTTGTGCTCCTGCAATTGTGGCCTTGATGCTTTATTACTGTTCTATTACTCTGGAGTAAAATCTACAATTTTATATGTTGTTTAAGAGAAAAAAAAAGGTGGATAAAAATTCATTTCTCCAGCATCTGCAGCTCCAGGTGAAATCTGCTGGGGTTATTTTAAGAGCCTTTGGTGGTAAAATAATTCCAGGCATGTCAGTGGGTCATTTACTTTATATAGGTCACAGAAGCACAAAGTGTCTGTAAGGACAGATTGGATTAGGCCATTAGTTTTTCTGTTGACACTAAAAACTTACAGACAAACTGCTGGCTTTACTAATCACATGAGGAGAAATATAATTAGGAGTTGCCATAAATGATGACTGAGTTATACACACTTAGAAATGGAGAATCTGCATGTGCCATTAAGCTCTCACTAATGTTGCTGGATACTTCATTCCAGTAAGAATTTTATCCAGTTATCATTATGCTTTTTCAGTGAACCATAGGAAAAAAAATAGTGCTGCAATTCAGAATTCTGTCATTTTTCTTACCAGCTATATGCCAATGGGGTTTGCAAATGACCAGTGGCTTTTGGGGTGCACCTCTGCAGTTTTCCATTTTCTATAGACAACTGAAACATTTACATGTGGAGAACTGCAGTCATGTGGTCCTTCCAAGCAAAATCAGGGGAGAAGAGTACAGAACAAAGAATCCAAATGATGTGTTAGGAAAATGTTGTTGAGAAAGGAATTTGATGTGCTGCATGGACCTCTTTGCAATGATCCAGATTGGTGTGCGGTTCTTAACATCACTCTGCTTTGATGTATTTATTTGTCTTGCAGCAAACCAAGAGGAAACTGGATGATGCAAATAAACGCCTGGAGTTTCTCTATGACAAACTTAGGGAACAGACAGTAAGTTCTGTTTTACTGCCCCCCACCCCTCAATCACGTATGGCCAATGACTTCATTGGTGCAATACTACTGCAGTATGTAGCAGATGCTCATTTTTTTTTGGAAGTGTGCCCCAAACCCATTTATCGGAAGTTTGCATGGATTTCTTAGAAAACAGCCAGTTACTGTGCTTGGCCCCACATACCTGTGCAGACTTTACAGTGTTGTTTTGGGGGTTGTGTCATGAGTTTTATGGTGCTGTGCAGAGGCTGTGCTGAGCCAAAGAGCAGAGCTCCTTGCAGCAGGCACAGTTCCTCTGCTCCAGGCAGGAACTGAGACACACAGCCTGGGGTCAAAACAGAACCCAGGGGATTTCAATGTTGGAGGCTCACAGACTTCACTGGAAGGCAGATGTGCAAGTACTTCTGAAGATCTGGTAATTTTTCCAAAGCCTTCCAGGAGGCTTTGGCAGAATAAAGCACTGTGCTTAAATGTTTTAGTACCTTAAGATTAGAGTGATGTAATCCTGTCATTGTCAGACCATGTTGCTGAGCAATTAACCTTACTCAAAGGTGTAAAAGCTTAGTAGGTTTTTGTGGTGCCAAGAGTGTGTCACAGCAGGTCTCCCACCCCAGGGAATTGCATCCAGGGGCTGGCAGGGAGGGCTTGCAGGGTGTAGCAATACTGCAGAGAAGGGCCATCCTGCTTGAAGTCTATTGTTAGACTTCCCAGTGACTGTTAGCAGTGTGGTGCAGCTCTGAAGATGGCTATCTCCAAAGAGAGGAACTAAGTGCTGCACCTTCCTGAGGGCCAAGCACCACACTCGGAATTTACCTTCTAGTTTTTCCTTTGTGCTGACCTGCCTTGCCTGCCTTCCTTGCAGCTCTCTCCAACCATCCTTAGTGGCCTGCACAACATCGTGAAGAGCATCGAAACCCGCAACTACCAGGAGGGGCTGAACATCCACACACACATTGTCAGCACCAGCAACTTCAGCGAGACCTCAGCTTTCATGCCAGTCCTGAAGGTTGTCCTCACCCAGGCCAACAAGCTGGGCGTGTGAGGGAGCCCTGCACCTGCAAAGCCCTGGTGGTTGCTTTCCCAAAGAAGTGCATTTCTACAGCAGACATGCGGGAAATGGACCAAACGCTCGTCCTCACAGCATGGCGCAGTAGAGCTGACAAATGGCATTACAACTCTCCCTGCAAAGTACTTTGTTCTAGAAGGGCTGTGGAGCCCTGGTGCTTTTCTTCTTATTTTAATCCTTTTCCCATCCCTAACGATTGTCATCTACAAATAGTATATTTAATGGCTGATGTCCCACGTTGTCAATTTTTAGGTGCATGTCACACTGCTAAACTGTGGCTTTTAATAACAGATGTATGTGTTGAAACAAAACAAGATAGGTTGTGTATTGGACCCTAAAACAGATTATCCCCTTCCACCCCTCTGTTCCTTATCCACCAGATTAAAAGCAGTCTGATCATGTTACAAGTGTATTTGGTCTTTCATTTTACGAAGCTGCTTGCGGTTCTGTTATTACAATTTACATGTTCAATAGCTTAATTGTGCACTGGAGCAAATGAGCAAAATAAAAGCTAATGTGATATTTTCAATAAATGTAAATTTATTAAAAATTGTCTTTATGAAGTGCAGTGGAGAGATTTTGAGCTGGAGTACAGTGGGGCCACTTTCTGTTGTGTCCTGGGCATGAGAATACTTTTGTTTTTCCTCTTTTTATCACTAAAAGGTCTGTGTAGAACACAGAAAGATCAGCAGTTGGAAAAAAATGTCTGGGTTTGGGAAACAAAAGAAGCAGTTTTGCATGAAAACCACTTAAAATATCAGTGCTTGTGGAACGTAGATTTGGCAATGCATACTGCAAGAAATAATAGCAATGTAAATCATTGCTGACTTCTGTGACTCCAAAGAGATTTGTTAGGCAAAACAGTTTTATTTCCTTTCCAGCATCTTCTTGCTTCAGAAGCTTTTAAAATGGGTGAGCACAAGGCTTTGGCTTGGAGTTACCTCATTTCAAGAGTTTAAATAACAAGTGAAGTAAATTTTTTGATCTAGGTTATATTTTCTAAGCAGTGTTACAAATATTCTTGTATAAATGTACTTATAGCAGTGTATTCAGTACCTTTGTGTCTTGATTCAAGGTAGAAAAGTTTTAAAAGAAAGAACACATTCAAAGCTAAACAGGAATAATTTTTTTAAAAAAACCCTCAATAGGGTGAAAAGCGGCTGGGCTGGCCTGTGCTTTCTGTGATGCACTGCTCAGCAAGGAAAACAAAGTATCTCAGTACTCCAGGACTAAACCAGCAGATAGGAGGTAATGCTAGAGGAATCCAGGAGCTGGCCTTGCATATGCTCTCCCAGAGTGCTTTTGGGAGTTCTGGCTATGGAGCAGGAGTGGTGGCATGCACTTGTGAAAGACAGGCTCATGGTTCATATTTTGGGAACCTGGCTGTTTCTGGCAGTGACAACTGGGGAGACTGATGCTGGTGGCAGAAGGGCATGCCCTCCAGTAGGTGCAGGGTTGTGGGCAAAAGCCTTGCTGTAAATTCGAAGCTTGTAAGTTGGGAACAAGAGCAGCAGGATGTGAGAGTAATTAGCTGGGAGTATCTCCTCTGTAAGATACAGCTTTGTAAAAGCCAAGCAATGTTTAATGACACAAACCTTCATGAGACTTGCATCCATGTCAAAGAGGACGCCAGATGCGAAGGGACTCAGCCAGGCACGCATGCCAGGGACAGAACTGAAGAGTTTATTTAATGGGAAGAAATTAAATTTTGCTGGTTCCCCTTGTGAAGAACACAAGGGAAGTAGGTTGATCAGAACTAGAGAGCAGTGTTGCATGCAAACAAATGTGTTGGTTTGGTCTGGAAATTGACGTGGTCAAAAATGAGATCACCAGATAAGAGGGAAACGAGGAGGGGTTTTGAGGTGATAGTATGCTGAGCATACCCTGATGTGGCACCATGGCCTGGACACTGTCAGCAATGGAGTAATCTCTCTCCTTGCTGAAAGGAAAGCCATTGTCAGGAGCTCAGGACAGGAGAGCTGCACTGCCTGAGTGCTTAAGAGGAGTGGATGCAAAAATCTGCTGCTCTCCTGAGAGCAGCTGAGATGAATTATCGGTTATGCTGCCGTCTGTTCATATCTTCAAGGAATGCCAAGCAATTAGCCACCCATCTGATGGGATAAATGCAAACGGCCACCTTCATCTAGAGAAGGTAATGAAGCCCTGCCAAGTTAAGCTGGTAAAATAATTTGGCCCTAAATAGCCTAATTTTGATCTTACTGACTGAGAAGAGATTTATACCTTTATAACACCAACCAAGCTGCTCCTCTTTCTGGCCACCCAAGGCTGCAGAATTAAAAGCAGAAGGGATGGGAGGAAATTGAAGGCTATATTCTGAGCAGCATAGGTGTTGTCTGATAGCAGCTGACGTGAGGAGGTACCTTGCTACTTCAGCAGTCACCATCCAGGCAGAAGGACCAGCAGGAAAGGGCAGAGTTAATGCAGTTGTGTCCTATTTGCTGGAAGCAGGTGGGGATGTAACTGGCAGCACTGCAGAGAGGCCTGGCTGCAGGCAGGACATCCAAGTTCAGCACTTGAGTGAAAACCTTTTTGTGCTTGTAAAGCTCTGTAATGGATTTATCTTGGTTTTGCTGGCAGAGGTACAAGGTCAGCATTAGGCGTGAATGTTGGAGATTGTCTTTAATTGCTGCTGCCCTTCTAGCCTGTGCAGTTACATCAGATTTTTCCTCTGTTGTGCTTTCCGGATCACACAGTTCCCAAACAAAAAGGTTGGCAATGTGGGTTTACTGCAAAGGTGACTGTGTTTTCTCTGCCCAGAAGGAAGCCTGTGCTAGGCTGACTGGGCTAATGAGAGACAAGCGACAGGGGTCTTGCTGCCAGAGGTGTTTCCCCAAAACGCTGTGGAGGGGAGGGGGCATGTTTTGGGAAGCATGGCAGAGCCAGCATGCAGAGCAGTGGCACCACTCCCCAAAGTTCTGCAGGCTGCTCAGCTTCATTCTCACCTTCACCACCATGCTGGTACTTGGCTTCAGCAGCACCAACCCTGCTGTGTCATTAGCCCAGCTGGGGACCCCTTTATGCCTGAGAGGGGAAAAAAAGGAGATCCTGAGCCAGACATTTCCCTTCCCTGCCTCCCCTCCCCACTACCTGCAATCCCACATGGCTCCACACCCAAAAGTGTTCATTGTTCTGAGGCATCCATTGCAAAGGCAGAGCAGCAGGTATAGAGCCAGGCATGGCTCCAAGCTAAAGGGAAATCCAGCCAAACATCTGCCACCAACTGACAGCACCTCCCCTGTAGGGAATGCTGAGTGTCCTGATGAGGTGCCTGGTGCTGAGCTGAGTCGCTCAGCCTTGAACAAGGGCCAAGGCCATTGCCAGAGAATACTGAGGAATGTAATAAATACTGTACTGATATCAGGAACAGTTTCAGCACATCCAGTCTTAAATGGGTAATCTTCCAGCCTTGAGTTGCTGTATGCTGCGTTGACCATTGCCGTGTTTCCTCTGGCATTCCTGCAGGTCAAACAGATACAATCACCAAATGGCCAGTCAGCACAGATGTATGGACACATTTAATGCAATCCTCACCCAAAAGAGGCTGAACTGATTAAAATTCCTCTGAGCTTTAGAGCCGCAAGTTATCCAGAAGAGCATCTAATTAAGAGGGGATTTATTATGAAGCACTCTAAAAAAGCAGCTGCAGCTGACCTCACCCAGTCAGTCCATGCCTGCCTGGACAGCACACAGAAGGCTTCTTGAGAAATCGTTGCTCAAATTCATTGCCAGGTACACAAGAAGCACTTCAATCCACAAAATTGATCACATATTCCTTGTTCCTCTGATGTTTAAGGCTTTGTTTCCTTCTTTACTTAAAGTGTTCGTTTGAACGATGCATTGGGGTCACAAGGAAAGAAAAAAGAAAATGAAAGGAAAGGAAAGGAAAGAATAGAAAAAAGAAAAGGAAAAAGAGAAAAAAAAGAGGAAAGCCATTGTTGACAACGTGTTGAATAGCTCTGCAGTGAAATGTGATGGTAGCAGGGAGGAAGGAGGAGCATTAAAATGATACTCACTGTTCACACAAACCATTCACCACCTTTCATCATCACTGCCCTCTTTCTTTCTTCCAGGTAGAGAATTCTAGAAGACTGTTTAAAATATATCAAAAACAATCTTGGGTTTAATTATATGCTCTCTGCTGATTCAGTTGCCTCAGGAGGTGTAGTTAGTAATTAATTAGCTCAGCAGACTAATGTGCTTTGTAGCAATATCTCTCATTAAGCCACGCTCTGCTGGGTCCAGACCCATCAGGAGTCAAGGCTGGTGCTGCGCTGAGACCCACTTGGGATGGAGGTGAGCTGGTGCCTCCCCCTGCCACACCATTCTCAAACCCTGGCAAAAGCCTCCCTCTGAACTCCTTTGGGTGGCTTTCTAAGGCAGGAAATACTCAGGTCAAATAACTGGAGAAGGACAAATAAATTCTGAAGCTATGCAACATTAGGGGTCAGTTTTTGCTGTTTCTAAAACCTTTGTGATAATAATAAAAAAAGTGAAGATACAAAGACTTCCAGGCCCTTTGCAGCCTCAGCTCCAGAGGACCATCCCAGCCTGGCAGAGAGCCCCTAGGCCTCGTGCTGCCTGGGAGTAAGGATTTTTGATGGCACAGGCATCAACCTGACCAGCAGCTGCTGCTGCCCACAGATGCACTGACACACAGAACACAACAGGCAGGGGCCATTTGCAGGTGTGAGTGGATTCCCCTGTATTTCTCCCCCCAAAGCGAGAAAAGAAAACAGGCTTTGTCTAAGGGGTAGTACCTAACTCCAGCAGCAGTGCTGAACCCTGAACAAACCCCTGCAAGTCCATGATGTTTTCTGCTGGAATAGGAAGCTCCACAAGATTTAGGTCTTTGTCCTTTGTTCTCTCCTTGGTTGTCTGACACTCAGCTGTGCTGGCAGGGTAACCATAACCCCCTTCCTCCCAGCAACACAGAACAATCTTTGTGCCACAGAGACGCATCCCCATCAGCAGTGGGAATCTGCCAGTGAGGTATTCCCAGGCTGGTGTCCAGGGCAGCATTTCACACCCCGGTGCAGATGACGAATGAGCCCTCTCTCACTGGCAGGGCTGATGGGATGTGTGATCACTTGTGGGGTGCACTGAAGCGCTGCTCGGAGCCTGTGCCAGTGTATTCAACAACCTGGTGCAGCAGCTCAGCCAGGCTCTGAAAGGCAGGCTCAGTCCCGGGGGGAATCACACTCCTGCCTGCTTCCTGTGAGCAGATTTGAGTCTCTAGTCCAGCCTCCTCACCCAGCAGTGAGATTTGAGCAAGAGCTGTGTGAGGCAGACCACACAGCGAGATCATTTGAAGTCAGTGCAGCAGACAGGAACAAGAACTACAGACAGGTCCCCTGGAACACAGCTCAGTGCCCGGTGCCCCTTTTACCCACACAGAAAAGGCATCTTTGCAGCAGGGGAGGCCAAACTCAGTGAGCAGATGGACAGGGATGACAACAGAAAGTCCAGCTGGAATTGCCAGCAAAGGCAAGACATGCAGACAAAAGGGAGGCTGTCACCTTCCTCTCAAAACACTGCCTTCAGTTCTCATTTTCAGCACGTCTGCATTCACCATTGGGTACAGCAGACAAAACCAAGTTGTTTCCAGATCTCTGAAATACACTCAAGCTTTTTTTTTTTTTCTTCCAGACTTGCACATCCTTTGCTTTTAAAAATGTGAACCCAGGAAAGGAATGTTTATTGAGAAAATCTCCTTTTAACTCTGTTGCTGTTTTGGTTGCAGCTCGCCAGGTTTTTTTTTTTCTCTAGGCAATTCTGGCTCACTGAATATTTTCCAATATTATTTTTTTTACCAAAGGAAGTAGGATTCAGATTTGCAAAATCTTTTCTTTGCATTTCTGAGTACTAGCAAGGCCTTAATCTTAAGTCCAGACCTCTCTCTGCAACATGTAGTCCTGACATTATGATCTATGTAGCCAGGTACCTGTATTCAAGAGAGTAGATGTTTTCACAGCATCATGTCCCAAAATATGCTGCTTCCCACAGCCACTGCAGTGATCCTGGGACAAATGCTGATGCTGTCACTGAGTTGCCACTGCCCAAGCAGTGATTTCTGGGATCACGGGAACAGTATAGGCTCCACTCAAGAGGAATGACACACTGCCATGACATTCTCAAAAGGGATACTTTGGTCCACCTTGGGCTTCTGCTCCTCCATCAGAACCAGCAACTCCATGAGCCTTAGGGACTGCTCTGGAGCCATCTGGGGTGGGTACCACATAATATTCCCCTTACAGACTGGCTGCTGCACTTGCCAAACTTCCTCTGCATGCAGCCAGCTTCACTTGGAGAAGGGACACGAGGACTCCTTCACAGAAGTTACTCAACAGTATCACCCTAAACACTGCTTACACCCACAGGACCTATGGCCACAGCAGAGCATTTTTCACATCTTTGTTCACCTGCTTTCCCTGCTGCGTTGGCTCCTCTGTAAGCAACCTGCTGGGAACTAGAGATCAATATGGGGTGTGAAACCGACAGTAACAAACTGTGAATATTGTGTTCACAGGCTCACAGAGGGAACCTTCACAGATGTGTTCATCAGTGACTCGAATTAGCTGGAAATCTGGCAAAGCAATTCGTTTGTGTTTGCCTCTTACCAGGATGGCAGGAATGTCTGTGGAAGGCAGCTGGGAGGCTTCAGTGTCACTTGCATCTGCGTGAACATACAAGACTAACATCTATCCCATGCCATGCTTTAACAGCCTACAAAACCAGGTCAGGATGAACAGTCACATCCTGCCTTTTCAGAGAGATGTGCTCCCTGGGTCTCCATACTTCCTTGCTGCCTGGTAGCACTCCCATTTCATTCACCTTGAGCCCTGACATTGCTGCCTTAAACACTCAGGGCATCCTATCCTTGGTGTGCAGAGGTGAGCTCGAGCTGTGCAGGTTCCTTCAGCTGGGGAGCAGCTGCTGTGCAAGGGATGGGGGCTTCTTCCTGTTCTCAGGCACTGAGACATGGGAAAATCATTAAAGGATGGATTCTTCTCTCCTGCCTGCCCCCAACATCAGACTGCAGAGTCCAAGCAGGATGATGAGCATCGTGCATTAGATCAATGGTAGGTACACTTGAAATGAGCCCGGCAGTTGACCTGGAGGAGGGCAGGGCAGGAAAGCACAGTGCAAGTTAAATCACCTTCTTCTGCGGTCCTGGTGCAGCAATGGAAGGACATGGCAAGCTGTAAATCATGGAAAATCTGTTCCCAGCCAGGGTGGAGGGTTGCTGGTGCTCCTGGGCCACTCCTTCGTTCCCTCCAGTCCTCCCAGGAACATTCAACACCAAACAAAATGCATCACAGGCAAACGTTTTATCTGGAATCAGTCTCCGGTTCCCACATAATGACTTCAACCCTCTGTCTGCTGCCTGTGCAGGCTGTTCTTGCTCTGGTCACAGCGAGCTGCCTTCCGCCTGCCGCTCCTGCGGGCCACCCTTCTGCCACCGGTGACCTTGCCATCGACAGCGCCCACCCTGGCATCCCTGGCATCCCCGGTGCCCTGGGATCCTTTCTCTCCCGCGGCAGCACGGGGGGGACACGGGGGGATGGCGGTCCCACGAACCCACCCCTGAGCGCTAAAATTGCGCTCCATCCGCGCTGGGACAGGGCAAACAAGAGTGGCAGCTCTTCCTCGGGGTGCGCGCTGCCGACAACTTGCTGCCTGCCTGTCTGTGTGCTGGTTTTCAGTGTCCACCTTGTCACTCCCAGGCAGGAAAATTTACCCACCACCTCTCCAACACCTGCTCCTCCCTAGCGCCAGCGGCATCTTTTATTTTGATGGCACGAGTTTCCAGAGCTAAACGCCACTGAAATCCTTGTCTCTTGGGAGCCGGAGAGCCGGCGGCAGCGGCACGGGCCGGGCAGCGGGGCCGGGGAGCGGGGTCGGGTAGCGGGGCCGGGTAGCGGGGCCGG
>VZSR01002420.1:201904-221324 GCA_013398615.1 Brachypodius melanocephalos | reverse complement strand
TGTACGCGCTGAGCCTGGTGCCGCGGGCGCACATCCTCACCCTGCTCTGGGGTGAGTGCGGGGGATGCGCTACAGGTGGGGCGGGGGCGGCCGGCGGCGGGACCCGGGGCGGAGGGCGCGTCGCGGTTTGTCCCGTCCGTCCCTTGTCCGTCCCCTGTTCGCTGGCGCGGTGGCTTTTGTTCCCCAGCCCCCACCCGGCCGCTCCCGGGATGCCATTGCCAGCGCCGCGCCGGGCCCTCGGTTGCTGTAGAAACAGGAGGCGCTCTCCCTCCGGTTACATTTATCGGGATTTTTAGTTAAAAAAGCCCAGTCGAGCGGTGATGTTTCGGTTTAAAGGTCTGGGAGAGGACGCGCTGGCCGTCCCTTTGGTGTTTCACCGCGTTACTTTCTGAACCCTCGCGGTTTTCGGTTCGGAGCAGAAAATCAGCTCGTCGATTGTTTCTTGGGGAAGGTGATAAAAATTTTCATTAGGGAAGATGTGAAAGTCGAGTAAGAGCCGTAAGGTGCTGGCACAGAGACGATAAGCCGGGCTGTGCTTTCTGAGGGGAGATGGCTTGCAGCGTCTGTCCTGCTAGCCGTGAAAAGCCAAGGATTCGATTTGGGGAAAAGAATATGAAATATAGCTTCTTTTCCTCCATCCTACACTGGTGAGGTCCTCTTTTCTCCTCAGAAGAATGATGCTGGGAGAAAATGCCACATAGAAGCACTGCAGCATTGTGCAAGGCTCGTCAGGGTTTGTGAGACCAAAGAGATGGTGAATGTCAGCATCACTATTCAGCAGGCAGAGCTGTGTATTGATTCATATAAATCTCGGTGGCCAAGAGGGTAAAAACTTGAGTGCTGCTTACAGCTGATGCAATTTTTTTTTTTTGATAGATAATCTGCTTTGAGGTGAGTGGAGAGTGTAACAGCCTGGCGTTCTTTTATACAGAGGAAAGAAGGGTCTCTGCTGCAGGAACTCACAGACATGGAATTTGGGTTGTTAGGCTGCCATCATTACTGTCGAGGTGACTCTTCAGAAGCCCCAGCTAGATGCTTTAGAAGTCAGGCTTATACTTTCTGTTTGGAGAAGTCCTAAATCTCTTTTTTACAGTTTCAGCTTTTGATATTCAGTCTGTCTTAAACCCCCAGAAATCGCCACCAATTGGTGCTTCTGGTTGGGAGATGAATCTTTCCATCCACTGCCATCCTCAGTTTCTGGGTCCCTGGAGGGGCACCTGGATTTGACTGGCAGCCCAGTTTGCACAATCCCTCACCTGCTTTGCTCATGACCAGAAGAGGTTTATTGGGGTGGTTGTGTTTTGCACAGTTTCCTTCTGTAAGCACTACTCCTCTCACCTCCCTGTTCCTGCTTGTGTTCAGGCTGATTTCATAGTTTATCTTGGCCACAGGTTGGTGATCAGGGAGACCAGGAGAGCCTGTGGGAGCTGTGTGGCTGGAATGCACAGCTTGTGGTCTGCTTTCAACCCCTTCAGGTTCTGTTGTATGCAGGCAGGTGGGCTTGCTTTTTCTGTTTTGCCTTTCCAAGAAGACAGTTTGAAATCATCTCTGATTTCACTGTGCTTAATTGCAAAAATCCCTGAAGGTGGAGGCAAAGGACAGAATTACCAATTCAGCTCTCCATCCTCCGAGGTTTTTTTTCCTGGTGGAGATTAAACAGACGCTAAATAATAAACCGGTCTCGACGACTTTGCAGCTTAATGCTTTTCCTCCTGAAAGTGAGAGCCTCTCGTTTCTTGACATCATTATTTTTAACAGCCATCCTAAAGCAGACCACAGAGTTTTTACAGGAGTTTGGTGGGTGGTTTTTACAGGGGCTCCCCAGTAGGGAGTGAGTGCGCTGGCTCCAGCTATCCTGGGCACGGTGAGACATTCTTGCATCTGGCTGCTGCCAGCTCTGCTCCCCTCAGAGGTGCTGAGCAATGTGAAAATGCACACTCTCCTGCAGAATATGTCAGATAAATTAGCTTGCTGACACGCTACTGACCTGTTTCTGAGGTCCCTCTGAGCAATTCAGGGTAGATGATAAAGGGTGGCTGTTGCTTAAATTGACAAACCCATCTCGCTTCAGTGTGGAAGGAGCCAACCAGTGAAGTTATGTTGGGAGGAATCAGTGTTAGTCAGACGTGTCCCTCGCCCTCCCTGGTTCTGCACATCTCCTTCCCTGTGCAGATCAGCTGTGAGACTGCCTTTCTGTGGGCGCTGGCTGCCAGCCAGCCTTGGGAGCAGGGCTGGCACGCTGGCAAACATGGATGGCGGGCACGAGAGTAGTGTCAGGTAGTGCAGGGATGTGTGTACGCTGAAGGTGCAGATGGAGGAGCTGCAGCCTTCCGTGCATCCCTCTGCGGTTTTCCTTCTCTTCCCAAGCTTTCCTGGGACTCAGGAAGCTTCCCAGTGATCCTGTGCAAGCCCTAACGTTTCTCCGCTCTGTGTTCCCCACCAGTGCTCCCCCATGGATAAGTGCAGGAACAAGTGTGCTGGGAGTGGGATGCCAGTGCTGGCTGTGACCTCCGTGGTGTCTGGCAGGAAGCCAACAGCTTCCCATGACTCACCAGTGCCTGCTTGGCTTTTTTACCTTCTCCTCCCGTTGTGTTCTCCCCTGGGGGAGGCCGGGTACAAACCCTCCCTGTGTGCAGGGCTTGCTCTCCTCCATCCCTCCCCACCCCCGGAGGCAGCTGATGCAGCACCAATTGCTGAGTGGAGCTGAAATGCCACCGTGCCACCTAGAAAACCGCTGTTCAAGCCAAGCTGCCTGCTCGGCAGGGCTCATTTCCATTGGTAATTTATTGACATTTGTCCAGCTGTACATAATAGACAATGGGAAAGCGCTGCCAAGGAAGGCTCAGCTGGTTGTTTACTCAGGATTATCTGTGCTCCTCTGTTCCCACTGCCTCCCGCACCAGCACCTTGGGGCCCGGGCTGCAGCTTCCCTCACCCCCATGGAGCTAGGGCTGCACAGGGGATCCCAAACAGCACTCTGGGTGGTGCAGAACTGGGGATGTGGATTGGCGCAGAACTGGGAATTGGGTTATCTTTCAAGGGATGTACAGATAAGCTGGTTAAAACATAGGCTTTCAGGGCCATTCCAGTGTCTCTGTGGAATTTGATTTCAGTCCAAGCTGAACAAAAACAATGAAATTACTCATGTCAAAATTTTCCATGAGCTGAGAGCTGCCTTGACCCGAGAGGCAGCAGACGGTGTGTGCAGGACATCGAGCAGCCCCAGGCTGTGCCTGTGGGACAGCCACGGAACCGGCCCAGCTGTTTGGAATGTCCCCTGCCATTTGGAATGTCCCCTGCCATTTGGAATGTCCCCTGCCATGGCAGCCCAGACTCACTGGGAGCTCTCTTGCCTTGCTCTTTGCCAGCCTGCCTTGTGTTTTGGTGCAGGGGCGAGTGGAGGAGACCCTGCTGCCTTCCCCCTGCTGCTCAGCACCATGGAGGCTGGAAGGGGAGGTATCACCATTCTCTTCAGGCTCAGGAGGAACTGAAGCAGGGTGGGAGCAGCTTGCTGCTGATGGGACTGGCTGGGCCAAGCAAGCACATTTTCCAGGCATTAACTTGTGCACAGGGGTGCTTGTGGTCATCTGGGGCTGTGGCTCCCCGGTGTTCTCTTTGGGGCTGGATGTGCTGCACCACTTTCCAGAGGTCACTTGGGAGGAAACTGCCAGGCTCATCCCCCACGACAATAACGTGCCATTAAATGGTGCTTCTTCACCAGGAACCTCCTTGCTCCAGCCAGGTCCATCCTGTGGCAGTCCCGGTGAGGTTTATCTGATTTCATTTAGGGAAGCAAATTAAAAAACTCTGAAGTCCTTGTACAGAGGGAAGTACCAGCATGTTTCACTGCAGGGCCCGGTGCTAAACAGCTGCTCACAGTTTCTTTTGGTGGGATCATGATAACTTCTTAAAGACTCCATCTGGGGGACCACGTGATTGTTTTGGATTTTGTTTGCAAAAAAGTGCTTTTTTGTCTTTGCAGAGGGCTCCTGGGGAAACACTTGTAGTAGCCAAATTAATTTTAGGAAATAGAGCTGCCACCAAGGAGGTTAAGCTGTTTCCCTGCTTTAAAACCTTTCCTTTTGGGCTGCTGAAACAGCTTTAAAAACTTGCACAAGCATGGGCACCCAGAAATCCCAAATCACCTGGATGTGTTTGGCAGAGCTGCCTGAGGGAGGAATGGATGTCACACGCTGCTGTACCTTGCCAGAGCCTGGGGTTGGGAAGGAGGAAGGCCTTGCCCTAATGGTGCTCCTATGGGAAGGGAGCCTTATTGCCGTTGTTTTAGCAGCGTTTAGGAGATGTTTTAGTGCTCCTGAGAGTGCCAGATTGTTCATGTTCAGCCGTGGTGGGCCCTGTGCCATGTTTATCCTCAGCTTTCCCCCGTGCAAACCAGTGCTGGCTGGCTGGGAGCGCAGACGGAGCAGCGGCGCTGCCCAGCTGCACCCCTGCCGCGATGCAAGCTGCTCCCAGGCAAGAGGCTGGATCCTGCCTGGGATGCCTGGATCCTGCCTGGGATGCCTGGATCCCTTCAGTGAAAGAGATTAAGGCAATTGTGATCCTAGCATTTTGGGTTATCAGCTCTCTCTCAGGCTGCTGGTAGGTAGCACGCCTGTGTAGTGAGGCTCAGGTTGCTGTTGTGCACTGCAGATGCAAGTTTTTGTTGGTCCTGCCTGATTCCAGAGTCTTGGATATTCTTGAGTGCCACCTGCTGGCTTTCTGATTATTAACTGGTTTTAGTCCCAAACCATTTCTAGGCACGGCATTGGAAACCCTGTGCAGACAGCTGTAAATAAAGAAAAATCCTAGCTCCAGGAAGTTCCCCTTGGTACCTCTGTGGATGAAGGAGGGTGGAAATATTGTCTCTTTTTCACACCCAGTGAAATGGAGACATTTGACAGAAACTTCTCTGTCACTCCTGCTGCTACTCTGGAGAGTGGTTGTGCTCCTCTGTGGCCTGGACAGTGCTTATGCTCAGGTGGTTTCTGTAGGTGAGGTTTTGGGTCAGAAATAGGGAACAAATGCATTTCTCTTGGATACTTGGTGGGAAGGGCTTAATGAACAGAAGGACCTTTCCTCACCTTATTCCCTGGAGTGATCTCCTATTTGCTGGCTCCCAGACCAGTCCCAGCCACGAGCAGAGAGCAGCTCTGGGAGGTTTCTGTGGGATGCAGGAGGCTGGCTTTGGTGTCCATCAGCCCCCCAGCTCCACCATGCTTTCAGCAGTTCAAGACAGCAGCTGGTCCACTAGATAATGAATGTAGAAGAGGTGGAGTTAATCTAAATGTTAATTGCATCTCTGAGGTGCACATCTGCACAGGGGAGGAGCCCTGCTTGTCTCCAGAGTTTTGGACTGGCTTTTCCTCCCCTGGCCCATTTGAAAGCATAGTTACACAGCTGTCACTCTTAATAGCCAAATTCCTGGCTTGTTCCTTCCCTCCTGGCATCAAGAGCAGAACTCCCATCATCTCTGATAAGAATAAAGTCTTTTCTCAGGCAGTGTTTCTCTCCTTAAAAATGGCATGAGCCCCAGATCTGGGGGTGGCTGTAACATGTCTGGGAATGGTCTGAGCTCTGTGTCCATGGTAAAAGTAGGAACACGCCCTCACATAATGCACAGATAGAACAGCATCACAGAGTCACTCGGGTTGGAAAAGACCTCTAAGTTCATCAGAACCAACCATTAGCCTACACTGCCAAGTCCACCACTAAACTGTGTCCCTAAGCATCACAGCCATGTATCTTTTAAATCCACCCAGGGATGGAAACTCCACCACTTCCCTGGGCAGCCTGTTCATGGAATAGGTATGGATAGATACAATCACACCAGTGTTCCTGGGTCTGTTCCAGGATCCTGCTCTGAGGTGATGTCCTGTTGAGGACTCCTGCCTGTTGGATGTTTTTCTTCCCCAGTGTTCCCTCCTCTCTTGTTTTAACTGTTGCTGGAGGTGGTTCCTTAAGGTCTTGTCTGTCACAATGTTCAGCTGTAAGTATGTGTTTTTGTTTCCTAATCCTGATTTCATCCCCAGTGCATTGGTGATGCTCCTGTGTTTTTTTCCCTCTGTCCTGTGTGCTGCACATCACGTGGTCACTGCAAGCATGGCAAAGGAATGGGAAAAAAAATTCTGTGTGTGAGCTGAGCCCTGGATTCATGTGATGGTCCTTTGGTCCTGTTACTCTCAGGAGTGGCTTCAAGGCACTCCTGAAGAGTTCCTGCAGTGGGAATGAGTGACCAGTAAAGCCGTGTGTGCTTGACACCCAGCACAAAGCGCTGCTGGGCTGCTCTGACCCACGCCACAAGAACCTCAAGCACCCTTTCCCTCTGATCTGCGTGATGAGGACAGAGATGACAGCTGGATCCAGCAAAGGTAGAAATCCCTGTCTGAATTTGGCAGGGTTGTTGGCATTTGGGCTGCCCCCTGCCATCGTGGGCTTGGGAGAGGCATCCCTGTGAAGCAGCCCCTTGAAGGGAAAGTTTATTGGCACCCTCAGAGCTGGTTGTGGCAAACACACAAAAGCCCAGCCAAAGGCCACAAAAGCATAAAATGCCTTCTTTAGCTGTGGTCCATCAGTCCCTGAGCTGGTGCAGGCAGCTCTGGGGAGTCACCAGGAATTTCTGGTGTTTATCTTTGGTTGCATGTGCAGGTGGGGATGGCAGAATACAGGCTCTGAGGAATTTCAGTGGATAAGTCAGGACTTCTCTGCAGGTTTAGTCTTAAGGGACCTAGTGCATTGAATTTAGTGTGGTTCCTCATCTCTGCCACTGCACCTACCCTCCCTGCAGTCACTGTTGCACTTGTAACTAACACTGATGTTATAATTGAAGCCAAGCAATTTCTTGTAATCAGATTTTATTTTTACCATGTAGGCTAACAATAAAATGTGCTGTACCACTGGAGAGTGAAACATTAACAATTACTGTGCTAAGCAAAGCAAAGCTGATGTGAAACAGAGGGGAAGGCTGTTTGTGATGCTGGCATGGGGAATTGTGTGCCTGCCATCCCTCTTGTGTAGGGCCTTAGCAGCAGGGGATGGGGATTTCTGGAGGATCTTTCTCAAGACATTTTTGGACAGTGGTGTCTCAGATGATGTTCTGAGTGCTAGAGCTCGCTGGAGGAGCAGAGCTGGGCTGGGGCAGGGCTGTTTGTGCTGGAGGGGCATAGAGAGGAGTCATTGGGGGAGCGTGGGGAACAATCATCTGGTGAGTGCCCCCGGGGAGCATCAGCCTGCCCACACACAAGGTCTCCTCCTCTGCCCTGGCAGCATCCTCCAGCCTGACAGCTCTGGCTGGCTGACCTGCTGCGTGCAGGGGGCTTGTGCCTTCTAATTTTAATGAGGTTTAGCGCTTGCAGCCCAGCTCTGAGGCTAAAACTGACAGGAGAGAGAGTTGGAAGAGGCCACTTTTTGCAATAGGTTTTGCTCTGGGCTGTGTTTGGTTTTGGAAGGGGGAGGAAAAGGTGTAGCAGCTGATGGTATACAAGTGGAGCAGACACAGAGCATCTAGGCAAGGTGCAGTGATACAGAAACATCATCTGAACTGTGAAATCTTGGAAAGTCAAACCCATCAGATCTCTGCTGCGGTGGTCATGAGGAGGGCAGTGGGTCAGAACAGGGCATTCCCCTGTCACGTACCTGGTTCTGCACAGGGCAAGCTTTGGCTTTGTCCCTTTTTGGACAGGGATGCTAAACAATAACTAAACAATAACTAAACCTTCTTCCTCAGGGCAGAGCTGCCTGCTGAACACAAGGCTCTGGTCTGCTGTGCTAATGGCTTAACTGTGCTATTTCTTTACTTTGTCCCTAAAAAAAGAGGTAAAATTGACATTTATTCTGTCTTGGCATTTATGGAGCACTTAAAACCCACCAGAGCCCGAGTCAGCATGCAGATTGAGGACAGCAGTGAGGTCACTGGGAGAGAAGTGAAATCTGCCCGTGGTTTTGTGGTGACGCGAGATCCAGCTGAGCTGAGACAGGCGACACATAAGCATCAAAAATTTCAGAGAAGCCAAAGCATCTTCCAGTTTTCTCTTTTGATCTAAAAATATGTGTAAGCTGTTCGACATGTTAAGGCAATCTTCGGTTGCTGGTGAGTTCAGGGAATCTGTATTTCCTTCCCATTGGCTGGAATAATTGCTGTCAGCCACAATTTCCATTGCTCTATTGGCTTTATTTATCTCACATTTGCTGCAGTTGTCAATATGAACATTTCTGCTATTCCAACTGGAATAAAGTCTTTTGTATACTCAGCCAAAAGTGCTGGCTCTGGGGAATGTTCCTGAAAATTCATGTGCATCCAGGCAGAGGCAGCCTGGATTTCATGAGCTGGTGATGGCAGGGCCAAGGGGATGTGATTGATAGCTTCTCCTGAAGCTCCCCCACGGTACAGAGGGGCAGGAGCAGGGCATCGTCAGAAATCATCTCTGCAGCTCTGAAACTCTGCTTCCCCTTTGCCTTTGATGTGCTTCCTCTTATCTCTGTCTCTCTTGGCTCAATTTAGAGTGGCTCAGAGGATGTGAAGATCTAATTTTAGATGAAAGTCTCTGGCCTGAGATTTCTCATGTTTGGTCTCTGCAGGAAAGCACGGCTCCCCCTGAGAGCTGGCATGACCTGCATGGTGGGCAGCCCAGGGAATTGCTGCTGCACGCCAGTGCTTTTTAATTCTCATTTGCTCGCTTGAATCCAGCCCAAGGAGCTTTTGATGCCAGCCTTTGATAGTTAGCAGGGCTCAGTGAGCAGAGGGTTGGCTAGCAGAGCAGTGTTTCCTTCCCAGAGATTCCAGGGCCAGAACACTCATTCAACATCACTGCTTGGCAGCAATTTAGGGACTAGGGTGAAAATTTCCTCCTCTGTAATAAAAGTAGTTCCAGGTCAGAAAATCAGGCTTTTTTAGTAGGATGCTGCAAGTTAAATGACTGCTTCCTAGTGTCTCTTTGCTGTGGAGGAAGAGAGCTCCAAGGTTTCCCTGGAGTTTGGCAGCAGAGATGTGTACTGGGGACTTGATACCTTATCTACATCAAAAAATGCTACGTGTTGGCCTTGGCCCTTCCACTGGTGCAGTGTGTGACATCCAGCATTTCTAACTGAGGTGTTTGGGAAGACTGCTGGCCTGATTTGGGGTAGGACAACTTGCCATTCTGAGGGCAAGCATGGCATTTTAAGAAAATGTATCCCCAAACTCGACATTATTTAATGAAAGCATAAAAGAGCATATGAGGCACCACAAAACTGTCGGCTGCATTTCTGGTCTGAGCCCTGATGTTGAGTCAGAAGAGAATCTTCTGCCTCTGTCTGTGTGTGTAGTGAAGTGGAGGATCTCTGAGGAGTTCAGAAGAGACCAGGCATGGTACAGCTACTGAAATAGGTGGCAGTGCTGCCCTGAATTTCAGTGGGAATGAAGTTAGGCACCACTCGGCACTACTGGAAGTACTTCCCCTGGTTTGGTCATATTAGTCCTAAATCTGCCACTGAGTAGCAGCAAAACCCCACAAGTGAGGAGGAGAAGACAGATACAGGATATTCAGATGTAATTTGATTTTTAGAAAGGAAAAAATCACCACTGGAAGTTACAGGAGCGTTACATATTTATGGCAGTCAGTCAGCTTTGCATGCTTGTGCTTGAGCAACTTGCTGTTTGTGTGTCTCATGCAGTTCTTGCAGCATAATGGAAAACTTTTGGGTTTGACGCATTTGGCTAGTAAAATTCCCTAACAAGCAATTTTTATCTGATTGAATAAGCACAGGATGCTGGTGTGGAAGCAGACAGAAGTTTCATGTCCATTCCTGTAATTTTTAATCCTCAATTTTTTTTTTTTCTTAATACAAATGAGTCAAGTTGTGGTATCCTTTTATATACAGGGGAATAAAAATGGCCTGTGCTAAGATGAAAATTTCTCATCAGTTTCCTTGAGACTTTGCTGGCTACTGTGGAGAGAGGATTTCCTCCAAATGGTGTCATGTCATGAGATGTCTTCATCATGAGCAGCATTTTAAGGTCAGCTGTCTCCAGCTGCCCTCTTGTTGAAGAGGTAACAGATGTCTACAGGTGAAACACAACCCTTGCATTTGTTAATTTTAATTCTCCAAGCAAAAGATGTGCTTTCTTTGCCATTAGTGTGATTAGAATTCACATCTGAGGAAATGACTCCCTCCTGTATCCATGGGATCTTGCCTCCTGATCCTCGAGCTGCTGGAGACACAGTGTGTGTTTGTAAAAATGTATAAGCCTCTTCTGAAAGTAACTTCAGCCTGAGCCTGGGAATGTGTCAGACCTTGTAGGCTGAACAATGCTGGGAATGTCATGACCCAGCAGTGGGGCCTCCATCAGAACAGAGTGCTGTGTGCTTCTGAAGCTGTCCCCAAAAAGATGGCAGTGGAAGAGCCAAGGTTTTTCCAGAACAGCAGCTGGAGAGTGAAGACAGCACCGAAGGAGCAGCTCCCTGAGCACATACAGAATAATGCTGTGGGTTGGTTGTGAGCAGGCAGGGAGTTGGCAGGAGGGGACAGCAGCCAGCACAGGAGTAAATGGGGCTGGTGTCCTTAGAACAAGACATAAAACCAAGGCTCTGACCCTTGGTGGCTGTCCTGACCCAAGGTCTGTCACCTTCCTGGTCAGAGCAGGTGTGATAACAACTCTGGGACAGCCTCCAATAATTACTTGCCTTGGTAATTACTTTTCACAAACTGTCTGTGCAAAATGTCACATCTTGAGTGTGCAGGCAGTGCTAGTGCAAGGATAGCTGGCCTATGTAAATTTTTTTTCACTTTTAAATTTATTTTTTAATTCTTCTTTTAATTCTTCTTTAATTCAGTCTCCTCTGCATAGCAACTCCCCTTACCCTTGTTAGAAGAAAGTATGAGGCTAGATGAGCCACTGCTCTGATCACAAGGCCTGCCATGTTTTGTTTGAGGGGGCTGAGCACTTTCCCCCACATTTTTCCCTATTGTTGGTGCTGGAGAGACTGGGAGTTTCTGCCCTGCTTGCAGGCATTGATGTAATAGCCCCAGTCCTGGTTGATGTAAGATGTGTCATCACTTGACTTAAAACCAAGTCTGTTCCAGGACCAGAAAAAAGTTTCTTGCATGCTGTAGCATGCAAAAAAGCTCAAAGGTTCAGAGAAGTTGCCCAGTCCCAAAGTGTGTTTGGAAAGTAGGGCTGTGGTGGGATCTGTGTTTGGAACAGCTCACAGAGAGCAAACTGTGAGGATGATGGCTCTCCAGGCATGTGCCATGTTCAGAGTCGTCACCTTGCTGTGGTTGAATGCAGTGTTCAAGACCCTGAGAAGGGACTGGGAGCCACATGGGAGAGAGATGCTGGCAGTGAGACTGGCAAGGGCTGATTCCCTTCCCTGCTCCTGTCCCTGCCGTGCACACACAGGGATCAGAGCCACTGGGTGTGAGCTGGTGCCAGGCTCCGTGTGCTGCCACCCCATGGCAACAGCCGTGTGACATTATTCTGTGTTCCAAAGATGGTTTGTGTGTTGACAGTAGTGCTGTTGTGAACATGCAGTTGATGTTGTTTCACTGCTCCTGTTTTCCTGTCTGGTGTATCATCCCTCTGAGATAATTGTGATTTGCTCCATCTAACTGGGTTATGTTTGACATGGGTATTGTGTGGATGGTTGCTATCCCTCAGTGTCTCCTTGTCATCTGTGCTGAACAAAGATGTCCAGTCATCTCCTCATTTTCAGGAGCCAGAATTGTCTGTTCAGATATGCAGAGTGAACCCAGTGTTTGTTGAGCATCTTCTTTTGTTGATTCGGGTTTTTTTAACAATGAGATAAAAGTCAAAATCAATCTGTAATGTGCTGGATTCATGAAGAATAAATACACCTCCTTCTAATGTGGTCCCAGGTTTCAGAAACAGAAGAGGTTGTAATTTTGATATTTAGTATAAAACAGAGTTGAAATTTTCGGGGGTGAGATCTGCTCCAATTTAAGGAACCACTAAGATCAGAGGATGATTGCCTGATGCCTGTGAAGTAGATACAGATTGTGGCGACACCTCCCCACATCTCTGTAAGAAGCCAGTTCCCTGGATACTGGGATTTTCAGAAGAGTTTGGCATTGGCCTTAGTAAAGCTTTTCTGGAAGTCCTGCTATGGGCATAATGAGTTGTTCTGAAAAAGATGGCTCAAATGTTTGATGTTGTTGACTTCCCATCCATTTTTAAATTATTTGCCTGGTGTAGTTTTCATTGCTTCTGTCTGACAGTGAGATGATACCTCTGTGCCTGCTGTTCAAAATCACACTGATGTCTTGCTGCCTTATCGTATGGCCCACTGGGAATATTTTATGAACTGTTGGTGATCCTCCTTTCAGGCTCTTGCTTCCTCAAGCTTCTCATCCTCATCACAGGTCCCTGTATCCAATTACCGCTCCCCAAACTACATTACTTTGCTTTGTCTTTACTTTGAGCCTTCCTTTCCCTGTTTCTGCATGGATCCCTCTGTGTTTTCCTAGCTCTCTTGCTGCTGCTCCAAATATAGCATCATCCCCTGTTGTAATTAGTATGCTGTTTGCCTTTGTTTCAGGTCATTAATAAGAATGTTGAATAAAAATCTTCTGCCTATTGATTCTGGCGTGTTCCCATAAATAGCATCTGTGCACAGGCACAGTGGATTGGAAGCCTAGCAACACGCCAGCTCCCTGCCTGCACATCACTTTAACCTTGTGTGTCTTGTCTCTTTTGCATCCTCTCCCTGTCCCTGTGCACTGGGTCTCTCTTCTGTCCTTTTGGACAGGTTTTCCTGCTGTTTTCTCTTCCCCCTCTTCCTCTTTGTTCCCTCTTTTGCGTGGTTCTCCCTCTGCTCCGGTTCTGAATCGTTTTGCTTATGCTGTGCTCTATTGAGTGAGCTGGCTGGAAATGCTCCTGTCAGACCTTAGCAGAACATGCAGAGGATACATCTGGCTATTTTACCAATTTCCTCTTTGTACATTAGCTATCCCATTAAATTAAAAAGAAATACAACATTAGTTGTTTGAATTCCAGGTTGTTAATTGGTACTTTCCTTGTGGCTTTATTTTTTTCCCCCTTTTCCTGCAATAAATATTATTTACTCTTTATTACTTAGGAAACCTGTTTAGCTACATTTCTAAGAGAGTGTTTTCAGTATAGGGAAGAATTGCTATTAACTGTTTTGCTCCACATTGCAATCCTTCTGTGTTTCACTGACATGTTCACCCCCTACACACACTCCTATCCCTGAAAATTGGACAGGTAGGCAAGCAGTGGCTTTCTTCTCTACAGTACTGTAGCTGTGCATGATTAATATATAATCAAATGATTGGTAGTCTGATTTTTGGGTTGAGATCCTAATTCATTCTGCAAAGGAGAGCTTGAGACCTATTCCTTACATGGCAAATATTTGTCATCTTGGCTATTTGTGCATTGGGGATTAGTGGTAAAATATTATTTTTGGGCACCTTAATTTCTGTAAGAATCACAAAACTTGCTATCACCAAGCGGTGCATTTGTCTGACAGGATTTGCTTCTGCTCTGACACTGAACCTCCAGAGTAATTTTGTTTGTTTGTTTCTGGGGATGTTCCAGCCCTCGGGATTTATATTAGGAAGATTCTTGCTCTTATGATTCCTCCTCTGCAAAGCCAAAAAATAGGCATGGTGCGTGGGTATAAGCCCCAGCTGTTTCCTTGATCACTTGAGCACTGCAGGAGTGGGCTGGGGCTGGCAAGTCCCTGGGGGGCTGGAAAGGGCCAGAGAGGGTTGTCCCTGATTGTGTTCAGTGCAGATATTCCACATGGTATGTTACCTACCATGCAGCCACCTTCTTAACACTGGACAGAGAAGGGAAGAGAAATCAACCCTAATGTTGCATCTCTCTCATTTTACCCATTTATCTTTCATTCTCGTTTTAAGCATTCATTCATGAGGAAGATGGATGGGTGCCCTTGAGAAGCACTTGGTCAATTAAATGATTTGTTGCTTTGAAGTAAGAGAAAAGCTCCCTTGTGCTTTAACGAAGCAAAGAAACTGCTGAAGATAGGAGATCCCAGCCCGTGACTAGTAGGAGGTTAACCGGTCATAAAGCCCACAGAAAATATGTTCTTGTAATGATTCAGGACTCTAACCTTAATATTTTTATGTTAGCTGGGTAATGTCAGTATTCTGTGTGTCACAGATCTGTACCCACAATTACAGTTGTTTGAATGATTTGGAAGGCTTTATTTAGTGATGTTTCTGCACAGCTCAACATCACACAGCAAATGGTAGGAGAGGTTTTCCCTAGTTTCACAAATGTCCAAATCCTTGCTCTGACAAGGGATATGCAAGAACTGCAGCTCTGCAGTGTGGGGGGAGTGTGAGGAATTGTGGTGTCAGCATTTTGACTGATCTGAGAGTAATCTGTAGATTCAGCAAAATCTGTACATAATGTGCAGAGAGAATTCATGATTTTAGCTCATTTCTGTACCTCTCTTCGGGTAAGTAGAAATTTTAATTTCATGATGAACTTCAGTGCACTGGCCATGATCGCACAAATGAGCCTTTTCTAGGAGTACATTTTCAGCCTGCTGAAAATCAGAATTGTCTCTTCCATAATGGCACCCCAAGCAGGTTTTAGAGAAGCATCATCTTCACTGGGACTGTTCTGACTCCACCTGTCTGCTGCATCTTGTGAGAAAGGCTTTGGTTTGCTGTACAGGAGATGACAGGGATTTTGGCCATGGACATAATGGCAAGCAGTTTGGGTAAATCTGTTTTTGATGGATCCACCAGTGGAGTGGAAAAAGTCCATTTGCTTCTTCAGTCCACAGGCGTGGCAATCAACGTGAAATATGGTTGCTGCTATTTTCCCAAATATCTTTCCATTCTATTTTCTCTCAGATGCTGCAATTTCAAGCACTGTGAGCTGGGAGTTGATGGAGGGACATGATAGACACACACCTACGTAAACATTTGTTTTCTTTTTGCACAGACAAATGTTTTACCTTACATACTGGGCAAAGCAGACTGTGAATTCCTGTCAAGCCACTGCCTGTCCAACAGGGTTCCCTGGTGGACAGACTCTTGTGCAGACCCAAGTACAAAACCCCAGGGAGCGTCTCTACACCAAAGAGAGCACAAATGGTGTCAGTTGGCCTGTGGCACACGCTGTGTTTTGTTTTTGTGTCTTTCAGCCTATTTCTGTTTCCTGATGACGGCTCTGGGCGTGACGGCCGGCGCTCATCGCCTCTGGAGCCACCGTTCCTACAAAGCCAAGCTGCCTTTGAGGATCTTCCTGGCTGCAGCTAACTCCATGGCTTTCCAGGTGAGCTGCTATTGCTTGTTCAGATTCTTGGCCTCCAGGCAGCTCTCTCTGCTGTGCAAGGATCCCCTCAGCTTAGAGACAGCAAAAGAAAGAAAAAAAAACCCACCTGACACAAAGACATTTATTTGTTGTAACACATTCTGCTGGCTCAGGGGATGCAGAGCCCCTCTCACCACCCATGTAACAATGTGCACTAGGCAGACCAGGAGCAATAATTACATAAAGACCAAGCTGAACGTGACCAAGTCAGAGGCTCAGCACCCCACCAACTGATCTGTGGCATCCACACTTCACAGGACAACGTGGAGACTTTTATAAGGGCCAACTTGATGCAAACGTGTCTGTGTAACCAAGAGTCTGTTCATCCAGGCAGTTGGAGACTTTGTGCCCAGAAAGGAGAGCAGGCATCCTTTCGCAATCTTAATTTATCTCTGTTTTATGCAGTGTTTTTCACCAGCCAAATTCAAATACGTTTGTGAAGAAGTGTGTTACTAGCTCTGTGCTTGCTGGTAGGCAGTCCTAGACCACAGAAACACTTGTGTAACACCCAGCTGGTTGTAGGAGTTAGTCCTGAACCAGGATCTTCTCAGTGTTAATTTGGTTCCTCTACTGGCTGGTAAGGATAGAGATAGGAACCTGCACTAAAATTAAACTTACCTGTACTAAAATTAAACTTACTGAGCTTGGCTGCCATAAGCCCTTGTGGCACTGAGTACTACATATGTGTTGTGCCCCGAGTTTTCATCTTTTTCCTTTCAATCTGGTTGGTGGACTTTTTGTTCATTTGCCTTGACAGAGAATGAAAAGAGTTCCTTTATCTACCTCTGTACTGCTCATTTATCATCTTTGATTTGTTCTTTTTTAAGGTGGAAAGAATTAATTAGTTAGCTCCTCTACACATTACAAAGAGCACAATGCTTTTGCTTGAAAATGGAAATGTGTCCATTTTGACTATAACCTTTCTTTATTCTGAACCATTTTCCATCTGTTGCTTGGTTCCTGGCAGAGCTTTACAAGCCCTTAGCTCAGTGTGTTAAACAACTGGTTTGAGTTTTGAGAAGCCCCTGGTACTGTCTCCCTGTTACACAGCTGATGTTATCTTTCACAAGTAATTTAAATGAGTGTGTAGAGCTGTTTGCAGTGAGCCTGCACACAGGGATTTCATTGCATTCTGCTCCCCTGTTGCTATGGATTCTGCTCTCAGCTGCACTGGCCTCGTCACTGCTTTTGTCTGAGGACACGGTGGGATTCTGAGGCAGGGAAGTACTTCAAAGTATCTTCAAGCCACCTTTGTGCCCTTCATATCAGAAATAAGATGAAAGGCCAAATTCCCCACTCTAAATCTGAAGCCTGCTCCTAATTGCCTTGACATCCATTGCCTGTAAAGGCTGTTTCCACCACCACAGACAGACAGTGAGTGATGAGCTTTCAGGTCCATCTCCTTCACATTGGCACTGGGAGGAAGAGGATTGGAGATGCATACAGCATCCCTGGATGCTAAATGAAGAGGAAATATTCAGAATTCCTGAAGGGTAGGGGAAGGAAACTCTGCTGTAGTCTTTTAGCTTGATGCTGCCTGGGCTGTGACAAGCTGTACCTCCTGTGGAATATCATCAGATGCAGCCACTTTTGCCGTGTGGATTTTTTAATGATTGCAGCAAACTGAGCTGTGTTTCTTCTCTCCATCTAGAATGAAGCTCTCATAATTTTGAAAGACTGTGCTTCTTGCTGTCACTTGTCTGTTTCAGACATAGGTAATACCTGGCTTATTGACCTCCTAGCATTTAAGTTCCAGAACCTCAGCTGGGCCATGCTGGTGTCACCTCTGTGGCACAATCTGTGTTTGTGCTGAGTGCATTTGTATACAGCAGGAGGGGTGGTGTGGAAATCTGTGTCAGCACATGGAGGCTGTCACACAGCCCAGGCTATTGGCACCTTCCAGTCTGCAGGTTTGTTAAGGGACCTGCTAATGAAACCTCCTGGCTGCATCACTGTCACAGCATGATGCTGGTGCTCTCTGCTTCAGAAGGGATTTCGCCCCTGTGCATACCCAAAACTTGATCAAAAGTGGTGTGTTCTTGAAAAATGGTTGCTAATAATTCTCTCAGAGCATATTTACACATGCTGTGCTCCAGTTCTTGGTGTATTTATTGTCAACAGTTCTGGCCTCAGGCCTTTATTTCCTCTTAGCCTTTGTGGTTTTTAATTAGATGCAGTTCAGTTGTTTCACAGCTTCCTAACCCTTTCATCTGGGGAATCGTTGTTTTTTTGCCAGCTCTGCAGGCATTTGCTGTGGCATGAAAAGCCAAGTTAATTTCTCACAATATCATTGCTTTTCCTGGTTATCTGCTGTCTCACAAACAACTTTATCAAGTGCTCTTGTGACAAACTGATCAATAGTCTCACTTGAAAAATTATTTTTCATTAAGAAAGAAGAGTTTTCTAAGTGTGCTTCTTGCATAACCCTGTTTTATTTCTAAGTTACTTAGTGTTGACATTTTCCAGTCATATGGGTATTCCCACTGAAGCCACTTGAAGCAGTGTAGAGGTTTTCATTCCTTTTGATTTCTCTGTAGGAAGGTAGAGGTCTCCCCTTGTTCTCACTGAGGACTTGGATGACTTCCTTTGCTTTTTTGCAGTTTATTTTGTTTTCTCATGCAGTGAGGTAGTTAAGGTGCAACTCACTGGAGCACTGGCAAGGGGCTGATCTTTGCTGCCTCCTCTCAGTGGCTTAGATGTGTCAGTGCTGCAGAAAAATGTCCTCCTCACCCCCAGCCCACTCCCAGCACCACTGTGTTCACTACATAACAACAGTAAAGGGCTGAGCATAACTGAATGCAGTGGAGCTGAGATCTTTCCAGGGCTCTTGTTCCTCACTTATCCCTGGTGTGTCCTTGCAGGCAGAGAGCTTTTTTGCAAAGCTGAAATTGGACATGCAGCCATTTGAGCTGGATTCTTTAGCTGCTCTTTGCTGTTGTTCCCAGAGTCCCCTCAGTGCTTTCTCTCAAACATTGATAGCTGAAAGAAAGAGCAATGATTTCTGCAATGCTTTCAGCACAGGGCTTTTGCCCCACAAAATATAGGTGCACACAGTTTCATTATCCTGTGCTTGCTGTGTCCTGTGGTATATTCAGTGCCCAGATGGGTGATGTCCTGATCTTCAGAGACACATTGCAAATGGTTTGCTCAGTTCTACTGGGAGCAAAGCCGCTGTGGTTGGTGCCTGTGAGTGCTGTTCCTAAAAGTAACCCAAGCCTTTCCTTCCTTGGGTATTTCTGCTTGGGTGGCTCCCTGACTGTGCAAAGATGGAAATAGCAAGCTCTGCTAAGAACTCTGGGATTAAAGTTCACGCTCCTGTGGATTTGGGCATTAACTGACATGTCCGTGTTTTGGTGCTGGTGTCGAGCAGTTCAATTCATAGATCAGTGTGTGGCCTGAGGTTTGCAAATCCTGAATGTGCTTACAATGCCCTGCACTAATAGCTCAGCACCACTGCAAAAGTCACCAGTTTAGTCCAGTGCATCCAGCCAGGGCATCCAGCAGAGCAAATTGGGAGGCTGAAACCCCTTTGGCTGAGTGAACTCAGAAAGTCTCTCTTTATGGATCCAGGTGTGAAACTGTGGTCCATCCCTTCCTCACTGCAGTCCACATGATCCCATTTACAGCCATAAGGTATTTCAGTTGTAGTGATCCACAAGCTCTGTCCCATTTTCAGCGCTGTGTTTGTGCCTGGAGGCCACCAGCTGCAACCAGCTGGGGAAGAGGATGCCAGAACTGAGAGCCTCTGTGCAGTCATCCCCTGAAAATAAATACACAGGGTTCCCCATAGCACAGTCTTAAAATAACAATGTAAACATGTATGTACCAAATCCCTGCAGCCCATCCTCAGACACCCAGGGCAGACTGATGATGGTTAACTCCCAAGAGGCTCTAACAGCCATTTCCAGTCCTGGGACTTGTCCAGTCTGTGTCACCAGTTCCCAGATCAGGTCCCATTCCGTGTGGGGACTGACAGGAGCGGAGTGATGGGCTGGCTGGCTGCAAAGCTGGGGGTTTTAGTCCACAGCCTTTTTTGAGGAGTGTCAGCGAGTGGTTTGCTGCTGTTAGGATGTGTGGGAGTGATGCCTTGGGAAGGCTGACCTGAAACAGAGACTG
>VZSR01002420.1:149612-201538 GCA_013398615.1 Brachypodius melanocephalos | reverse complement strand
CACAGAATGGGAAAAACAAGAAAGCCAAAACTTAAGGCATCAGGAGGACTGGAGGTAGTAGTGGCTGGCCCCTCTCCTCTCACCCCACGGTGTTTTTTGTTCAGAACGACATCTACGAGTGGAGCCGAGACCACCGCGTGCACCACAAGTACTCAGAGACGGACGCGGACCCGCACAACGCCCGCCGCGGCTTCTTCTTCTCCCACATCGGCTGGCTCTTCGTGCGCAAGCACCGCGACGTCATCGAGAAGGGCAGGAAGCTGGATTTCACTGACCTGCTGGATGACCCTGTCGTCAGGTTCCAAAGAAAGTAAGTGCCCTGATGTGAGGTGGGCGTGGAGAGGTCTTCCCGCCTGGTGGTCTGGTTGTGGCTCGTTCCTTGCTTTCGTCTTTCCCTTTTCTTCCCAGAGATATCCCTGCCACCTTGGCTGCAGGTGCTGGGATGCCTTTCCTCTGTCCCCCACTATTCCCATGTGGCTGACACTTGCTGCCTGTCCTTGCTCAGTGCTTAGCCCTGTCCTTGTGCTTTCCCAAAAACCCAGGGCTGGTTATGAAAACACCTGTGGCAGAAGTTGCTCGGATCTTGGCCTTCTCCTTTGACCACAGAAGCAAACTCTGCAATCACTAATTGCCTTAACACAGAAGTGCACAATTCACTCTGCAAAGTCATCTTTGGCACCCCTGGGCCAGTGGAAGCCAAATGCCACCTCTACCAAGACTGCCATTCTAAGCAGGATTAATTGTCTGTCTTGGGAATTAGCACAGTCCTGGCTCGGTTTGCTACACACTCTGTGACAGCTGGGAATTGAGCAACATCCTTTATGCTCTCTGTGAGTGCCTGTGTTCTAGGCACAAGAAGACTTTCTGCTTGCAAGCATTTCATCCAGGCACTTTGGAAAACTATTTAAGGCCATTTCTGTGTATTTTCTGAGTGAGGGGAGCAGTCAGTTAAGTCTAAAAATTAGGGTTTTTTCTGCTAGTGCACAGATTTCTCTAATGCAAAAAAATTACCCTTGTAATGGAAATCTTCCAGGAGTGAGGAATATTTCCCTCCACGTATGGTTGCTTCTACTGGTTCCTTAGCTGACAGTGCCTTTTTGCAATGGCTCCCTTGCAGTTTGCTGCAGCTCTTGGTTATTACCTTTTCCAAGACAAGAGCACCCCACAAGAAGCAGGCTCTACTGCTTTGGTCATGCTGAAAAGGTAGTGTAGTGAAGAAGTGTGTTTTCTGCAGAAAAGTTGTCTTAGCAAATGCTAAGATTTGGATTTGGATTTAGAACTTTGTCCCTTACCCAGAATTTGAGTTTCTCCTTTCTACAAGGTTGCAGTGTTGGGGGTTTTTTTGACAGCATGGAGAAACTAGCTGGCCAGATCACTAAGAATCATAATAAATCCTTCTTGTCATGTTTTGTTTTAAGCCCAAATTGTTAGTTTTGCTGAATTTAGTGGTGCTGCTGAGTTGTGAACAAGGCACCACTCAGTCAGTTTAAAACCACATCACTTCAGCTGAAATCACAGTACTGCTCCAGGCACAACTGACAGCAAAACCCACCCTCTGTGAATGAGGGAGCAATAATCCTGCAAGGGAGGTGAGAGAGGAGCTCACAGGTGAAGTGTCTCCACGACAAAGGTTTTGTGTAGTGCAAGCAGCAGTGTTCCCCAGGCATGTGTGGAGGCATTGATTCCCCTGCACTCCAGGTAAGGAGGTTTCTCACTCCAAGGTGGATGTTTCAGTCGAAGGGAAACAACGTACTCTGATGCTTGTTCAGATGAGAGATTTCATGTCTTCATCAAAGACTGGGCTTCTTCCATCTCGCAGAATAGTTTTAATTGGTGCCTGATAAGCTGTTTTCATGTTTTATTCTACTTCTGCAGAGTGGTAGAGGCTTTGAATTTTGAAGGAGTTTTCTGGACTGGAAAGTATTTTTCTTCTCCAGCTCTACTTAAATCCTGGCCTTGAACTGATGAGGTTTGCGAACCTTATGAGAAGTCAGTCATATGAGTGGGAAATTATTTATCTTTGGTGGAGCAAAGAAAGGGAACTTGTTTGCTTGGAGGGCCTTAGCTCAGCTAAGTGAGGATGGAATTCTATGAGAGAGCTGAGGAATGCCCTCTTCACCATGGCTGGTGTTGCTGCAGAGCTGCAGATCTCCTTCTGGAGCCCAGGATGTGAGGCACAACCTCCAAACAACAACAAAATACATCAAGCAAAGAACTTGCAAGGCAAGAGGTTGATTTATTTCATGCACAAGATGATCAAAACTAGCTAATGTGTTACGGATAAGAACTGTGTTCATGAAAACTTCTTTCCTTTCAAAAATACTGCCAATATTATCATTTTTCCAGTCCTCTGTGGATTTTAATTGAAAGCTGTTTGTTGGTTTTTGTCAAATAAGAATGACGGTTCTTCCTATCCAAAAGACTTTCAGGCAATGCAACATTTTAATAACTGTTTAAGAAATCCAAACCCTGTTTTTCCTCATCCCTTCCAGAAAACCCGACAAAAGCAGGGGTCTATTTTAAACCAGTCATAGGGGGATGAACAGGACAGGTCTCACTGCATTCCCTTTTCCCTTCCTGCCCTGCAGGTACTACAAGAGCTCGGTGGTGCTGATGTGCTTTGTGATCCCCACCGTCGTGCCGTGGTACCTGTGGGGCGAGAGCCTGTGGAACGCCTACTTCCTGGCCTCCATCCTGCGGTACACCATCTCCCTGAACGTCACCTGGCTGGTCAACAGCGCCGCGCACATGTACGGCAACCGCCCCTACGACAAGAACATCAACCCCCGGCAGAACACCCTGGTCACCCTGGGAGCCATCGGTGAGTGCTGCAGCCGCGCTGGGCACCGCTCTGCCAGCTCACACGGATGTCCCATCCTCTTTCACCCTGGCTGGGGCTCGGTGCCTGCAGCTGGACACCGCTGGGAGCCAGGGCTTGGAGGAGGCCGGAGCTTGTGCGTCCTAGAGGAAGGCGCCCTTGTTCTGCTGATGGTGCCCACGTTGAAAGAACACCTTGTGGTGTCTGGGAAGGGAGGTGGTAGCACCCAGCAGCAAGCTCTGCTCAGCAGATTGTGCAGCAGAAGTTGAGTGACCCCACTTCTGACTCAGTTGAGTGTCTCCCCTCTTGAAGCACTTCTGGTTTTCTTCCCTGAGCATAAGGCGTGGGATATGCCCCTTCCTGCTGGGGAGGAAAGCTCGGAGCACTGAAATGGAGTCTGGTTTGGGTCTGCCCCCAGGTCTGGGGTGGAGCAAAACCTCCTCTAGATGCAAGACTTGGGAAATGGGTGTTGGAGTGTGCTGCCTGAGTGTGTTCCTATGTTGACAAAAATGCCAGCCATGTGGTCTTTAAACTCCCTCTCTGTTTTTCAGGTGAGGGTTTCCACAACTACCACCACACCTTCCCGTTCGACTACTCAGCCAGCGAGCTGGGCCTGAAGTTCAACCCCACCACCTGGTTCATTGACTTCATGTTTTGGCTGGGGTTGGTCACTGACCGCAAGCAGGCTCCCAAGGAGATGATCCAGGCTCGCAAGGAAAGGACTGGAGATGGCAGTGCCTGAGGAGTGGCAGTGCCTGAGGAGTGGCACTGGGCTGTGCCAGCTCTGCTGTCTGCATGGCTGGCTGGGTATGTGTGCAACCCCGTGCCTGTGGTGGATTTACCTCTGGGTAAAATTACCTTTTTGTTTCAGATCAAAGGTTGGGCTGAATCAGTTCCCCAGGAATTGATTCAACCACAGCTTTTTTTTTTTTTTTTTCCTTATTAGCTGTCTTATGTCCAAACTTAAGACTATTAAGTGTAAAAATGTTATATATTATTTAATATTGCAGTTAAGCGGGAGAGAGATTTGATTTTAGTCATTGTAGTTCATGTCTGAGATTTGTTGTATTTTGCTTGTTCATGGTAAATGCTGGCAGGTTGAGGGAACTAACTGTCCTTTCCAAGTGCAGTTAGGGGAGGTTTTTGTTGCTACTGCTAATCCAGTAAGGTTTTGAGGCGCATCTTTCGGGGGGATGGGGCAGGGCCCAGTGTGCTGTATACTCATGGAAAGGACAGTAACTGTATACTCAGCTGCATACTCATGGAAAGGACAGTAACACCGCTGGTGAAAAGCAGTATGTCCAAGGGGAAAGATCACCCTCAGTTTAGTTAGATGTTCGTTTGGAAACCTGCTTTCTTCTTTTTGTTAGCCCTGTTAGCCAGCCCAGTGCACTGCTGTCTTTGCTAAATATGAAAACTCTTTATTGCTGAGCAGGCTTTTGTGTTGAAGACTAGTCTCTATACAGGCCAAAATACCAACAGATGTTATGTTGAGATGGTTCCTTTGTTGTCACATAGACATTGTAATTGTAAATGTATAGAGCTCGACCATGTCATAAGCCAAATAAAGCTTTGGTTTCAATGTTTGGAGACCTAAGTCATACTCTAATCAGTCATGGCCATCGATGCATGCATATTTTAGCTCCTTTTGCACAAGAGGCCTCTTAATTTCTTTTTCTGCCTTTGACTAGTGGGTCTTAGAAAACTGACCTTAATCTAAGTCAGAGCCTGTACTAATATTTCAGCTGCATGCAACATCCATTGGTTTCTGAGCAAAATATAAAGACAGTTATGTAGCTTCTGTATTTTAACAGTTGCCTTGCTTAACCAAAAAAAAAAAAAGAAAAGAAAAAAAGAAGAAAAAAAGAAAAAATTCTTAAAAAAAAAAGGCATGTGGATTTAATGGGACATATAGCCCTTTGTGTTAGATGTTAGCCAGTGCAGGAGAGAGGCTTTGTACTGTCAGCACTGGAGCACTTTTGAAGATAGAGGGCATGATTTTCATTTATACAAAAGGTCACTGCCTTGCCCCCTGGAGAGGGAGTGCCTGTTTCCCAGCCACACAGCCCCACACCCTGGGCAAGGCAGGGATCTCAAGATAAATGAGAGTCAGGCCCAGATATTTTCAGGAAAGATGCAAAAGTGGGGGAAAAAAATAAAATGGTTTCTTTTTTGTTCTGTTTCTTGTTTTTCAAATGATGCCATATAATATAAAAGAGTTGTCTTTATTCTGTCTTTCATCCAGCAGGTGTTTTAAAAGTGTTATTTTGCCATTAATGATGTGTAGACTCTTGAGTGATTTACAATAAACAGTTATGAGTTAGCCTGGCCGCTGTGTTTAATTTTGAAATATCTCCCAAAGCGAAGATCTTTGTGCATCACACATCAGAATTACAGCAGTGTCTTGTGTGGCATTTCCAGCTCCACGTTTGGTGCAGCTCAAAATACCTCCCCCCTCAGCATTTCTGAATGTCAGGGAAAGGGGAGGCTGTCAAATGGAAGGGCACCAAGGGATTTGATTACTTTGGGCTTCCTGGCCAAGATGATACAGGGGAAAAGAAACAGGAAGCTGACATAAACTTGAAAGGAGACCATGGCAAGTTCTTGCATGTGAAAATCTCACTTTAATAGAAAAATGCCAGCCCAGTGTGACTGCTGGACAATGCTTTGGCCAAAAATATTAAATATTTTACTTAGATTTTGCCGTAAGCTCTCTTTGTTTCTGCTGAGATGGGCCTGAAGTTTCGGGTGTGCCTGAAGATGCGTTTTGATGTGCATTCGTCTGGAGTCAGAGCCGTTTGGCAGGCAGAGGAATTACACACGAGTAGGAGATGTCTCCCCACCCCCTGCTGCAGTGCCTGCAGGATGGTGTGGAAGCAGCCTCCTGGAGCTGGGAGGTTCATGACCTGCTGGTTGGAAAGATACAACTGTTCCTTCCATGGCAAAAATCACAGGGAACCTGCCTTCAAAGTGATGTGTGTAATGGGTTTGGACTTGGGGTGTGAGTGTAGGAGTGAAGCTTGGAATATGTGCGAGTGCCTGATCTCACTGGTGCTCTCATCCTTTCCTTTGTGCAATTTCCTGACCGCAGAACTACAGGGAATGCACCAAGATGCACAGCTTCCTGTTGATCTTTATCATTTTTCTTTTGTACTGCTATTGCTTGGACTTCCTTAGGCTCATTCCTGTCAAGTGCCTGGTGTAAGAAGAACAAATGGCCTTGCAAAGAGGCACACACTCTTCTGAACCTCTCTGAATACCTGAAATTAAAACAAATTACAATATTCCCCCCACTCTCCCGCAGGGATAAGACTTCAAAAGCAGCAGCAGTTCCAGTGTGTTTCAGGGATCTGAAAACTGAAATTAAAGCCATTGTCAAGTTACCTGGTTTTGAAAAACTGAAAATAACTAAAGAAACATTGTTCAGAAAAGAAAAAGCTCCTCCATCAAATGTCTTATCTGGAAGTTCATGCTACCTGAATCCCTCTTTTTGTAGATGAAATTCTCCATGTGGTAGAGTTGATAAAAAAAGCCTCAGCCTTTGCAGGAAAACTAGATTTTTAAAGAGGGCACCTCAAATTTTGGTGAAACAGTGCATTTCCATTTTTGCTTGTTTGTATTTTTGTGTTTGTTTTGAACTTTTTGCTTATTTGTTTCGATTTTTAAAAAATCATTTCGGTCATGTTCTTCAGTGTGGTTTTCTCTTCCTCAAGATGATGTAGGGTCTGTGGGAGGCAGGAGGGGCCACTGCCATTCCCAGAGTAGCTACTGGATCCATCCACTGTTGAATGAAGTGATGTGGTGAAGTTGTGGAGCCTTGGTGGGGTGGAACTAGGGCATGAGCTGCAGTCATTTCTGTGGACTTTGGCACTTCTCCTGCTGATTCGGTACTTGAAGACCTGGCTAGAGCTTTCTGAGCAGTGCAGAAGTGTTGAGGGACTGCTGGTAGATTGGTGGCTGGCTGTAGGTTGGACTCTGAGACTTGATGGTCTGGCAATGCCTGACCTTGTGTTGTCTCTAACTCTGTTCTTGGCACGTTGACCCGTCTGGAATAACACCCTGTAGCAGTGGGAACAGGTATTTGTACTTCCATGCACCGTTGCACTGAGTGTTTCCAGGCTCTCAGCTTTGGCACACAGCAGGCACTGGATTGGTTTTACCTCTTTTCCCAGAACTGATGGGGCCCTTATGAAAAGCAGTGTTGGCTCTCGAGCTGTGTGCTCCTTCCAAGTGGAAACTCCCAAGCAGGTCAGCTGCTTTCTGGCATGGGGTGGCTCAAGGGAATGCTAGCCTGCCCTGGGACCCCTGGGACTTGGCAAAATCTCTAGAGGAGGATCTAATCTGTAAATTACAGTAGAGAGGAGGATTTCATCTCCCAGTTACAGCATCTAATTGGTTGTGCAAACATTGATGAAACCCGCCCTGCGTTAAGGCTGCATGAGAACGCAGCAGTCAAGGTGTGAGGTGAGACCAAGGCTGTGGTGGCTGACTGCAGGGGAACTTCCAGGCTCCATCTGACACCATCCCTGCTGCAGCTGGGCTGGGCTGCACTGGAGAATTCCAGAATTCCAGCAATCCCTGGTGCAGGAGTGTTAAGCAAAACCTGCTGGCACTGAAGTTACGCCTTGAGAAAGACGCTGCAGGGAGAGGGTGAGTGCTGGTGCTGAAGAAATGCATCAGAGTTTGCATTCTTGGGGTACAAGGGGTGGATTTCTGCTCTGCCCACTTCCTTCAGAGGCTCCGCTGTTCCCTGGTAAGCCCTGAGAATATCTGCATCCCTCTGCAGCTTGGAAGTGCAAGGCAACTGCTGTCCCCGGCAGGCAGCCAGAACACAGCTTCCTAGAAATAAGCCCAGCAGATGGGAAATGTGGCCTGACTGCAGGTATCACATTCAGCTGCTGGGATGGGAGACTCCTAGGAAAGAAAAAAAAAAAAAAAACCAAACCAACGCATCTTCTAAAAGGTCTCCTGCGGCCATGTGAGCCTGAGAATCCATTCCAGGCTGGAAGTGTGGTGGCTGACCTATGGGCTCTGGTTAGACAATATTTGGGATATTTGCAGCTGGCAGGCCTCTCAGTTTGGAGGGAGGCTGATGATATATCAGCTCCCAGACAGTGGTCCCAAAGGCATGGCCAGGCTGGATTTGTATTACCTCCATATTTTTCCCCTGAGGCTGTTTCGCAGCCCTAGCCTTTAAGTGGAAAGGGTGTTTGTGTACAGGGTGTTCACCACGTTCTGGGTGCATATGGGAATCAAGGTGCAATTTCTCATAAGATCTTATTTTAAGAGAGGAATGAAAAGCAAAACTGAAAGCAGAGCTCAGTGGGAAAGGAGGGCATGTACTAGTATGTGCCCATGTGCCCCAGCTCCCACAGTGGCTCTGGCACAGTCGTGCCTGGCCCAGGAGAAGAAACCTCTGGCAAAAACCTCTACCCAGCAGCACCAGCCCCACTAAACAGCTGAGAACAGGGGGAAAAAAAATTAGGGGCACCCCTGCATGGGAAAAAATTGCCCACTGAATGATTTGGAGGCTTTTGCTGTTTAAATAACCCCTTGCACATGGGGTGCATTGCTTTTAGTGAGTCCATCTCCTGCTGCCCCACTCCCCAAAGAGTAAAGCCTGATTTAGGCTTTTTCTGAGAAAATGATGAAAGAATTCCCACCCCGGATTTCAGACAAGTGACTCCAGGAGCTGTGCTACTGCCTCTCCCCTTCCTGCACCAGCTATGGCCAAGCTGGGGTTAAAGCCAAAAGGGCAAGGAGCAAAGGTGTGGCTCCAGTGCAGGTAAAGGCTCTGCCCCACACAAGCATTTTTAAAGATAAATCTACTGCCCAAGAGAAGCAGATGAGCAGCAAACCTGCCTGCAGAGCAATTAAAAAAAAATCCCCTTTTGCAGGACTTGGAAAATGATTGGAGGAAAGGCTCCAACGAGCAGCACAGATAAGAAATGTAGGTGAAATAGTGCTTCCCACATCTGCACAGCATGCCTAACCTTTGTATTCACTGTGGCTACTAAATTTTCCTGACTTACATGATTCCATTAGCATTTATAGCATCATAATAGGAAATAATTATTTTACCCAATCTCATTATTCTTTAAAAAAAAAAAAAAAAGAGTCTTCTTTTTCCCCCCCAACATTTTCTGTGCTTCATGTAGGACTGTCCTCCTGCCAGGCCAGAATACACTCCCATTGGGGCCAGGGCCCACCAGTCTGCAGCTCTCATCTGCATACACTGACACTGCGAGGTTTCTTCCCCAGAGTTCTCACCCTGACTACAAGTCCTCTTTATCCCATGCATGTATCTGTTATCACAGCAGTAATTTTTTTTTTTTTTTACTTCTCTTTTTATGGAAAAAAAATATTACAGTTTTGTTTCCATTTTCTCAATTTCCTCCCCTAACATTCAAATGGTATCACTTTGCTGCAGGTAGATGGAATGGGTTTCTTCAATTTGCTGCTACATTCCCTGATCTAGGTGAATTTTTCTCAGTTGAGATCATGTGGATGAACTGAGAAGAGCTTCATATTGTAGAGTTGGGATCTGGGGATGTTTCCTAGGGTGAGGGAGGGTACCTTGCATGTCACTGCCTCTCCAGCCACCCTGAGCACACATTGTCAAAGCCAAGCCACAGGTGGGCTTGCTTAGGTGGCATCTGTTTATCAGCAGGGCATTTGGAGATATGAAGTCTATCACAATATTTGAAAAGCTCGATGATGGAACAGATGGCTTTGATAGGAGATGATGTGGCTAATGAAATGAGGGTTAACACTTCAACTGAGAAACAGTTTTAACTGGCTTTTAACAGTTTTAATTGTATTTAATAAATTCCTCAGGGTGTGGAGCAGCTCCAGTGATTGCTGCTGAGTGATCCCTGGCCCCATTTTCCCTGCTGCTCCTCTTTCTGGATGGGCAACCTTTCTTGCCAGGCCTCACTCCACCTTTGGGGCAGAAAGGAGCAGGAGAGGAGAAAAAGGTGGCAAAAATATTTTCAGAAGACATCTATCTCCCAGAAATGAAGGCAAGCTCAAAGCAATTCCCTTTCCATTTCCCTCATCTTGGTGTACCTTTTCCTCCCAAAAAAACCAGTCTAGGATAACCACAGCCAGTCTTCGATGGTAATTTCACCCTGGCAAGGATGGCAACGAGAGGGGCACGAGGTTGCTTTGCTTTGCAGGATGAGGGGCATGGGAGAAGGGCTACTCTCATGGTGCCCCATGAAGAAATCATTGTAGGAAATATCTCCAAGGACCCACATAACATCACCCTTTGGTGGCTGATGCCTCCCTGCATTTTTCTTGCTTCCTGCACTGGGTGGGCTTCAACACATGCTTGCTGTCCTCGGGCTGTGCCCTTTTTTCAAGCTGTGATTTTTTAAATTTGTAATAGGTTTTTGGTGGGCCTGTCAGCATCATGCATTTTCCAGCACTCAGAGGGACACCATCTGCTCGAAAAGGAGCTGTGAACAAAATGTCTCAGACACTCAGAGTTTACCAAAAATGAAATTGCCTTAAAATCCCATATGGTGCATTGTTTCCCTTCCAGCACTGGCTGACAGCAGAGGTGAAGTGACTAAGGCAGTTTCTGATTAGTTGCTGCATTTTCCTTTCTGGCCAGAATCTCTGGGGCTGAGCACTGTCACTTCTCACCTGTTTGACAGGTTTTCTGCAGCCTCAGCTGCTGAAAGTCAGAGGGTACTGGGATTCAACAACCTCCCCTCTATTACTTTTAAAGTGAGCTTTCTTGACTCTTGCTGTCACAAGAAGCCTTGCAGAGAGGGATGTGGTTAATGCTGATACCTCGAGCATATTTTTTTCCAGGCAGCCAATTTTGGGGCCTCTCTTGGTGACATGGAGGCAATAGCAGCTCCTTGCCCTAGGAAGTCACTTGGGGTTCCTAAGCATAGCAGTGCCATGGGGCAGTGTCAGGTGCATGCAGAGGGGAAAGCTGGCCAAGATCTCTGGATTTTGTGGGGTTGCAAAAAAAGCAAATGCTGCAAGGAAACATTTATTAGTCCAGGGTAACATAAGATTTGAAATACCAAAGCAGAAAGGATGTTATTTCAGCTCTAAAAATAGCCCCCCTCAGCCTTTAAAACACTGACGAGCATACATAGAACATGCCTTTCTGGGGGAGCATCTGTCCTCGCCCTTGATGATGCAGCCACTTTGGTAAGGGCTCAGGGGACCTGCTGGTGCAGTGCTTGCTGTGAGGATCAGCACTCTGAGGGATTTTCAGTCCCTGGGGATCAGAGACACGAAATCTCTTCAGAGTGTTTCATGAGGGCCAAAGCTGCAGGGTGGAGTGCTGCTTGCTAGAAGGGCAGCCTATGAAATAGTGATAAACTGCTGATGTATAACTCAGCTCAGTTCTGGGGGCTGACATGGATCTAGGCATCTGTTTTGTGTTGGTTCATAAGTTATGGCACCAGGACAAAATTTTGACTAAGTGCTACCTTATTTGGATTTTAGGAAAACAAACAAGGCAGTCGTTAAATAACATCAGTCATCCTGACAGAAAGAGATGGGAGGAAGAGGAAAAAGAAGTGGTAGCATTCACGTTGACTTAATCCCATGAAGATCCCACAGTGAAGGACCCCCGCACCCCAGGAAACACTCCCAAATGGTTATCACCCAGCTGTTTTGCTGGGAATGTTCCTTCTCAAAATTCCAACCACAGAGATACTTCACATAGATCACAAAGCCCACCACCCAATAGGAAAGGGAAAGGGGTGAAAGAGGCTCTTCCTGGGATCTCTTGCTACTGAGGGGCTGCTTCCTTGAGCCCTTTCAAAACACCCATCCAGGTGGGCAGCAGGGTGTGTGTGGCGAGCCCTCCCCGGTGCCTCCGGGGGCTTGGAGCAGAAGGCGCACCAGGGTAGCTGCTCCCGGCTCTGGGAAGGGTGGGCAGGGACGAAGGCAAGGCAGGGAAGAAGGCAGGGCAGGGAAGAAGGCAGGGCAGGGACCCTTTCGCAGGGCCGCACGGGGCACAGGCGGCGGCACCGCGCGGTGCTGCGGCCCCACACGGGCCGTGCTGCTGGCCCTGCCCGAGGGATGCCCTGAGGCGACGCGGGGGTGCTACGGCCGCGTCCCAGCATCCCAAACCCGGCGGTCAGATGAACACACGATCTCCTTTTCCATGGGCCGTTCGGTGCTCGGGGCTCCCGGTGCCGTGGCGGCTGCGGACCCGCCCGTCCGGGGCGGGGCTCGGCGGGGCGGGGGCTCGGACCCAGCCCGGCCGCGCTCGCCGCCGCCGCCGCCGCTGCCGGAGCTGGAGCCGTCCGCAGGTAGGAGCCGCACCGGGAGCGCCAGACACCCCCGTCCCTCTCGCTGCCGTCTCGCTGTCGCCCCGCCCTGTCGCGAATCGTCGCCCCCGCCCCGGCCGTGGTCCAGGTGCCCCCGAGCTGCGTGTGAGGCAGGGCTGGGGCCGGGGGGGCCGCAGGGGCTGCAGCCTGGGCCGCAGCGGGACCCCCGCGCTGCCTGTCCTGGAGCGCCCTGGGGCACCGCAGGTACACACGGGCTAGGTGAGAGCATTAGAGCCGCTTCACCCAGGGCCTGAAGGAGCCAGGCGTGGAAGGGCTCTCTCAGGTCATGATTTCGGCATCCTTCTCACCCGTGAATCCCTCTGGGGGCTCCATCCCTTCGGCGCTGAGGGATGTGGTGGTGACAGAAGTCGGCAGGATCTCTCGGCCAGGTTGCTGCATAGGGGTCTGTGAAGAAGCTCACCTGGGCTGAGGCTGTGGGGTGGGACAGGTCCTGCCTCCCCCAGATCCTGTCAGAATGTCCTGTCAGGACGTGCAGGCTGTGTCCAGTTCAATTCCCTGGAGGGAATTTGAGGTGTCGAGAAAGGCCATTCAGCTGCTCTCCGGTGCCTCAGGGAAGGAAGGGCAAGAACCTCTCTCTGAGCGATAGAAAGATGCTGAGTGCTGATGTCCCAGGGTCGCTGGAATCTCAGTCTTAGCTTTTAGACAGAGCATCATGCTTGTGCCAGACCTTTGATTCAGAGCCCTTAAGCTATAGAGGTTGCAGAAATTAGGAGTTAACCTTTTTTTTTTTTTTTTTTTTTTTTTCTCCTTTCCAAGCAAAGCTACTTGTGAAAGTGACCCTAAGGGTTGTCTGATCAACACTCACACAATCCTCCTGCCAGGGCAATGCACACATGCGTGGTTAATTAGGAATAGCAATTCAATATGGAGGAGGGCAGTGTATGAAAGGTGTATCCTGACACTGGCTGCCTGTTGTGTCTTGCTCGAAGAGGTGACAGTGCCTAAAAGAAGGGGACTTGATTCTTGCCCGCTTTCTGCCTTTGGGTAATGGGATGAAGACAGGGGACTCCCTATTTGCTTGACAAATGTCTTGCTCCTGATTTCACTGCTGAGCTATTAAAAGCCAAATTGTTTTCTTGTGCTTATCCATGCCCAGCTGTCAGCATTTTCTGAACCTGGGTGCTGAAAGTGCAGTTGTTTCATTTCCCCTTTTAAGATTCTATGTGCTGCAGTATTTGCTTTTCAGATGCAGAGCAGGGATATGTGTTTGTAAGAACACTAACGTTTTCAATTGTTTGGTGGTTTTGTTTTGTTTTGTTTTGTTTTTTTTCTTGGAAGAAATGTCATGTCCATGGTTTTTTCTCTTCCCCCAGCCATTTCCAGGCAGCCTGAGATTGCAAAATTGTGGTTTGGCCCAACAGAAAGTCTTTAAGGTCCCAGTCCTGCAGTCCAAGCTGAAGCAATGAGCTGTGATTGCAGGTTAAGTGGGAGCCAAGAAGCAAAGAAAGGGCTGTGAGAAAAGAGAAAGATGATCCTAGGCAATATATTGGGAAAGATACACTGGGGTAGGGGGTGATGGCAGGTGAGGGGGCTGCTGCTGCAGTAGAAGGCTTGGACCAGGACTCAGTGCACACTCTTCTGTGTCACTGATTTCCAGTGTGACGTCTCAGCAAGCAAATCACTGGTCTTGTTGTCTAAAATAGGAATAATTGTGAGATTTTGCTGTCTCGAGAAAACTTGCAAAAGTCTCTCATTGCCTTAGGTCCTGCAGGTTGTGGAAGAGGTCATTTAAGGTTCAGGGATGAGGGCAGGATAAAAGTAAAAAGGAAGAAAAACACATTGGGAACAGGTGGAGAGAGAAGGACAGAGTGAATGGGAGGAGAGGCAAAGAGTGACAAAGTTTCAAAAACCAAGAAAGGAACCGTTAAAATGGCTACAGGTTACCTCACGTGGGGTTTATTGCACATTTTTATGCTGAGGTTGCTTCTGGAAGGTTCTGCATGCCAGGGAGAGGTCTGGGCTGTCTCTCCCATGGGTAGCAAAGGGAAGGGAGCAAAAGCCTGGAGGATGTGGGCTGATATGCTGCAATGGTGGGGAGAGTGTCCAGCATCCTCCCTGCAATTTCCTGAGCTGGGGCAGGTCCAGGTACATAGTGAGAGAACTTCTGCTCTTGCTGTATTATTTCCTGCTTCCTGTGAGGAACCACTGGTATTAATAGTGGTGACTGCCTAAACCAGAAGAACCAGTGGTCCTTCTGTTTTGGCACCACAGGACTGCAAGAGTGGGTTTTGCCTGGCCAAGACACTGAGGATGGCCACAGCTTTGTCAGAGAGAGCCTCCCCAGTGTGGTCTTGGTCCATCTGAACGCTCTTAGAGGTGCTTTAATGTGGTCTCCTACAGGAAAGCCTGTCTCTGAAAATATTTCAATAGACTTAAAAAGTAATAATCCCTCTGGATGCAATGTAGAGGCTGCTCACACAGGCTTGGCCCCTGTTTAACAGCTGGAAGCTGTTCCCTGCTCCCCTCTGTCTGCTGTGTTTGCTTGAAGGGAAACACTGTATGGCACCTTCCTACTGTAGCTCACCCAAACACCCTACAAACACCAATTTATGGTTGTAGCAGCTTGAGACACTGGTCTCAAAGGAAATTAATTCCTACAAATAAGGAATGCTGGTAATGAAGTGCTGAACACCACAGAAATGCCTGTCTATGACTGCTTACCTCACACTTTGCCTCTCAGGGCAAATGATTTCCACAGGTCTCAAAAGACAATCCCTGTGTCAGAGGGGGCCACTTTAGTGGAATGACAGAAGCCAAGTCATGGGTACTGCACGTCCTTTCCTTGTAGCTCACCCTCTGGCCCATCACCTCGTTGCTGCTCCTCTGGGGCTTTGGTGGTTAATATGTGAGGAAGAGGAGCTCTTTCTGGGGAGGAGGAGTAAGTCCTCAGGAGGCCGAAGAGGTTGGTGAGGGAAAACTGTTCTGAGAAACAGCTCTGCCACAGTCCCTAACAGCTTATGGGCCTTGGGAGTTTTCCCCATGATGAGTTGCATTTACCAAAGGACCTGCTGCTCTGGGGACAGTGTCCATCTCTCCAAAAGTGCAGAGCTGCCAAGTGCACTGAAGAAAGGAGCTTATGCTTCCAAAAGGTGAACAGAAAAGGGGTGAAAGGGATAAGAGAGATGAAAGGCAGGGTAAACAGGTGGGAGAAGCCCTGCTTACACTCCATGAGAAGCTCTATAGCTTGAGTGTGTGTTTTCTGTTTGGTGGGGGAAAAACAGTGGCAGGGTAGACAAGGCAGGGGAACCTGGAATTTTTCTGGCCTTGCAGGGCGTGTATTCTCTCATCCATAAACTCCAGGAGAAGGAGACCATATGATCAGGAATAAGGTTCTGCCAAGTCTGTTCCCCTGGGCTTAGTCTGTTTTTCCTTACCTTCAAAGCTATTTGTAAGCCAACACTTGAAGTTTCACCTCTCTGTTAAGTGTTCTTTGCCACTCCCAACACTTACATTGTTTTCCTGATAATGGGACAAACCTTTTGGGCAGACTTCCTTCCGCCTTCGGATGTAATGTGTGTCTTGGCTTTGCTTGGTCGTGCACATGTGAAATGATTGAAGACATTTGTGATTTTTGAAACTGAGGAGCAAATAAAACACCTCTATCAATTTATTAATACCCTGTCAGGACCTCCATACATTATGGGAGGAGAAACACTCAATCTGCTTGTTGCTGCTTCATTAGATTGGGGTGGCTGAGGTGGAGGACAGTCACTGGACAGCCTGTTTGCTCAGTGCCTCTGACTTCCTGGGCTTTGCCATAACACCAACCTGCATTTCTGTATTGCTTGCAGAGAATGGAGATGTTTTCAGAGACTCTTTCCTCACAGCACAGCTGAAGCAGGGAGTTTTGCTGTCTTATTCTTTTTAGAAGGGACCGGTAGCCCTCCTCGTTTTCCAGCAACTCTTTACTTTGGGGGTTGGCTGGGACTTTGAGGTAAGTGCCCTTCTCACAAGCATCCCAAACCAAAGGATTCTCAGGGGGAAGATAGCCCTTGTGGTGGTGGTGGTGTGAGACTGTGAGTTTGGTCTGTGTTGAGACTCTGCTAGAGATTTCCCTTGTGTCTCAGGAGTCTTGTCTAAGTGGCCCCAGTCTTAAGCAATTCTGTGTTAAGGAAACATTCATTTCTGGCCACCCAGAAGCCACTCTGTCAGTCACACTCCCACCACCCCCGGCTGTCACTGCTGGGACCCAAGCCCTTTCACAGTGAGTGGTTCTATTAAGCTGTTGTGTGCCTTGCTTGACTCCCCACACTCCCCAGATTTATAGAGTCACATAGGTTTTCCTCACTGGCTCGACACCAGGATTCCCATAGCAGAGTCCCAGAAGCCTGGACCCTCTAAGCAATTCAATCATGGTGCAGTAACATGGTAACAGCTTGAATTGATGCCTTCAGGGGGGCTCCCTGCACTAAAGAATCCCTGGCCTTTTATACCCACACAGTGTGTGTGCCCATTCCAATGGTGATACTCAGTCCGGGACCTTCTCAGTGTGTATTTGCATTCTACAGAGTCTCTGGGTGACCAGCCACCTGGTGTCACAGGTCTCCGTGCCCTTTGCTAGGCACAGGGTAGATGCCAGGTCATGGCCCCTTGCATGTGGCTGAAGCCACCACCACCACCTGCAGTTCCCACTGTGGCTGCTCACCAAGCTACTGCTTGTATTCCTCAAAATCTGCACTTGGAGAGAGCCAGGCATCTGCCCTGGCAGGTGGGCACTCCAGCACACGCTGGGAGGGCTCACTGAGAGCTGGTTGCCACCTGACTTGTGCAGCCCCTGAGGTCAGGAAGAGCTGGGATGGCTGTATCTTGCAGTGAGTGCTCCCTAGCAGAATGGGATTCCTGGGGCAAAGAAACACACAGCACCTGCAAAACGCAGTTCTCCTCAGCTCACCCTGGCTGCTCCTGCCTGGTTTCACTGCCTGCTGCCCCAGCTCCTGTCTGAGCTGGATGTCACCTTCTGCCTTACCCAGCTCCTCTCTCTGCCTCCTTTGCCTATTTGCAGGCTGAAAGCCACGACTGCCCAAGCCCTGCTCATGATATGACTGGGACCTCGTGGAAGTCAGCCTGATCTGCCATAGGTCCATGGGTCAAAGGCTGCAGAACACACCTTCAGTCCTGTGGATCATATTAATGTTTCTTTTCTAGCACCCAGGAGCGTGGCCTGGAAGCGGGGCGTGCCTGGTTCGTGCAGCGCCAAATGCGAGACAGGCAGACTGAGCCCACGAGAGCTGAGAGTCGGCGTCTCTGGCTGTAACACAGCAGCTCAGCACTGGTTGCTAAATGGCCTGTAAGTACTTACACCCGTGTGGGACTGAGGGTGAAGGCTGTGGGGCAGCAAGAAATAGAAAACTGAGGACACTTTGTGAACTGCAGTGGGGTGTACTGACCTCAGGACCCAGCAGTGCTGCAGGAATATCTCTGGGTAAGACATTGTGGATATTAATAGGTCCTTTTCTGCCCCTCTTTTTTGGTGATTAGAAGGTTTCATTCCTCTGTTGCGCTTGGCACATCTCTGGTAGGTTTATGTTGGCCAGAACATTTCGTTAGCACACGGAATGCAGTCACAGTGTGTGAAATGAGACAAGAAACTTGTACTGATGTTGCCGTGGGTGAAAACATTGCCTCTCAACATTGTTGCAGGGTCACTGAAGCATTTCTCCTGCTTCCCCCATGCACAACCCAGACATGTCTTTACCTTTTCCCATTCCTCTTGTATAAATGAAATGAAAATGGCATTTCTGCACGTATTTGAGATGGTAGGTGGGTACCTGGAGCGAGCAGAACACCCTACCCTGCTGACAGAGGGGATCATTTCTTTTCTTGTTACCCCACCATTTTGCTATGTATTTACAAGCCTCTGTCACATCTTATCTCTCATTGTGCACTCACACTGGAAACCTTGAGATAAACCTGAAAACGCCCTGTTTTGTTATGTTGGCGTTTGTGACTCGTGGGTGGCAGGTTATATAATGTGCTGGTTTGTATCCACTCAGTTACACTGATTAGCTATCAAGTCACTGTGGTTATTTTTGCTTTTAAAAGCAACAGAGAGCTATAGTGGGGTCCCCCAAAAGACAGAATGTTTGTTCCCCTTTGATTGTTGCTGATTTGGCAGTAATTCTTTATGCCTTGCTATATGTTTTGAACAGTGTCCTCCTTTTTGCAGTGCTCCTGGCTTTGTACCTATTCTCTGAAATAACCCAATAGCCTAGTGCTGTGAAATGCAGGAGTGTTGCTCTGGCTTATTATGCATTTCAAATACATCTGCATGCTTTAGTCTTAAAAAAGATATATGACTCTGTTAATGTGGTAATTTTGTCCTTCCTTACATTCATGTTCTCTGGTGAAAGCAACTTCAGGAGGAGCCTGTAAGTTTGCTTGGCAGATGAAGTGAAGGTGTCCATATTAAATGAACCTTGAGCAAGCAGCAGTATATGTTTAGTGAGCTGCCTGCTGTAATTGAAGTGTGTACATTAGAGGAACGGAAGCTTAATTGGTTGAGGGTGTATAGCGGGGCAGGGGTAAAAAAAGCAGAGCAAGCAGCTGACAGTCTAAGCAGATTTAGACATAAAAATGGAATGGGAGATGAGTAAGCTTGCATTGAGAGGAATTCTCAAGACACACACCGGGGCAGTGCTAATGTGAAACTCTTCAGTTCTGCATCCTGACTTATATTAGCTGGCAGCAGGAGCACACCTCAACAGGGGTTTTGCAGTGCTGGTGTGAGAGTGTGTGTCAAGAGGGACTGGAAAACTACATGTGAGCTTTTGAGAAGGTGGGCTGGGTCAGCTGTGATAATGAATATGTTTTTGTTAGTTTGTGAATCCATTGCACCATGAAGGCATTCTGTTGCTGAAGGCCTTTCTGTGCAAGCCTTAGGATGGAAGACAAAAGTCTATGGGAAATTACCAGCTGCCTCTTGGATGCAGTGTGCTTGTTTGGGAGAACATGGGCTGGCAGAGATTGCCGTTGTTGCCAGCTGGAGTTGACTGCTCAGATTTGGCATTACTGGACATGGCAGCAATGCAGAACAGAGCTGTGGAGAGGAAGTTTGGCTTTATGTCATCCCTGTGGAGCAATTAACTGTCAAAGAGTTTGTTTCTACATTTCCCCTAAAGAATTTTGGTAATTTTTCCTATCACTCTTGGCATTTTACTTTGGCTAAACTGGTGTGGTGCTGCAGGAGAGGCTGATGTTTGGGTTCCTTGTTCTCCTGTTCCTGTCTGCTTTTAGAGGTGCTGGTCTTAGCATGCACAGAGGTCTCTCAGCTTGAAGATACAAACACTGGGGACAGCCCTGAAGAGGACAAGGCTAACTCAAAGGCAGGTGCTGAGAATGCTGTCTGCTGAACACTAGTGCTAAGCTAGGCGGGTTTGGCACATGTTCAGGGTTTCTCCTTTGGAGGAAGTTGGGGTTACGTGTAATTTTGTTCCTGGCACCTGAATAACACAGAAGGGAATAAATGAGAAATTCGCGGGAGCTGAGCCGTGTTTTTAAACCATCCTCTGCCCACGTGGGGATGCTGAAACACATCCAAGCATGTGTGGGCTGTGCCAATGGCCAGCATTAAAAGGTGTTGCTGTTTGGGGCCATGGGGGAAAGGGACCCTTCTTTCCTGCTCTTGATATTTCATCTGTCAGATGCAGGTGGCTTCCTTCTTTTTAAGTGGCTGAAATTAGGGTCTCTGAACCATGGAGCTGGCTTCCCAACAGGACACTGGGCTCTGTACTGATCACTCATTTAATATGCAATGATTTCAGATGTCATTTTCTGTCAGTGGCTGATGGAAGGGAGCTCCATGTAGCACAGTGACTATTAAAGAGAGGGCTGTTTGCCAAGGAGGTGAGTCTGCAGCTGTGTTGCTCTGACTCTGGGGAGGTTGGGCACTAGTCTTGGTCTTGCTCCATTTTAGAGCTCAGCTCAAAACAGTGGTTATCTAGACAGTATTTTCACATTTCCCCACTTCATTCTGGTATGGAGTCCATGACCCTGTGTGCTGTCTTGCTGCTCTGCCTGGGGGAAAAGCCCTTGCCACCGCCCTCTCTCTCAATACATTGCATGGCAGGCAATGCTGAAATAGCTTGTGAAGGTTGCTTTTTCCATGCTGAGAGATGGAGGAGCTGCACCAAGCCATTAATGAGGACGGGTGTTATGGCTACTGTTTGCCTTTATTATGTGAATGAAGTTCGTGTACCTTTCCAAAGGTGAAGGGTAAACAATACGTGCCGTCCCCTGACACAAAAGAATTGTGTTACCTTGGCTCAGTCCAGCCCCTACCAGAGACAAGAGGAGGGTTGAGCACAGCAGTAATGACCTTGCAGAGCAGACAAGGGCTGGAACAGGAGGTGATGTTACCTGCCTGCTCCCTTCAGCCAAGGCAAGAGGGGGGAATTTGGCCACAGCTATGTCTCCCTTGTGCGGGGCACTGGCACCTGGGCACTGTGCTGCCAAAGGCTGTCAGGGACATGGTCCTGTGGCAGGTGGGGCAGCTGCCACCTGGAAGTGGTCCTTGGGATTGCTGTCACAGGTCTTCCAGTACCACAGCACCATCCAACACCATCTGAGGAATGCTGCTGCAATGCTGCTGAGCAGCAGGGGGAAAAGGCAAGGACAGCACTTCATGGAATAGCTGCAAGCACAACAGTGGGAGCTGTGCGGGTTACAGAGATGTGACATGCTGTGTCTGCTGTGCTGGGAGAGAGGAATAGAAGTGAAATGGGAAATCTCGTCCCCCTCATTGATAATTTCTTCTGATCTGTTCACTGTGCTAAAGGTCTGCATATGCATTGGAGCTGCCTGCCTTTTAAATCAGCATACTTAATACTTGCACCATTTCATGCTCCTTGTCTGCAGTTCTCTCTGCTCCCAGATCTGAGAAGAGACCTTATCTGACTGCTTTTGTCTTTTAAAGTTTGGGATTCAGCCTTACTCCAAGTTGTCTGTACAAACAGCACCAAATCGTGGCCTCATGGCTTTGTGCAAGTATGATGTAACTCTGGGCACTGCCAGGGTGTTTTCTTGTACTCTTGCTAGGCCATTTGCAGGGAAAACAAGAGAGCTGACCTGCAGAGGTGAGAGTGCCGTGCCTTCTACAGGGTGTGGGGAGCCTCACTGAAGCTCTTCAGCCCCTGTCCTGGTGAGGCAGGGCAGGAATTGGTGTCTGGGGCCCCAAGCAGTCCAGCCAGCGTGTCCTTTGCAGCTTGGGGTGCCTTAGGGGAGCAGTGAGCTGGGGGCTGCTATGACATAGTGAGGGTGCTGACTCTCTTCTGGATCTTCACAGCAGGGAGCAGACCATGGCTCTGTGCTGCAGGTACAGGAAGACCAGGGGAGTTGAGAGGAGCAAGATGACAATGTGGGCACTTTCTTCTCTAGGGCAAAGGGAAGGGTCATGGCTTTAAGGACCCGGATGAGGTAAATGAGCTGCAAATGCAAGCAGGCTCGAGTGAGAGGCTGTCACCTCTAAGCTGTCCTGGCACCCCAGGGTGCCTCACTATGCCATGTGGGTGCTGGTGGCCCCAGGGAATGCCTGCCCTGCAGCAAGGAGGGGGACAGAGCACAGGGGCACAGGTGCAGCTGCCCTGGTAAAAGTAAAGCAGGTGCTAGAGCTGTGAGCCTGGTGTTGTTCGCCTCTCTTTGTGTCTCTTGGCTGTGCTGGTGCCTGGAGGAACATTTGTGGAGGAGGGTGGAGCATGAGAAAATACTTGATCCATTATCAAAGGACTCACTTGGAGACTCTCTGTGTCTGCAGCACAGCAGCGTCCCTGAATTGCGCACATGACAGGAACAGCCCCGGCATTCCAGATGCTCATCCAGCATGATCTTGCCTGGAGGACAAACGCTTCCTCGGGAGGCAGCATCCTCACGCCACATGCAGGATTTCACAGTGCCTGCATGTCAAGAGCTGAAGCTGTTGGCAGCGCTTCATCCCGGCCCCTGACAGCAATATAGGAGCCGACACCGGAGCTCGGCTCCACTCTAGGTGTGGCCAGACACTATTTTTAGCTGCTTGCGGTGGCCAGGATGGGAGCTGGTCGTGTGCTTTGTGCAGTTGATGACAGCACGGGCATCCCTCTCTCTCTCCACGCTGCGGGCTTTGCTGAGGCAGCGTGTGTGGAATTGGTAATGAATGATCCTGGGGAGGAGGCTGCCTTGCATTGTGCGGGTGGGAAGCTGTAGGGAATCAGAGCTGCGGGTCTTGTGCAGGTCACCTTGCACAAAATCCTCGAGAGAAGTACTTTGAAAACCACTAAAGTTCTGTAGGTGTGCTTGAAGAGTCTCCCGCTCCAGGGCTCCAGTGCCTTGGTTGTTACAAAGTGTGTGGAGGATGCCGCCTGTGTGCAGCAGCTTAATTTAACCTCTTGTGCCAGTAGGGACAGCAGGAAAGGTTTGCAGTGGCCATGAGGAGCTTGGGACCTTGGCACCTGCTGTGGGGATGCCCTTCTTGCTCTCAGAATAAGGGGGCTGAGGAGGGTGGGTGCCTCAGCCCTCTGTTTTCACTTTTTTCTTTGTTTCCAGCAGGTATGGATGGGAAGAAATGCAGCGTGTGGATGTTTTTACCTCTTGTCTTTACCCTGTTTACATCAGCTGGATTATGGATAGTGTAAGTTATCTCCTGCTGGTTATTTGGGAGGCTGCTTCTTGTTAAGGAGAGTCTTTTGGGGATGCTCTGCCCTTGAGCTACTGTGGGGCTGGGAAGGCACATGATAGGGACAGGGGCCAGTCTGTGCCAGTTCATGGCTTGAAGTATCACATTTTTATCCCTGAGTTTCTGTGCTCCCCAGGCCAAGTTGCTGACCTTGCTTTCTTCCTGGTATGTGTTACTGGGAGCTGCCTGAAAAGAGACAGCCAAAAATGTAAAAATTTCCTTTAATCACATTTTCTTTGAATGACTCAGCAGAGCTCTTGGAGGAACACTTAGGCTCTGCTTTGGGGTAGAAATTCAAAATCTGCGGCATCCAGCACCCCACTGAAAGCCTGCCAGCAGCTTAATGCTGACACCTCACTTTCTCCCTAATGCTTCTTACCAAAGTGCACACAAGACATGCACTCCCCTGAGGTGGGCTCTCTCCAAGCATGCAGGCAGATGACTGCAGCATGAATTTGGGAGTGATAAATGTGTGATCAGCAGCTATGCTCAGGCTGAGAAGCAGTTATGTTGCAGGATGTGGTTTTGGCCATGGTCTATGGATGCTGTTTTTCAGCAGCAAGGGGCAGCTTAATCCTTTTGTCTGACCTCTATTGCTTGTTATTTTTCTTGTCCCATCCCTTCTCTATTAAAACAGCTTTTGTGGATGGAGTACCATAATAAACCTGATGAATCAAAATGACTCAAACTGAAAATGAAAACATTCCCCTGCTGGTTGATTTTAAGGCAGCTCAGTTCAGTGACCCTGTTTGTCTACTGGATTGTGCAAACCAGATGCAACACAAAGGAAGGCACATGTTCTGAGAAATAAGCAAAACTGCCTGCTTGAGCACACAGGCTCCTCCAGCAGATCCTGCAAGTGGGCTTTGAAACACTTGATCTATTGTTTAAGTGATATTTAGAATGGAAGCTAGGATGAGGTTTTACACTCTTTCCTTTTTTTTTTTTACCTTTTTCTTGACAGGTACTTTATAGCAGTGGAAGATAACAAAATTCTCCCACTAAGTGTACCAGATAGGTAAGAGCTGTTTGTGGGCTTTATAGTCAATCACTTGTTTCTTTGAAATAACGAAACAATTACAGCAGAATGGGAAAGAAAACCTTGAATCTTTATTCCTGTGCCTGTGTCTTTTAGGAAACCTGGTCCCAAGAGACCGCCTTATATAAGGTAAATGAATTATTTTCTTCAAAGTACTGTTCTGGTTAATGGTTGCTATTTATGTGTCTTTGCCATCCTAGAGGTATAATGATACACTTTTATATTTTCAAGTATTGCAGGTGATGCACCTCCTGCAAGCTGTGTGTTTAGTCAAGTCATGAACATGGCAGCATTTCTAGGTAGGAACCACAACTGGAAATTCTTTCTTTCTGTTTGTTTTAAGTGTCACTGAAACATAAGTAATATCTTGTACATATTCTTCTTGAATGTGATGATGTGAAACCTTTTGAACTGTACATTTCATTGCTGCTTCTTTCCATTGCAAAGAAAGAAATGTAACAAGGGAAATACAACCTCCAGACTGCAAATGTTTCATGGGAGGTGCGATGATAGGTGACTGTCTTGGCCTCGGTGATCATGAAATGGTTGAGTTTAGAACCTTTGCTGTAATGAGAAAAAAGGAATTTAAGGAGTCAAAGCAGAATTGATTCCCTAAATTTCAAGAAAGCAAACTGTAGGCTCTTCAGGGAGGTACTTAGCAGAATACCTCAGGAACCTGCTTTTGGGGGCTTAGATGTCCATGAGTGCTGGTCAGTCTTTAAAAACCACCTTTAAAAAGCACAGGAGCAGGCAAGTCAGCTGTGTGGGATTGTGCTCAAAGAGTGGGGCAGAAGACCAGCTTGGCTTAAGAGGAAAAAACCATTACATGCTCTCTGGAAGAGAGATTGGGCTTTGCAGGAAGATTGCAGAGCTATGGTCTGTATATGCAGGGAGAAGACAGGAAAGGCTAAAGCTCAATTTGATTTAAAACTGACCAGAGTTGTTTCAGACAACGAGAAGAGTGTTTTTAAGTATGTCAATGGCAAAAAAGAGCCTAAAGAAAATGTTGGACAGATACTTGCTAAAGGCTGAAACCTGACTAATAGGGATGAAGAAGTGGAGGCATTCAATGATTTTTCTGCCTGTCTTTAATAAAATGCTGATAAACCTTGGGCTGTTCGGTCCTCCGAGTTGAAGGACTACAAGTGTAGGAGCAGGGACTGTCCATTTGTGAGCACTGGAATTGTCAGGGACCAGATGTATCAGCTGAAAGCTCACAAGTCCCGTTGTCCTGGATGGGATTCATCTCAGAATACTGAAGGAGGTAGTGAATGTTAGGGCAGGACCCCTCTCTATTACCTACCAAATGTCTTGGGATTTTTGGGAGGGCCCTGCTGGTCAGTGTTATTCTAATCTACAAGAAGGGCATGAAGAAATACCCGGAGACCTACAGACCTGTTGGTCTAACCTCAGTTCCTGAAAAAATTATGGACAAGATGATATGGACACATTTAAAGAAGAATGCAATCACCAGGCACAGTCGGCATGAGCTCACAAAGGGAAAGTCCTGTTTAACAAATTCAATATCCTTCCATGATAAGGCCACACACCTAATGGATGAAGGGAAGGTGTTGGATGTAGCTCTTCTGGATTTTAATAAGAATTTAGACACTGTCCCTCCCAGCAACCTTCTGGAGAAGTTGTCCACCTGTGAGATCAGCAGATTCACAGTGCACTGAGTGAAGAGCTGGCTGAAGGGCAGGGCTCACAGGGCAGCAGAGAAGCTACACCTGGCTGCCATCCAGCCACCAGTGGTGTCCCTCAGGGCTCAGTTCTGGGACCAGTTCTGTTCAATATTTTTATCAACGATCTGAATGAATGACGTGAAGGCACCATTTGCAAGTTTGCTAGTGATCCCAAACTGAGAGGTGCTGTTGACTCTCCTGAGAAACCGGGTGCCTTCCAGTGGGATCTAGATGGCTGGAACATTGGGCAGTGATTAATGGGATGACATTAAACAAGTCTAAACACTGTATCCTGCACCTGGGATGGAGTAACACTGGACTCAAGTATAAATGGGAAGAGGGTGTGGAAAGGGAGGTGTGGATCTCTTCCTCCTCAGATCCAGTGACAGGACATGTGGGAATGGTTCAAAGCTGCTTCAGGAGGAGTTTAGACTGAACATTAAGAAGCATTCCTAATGCATTACTGAAAGTGGTCAAACACTGGAATAGGATTCCTAGTGAGATGGTTGATGCCCCAAGCCTGTCACTATTTAAGCATCTGGACAATGTCCTTAATAACATGCTTTAACTTTTGGTCAACTCTGAATTAGTCAGGCAGCTGAGTTTGGTGATTGTTGTAGGCCCCTTCCAACGGAAGTAGTCTGTTCTGTTCTAATCTCTGCTTTGTGGATGAAGTCAATCTTTCCTCTGCTGTGTTTGTGTACATCTGAGAGCTGCTTTTAGCTTGTATCTCTGACCACCTTGGATATGTCAAAGCTAAAGGAGAGGAAAGCTACAGAAACATGCTAGAAGTATGGGAATTACTGAAATTTAAAATACCATTTTTTGCAGGGAATGCTTTTAATCCTCTTCTGTCATTCCCATCAGGTTTTAGAAAAAGATCACATAATTTCAGGAGTGTGTATTGTAGAAATAGAAATTAAAAAGTTCCTGTACGTGAACTTGATTAGTCACAGGTGTCCCAAACAATTGCCTGGGGATGAAAAATAGAAATCCTCCTTTTGGTTGGGAAGAAAGTTCTCATTTTTAGGGATTTGGAGTGGATTGATTCACTAGAGCAACTGTGAGAGAGTAAATTCAAATGTCTTTTGCAATTTGGGTGAAAGTGGGTATTTTTCACTTACAATGCCCTTATTTTCCTAAACCATTTCTTCAATATTATACCAGGGATTTTGTGGAAAATGCAAATCTAATTTGCGAACTATTTACAACAATATGAGCTGCATGCTATCAATTTGAGCGTGAGCATGAGAAAGTGTTTGACAGCAGGCAAATTTCCCTGTTCACTTAAATTGATTTTTAGTGGTCTGACTTGAATTGCATCTGAAGACCAACTGATTGCCTGGCTTTCTGTGTTGTTCCATGCACCATTCACTGGGGAGGGCAAGTATACAAAATTTGAGTATCTTGTGGCGTTATGCCCTATCATATGATGTATGATATGTCATATCTATCATGTATCATACACCATAGTGCTTGGGGGAATTGTTGGCTTGGAAGGAACGTTATTCCATTCTTCATGGAAAATCAGTGCAACATTTTGGCTTATGTTTGTGGCAACAGAACTTGTTCCAGAGGAGGTGAAGAGGCAGTGGGTGTTATGGCAAACCCTGCAGAGATATGTATGTGCCAATCATATGCTTTTTAATACAAGTGGGGTTGGACATACCTCCTCCAGGAGAGCTCAGGACTCATGAGTGGAGTGAAGCAATGCAAGTCCGTGCAATGCATGGTGTGCATGTGATAGGAGCTTCACAGGCAAGCAGGAAGGTGTACTTCCCCCCAGAAGATTTGCAGAGAAAGCAAAATGAGAAAAGGAAGCCTGGAGCTTGCTGTAGCTGGATAAAAGATGCTGTAGCTGGATTACAAGAGAAATGCTTCCTGTGCTTAGTCTTGTCCCTAATTCAGTGGGAGAGGGCCATGCAGAAGCACAAAGGCCTGCAGGTACTAAGAGGAGGAGCCCCCTGTGAGCCCCCAGGCAGGTGTTTGCTGCAGCAGGTTCTGCCTACTGACACCCCTTGCCTTGTGTTTCCTTCCCAGCGCTTGTTGTGGCTGTCCTGCGCTTCATTCAGCTGAAGCCAAAGGTGCTCACCCCTTGGCTGAACATCAGCGGCTTGGTGGCTCTGTGCTTGGCCTCTTTTGGGATGACCCTGCTCGGAAACTTCCAGGTACTGCTCTGCAGGTTTGCACTGCTCTGTCTGTGATGGGAGTTTCCTGCTTTGCCAGCAGATCTGCTTGGGTCTTTGAACGACCTGCGATGTGAGCCTGGCAAAAGCATGTGCCCCAACCCTCCCTCTACCTGCTCTGCCACCTCTATCTGCCACTCGTGTGCTGAGATGAGGGCCACAATCACTTTTCATGTGTCTCCAGCAGGATTCGCACCTGCGTGCTTAGACCTGACCTGCTGAGGGCCACAGCAGGAGCCTCCTAAATCTCTTGAGCCCTGGGAGCTGGCACAGATGGCCCTGGATGAAAGGGTTGAGTGGGAAGTTTGCAGACACATCTGTGCAAACAGATGCACAAATGCCCATACAAATTTAGCAGACAGCTCCGTGTCCTTCTTTTAAAACATATGTTGTTTTAAATCCACCTCTTGCTGATCCTTAGACCTGCCAGGAGAGGGATACAGCAGAGGAGTGCCAGGACTTCTCCGGATGTGATGGGTGTCTGGGTGAGGGCCCTCCCATTCTCCCTCTGTCCTGCAACTTTATAGGAACAAACATCTGTCACATCTGTAGGGATGGGTGTTCCCTGTGACCATGATTGTGTCTGTCAGGCTGTCTGTCTCTGTCTGTCAGTGAAAATCAAAGTGTTAGAGTCAATGGGGCTTGGGTTTGACTCTGAGGCTCTGCCTCTCACTGGGGTGCAAATAATGACCCCCAATAATGGCAGGAGCTGAGAAAGGTCACTGCAGGCTGGCTGCTTCCCTGGCTTTGCATGACAGGTACCCAATACAGAAATGGTATTTGTTTTGTGAAGGATGAGGAGGATCTCTTTGGATTGTACAGTCATTAAAGGAACTTGGTGTCCTTTACAGTTGACTTTTTCTTTTTGATTGAGGTGTGAGATAATTTGGCTTTTATGGACTTGGTCTTCCTAACTCTACAGCACAATACCAAAACCCAGGGTCTTGTGTTTTCATAAGAGCTTCCCAGCTAGGAATTATGAAGCCTTTGTAACAGCTTTGTCTACCTCTGATAAGAGTATTTCTAGTAAAGGACAAGCACTAGGAAACAGTTTTGACCTCTCCTTCCTTTTTTACTCTTCAGAGCAAATGATTATAATTTAACAGTAGATGCTTTGAATCATGTCTGGCTATAAATTCTGATTATTCTCTGATATCTGGTTCTAACTATACTTTCCTTGTTAGTTACCTGTATCCTTTCTTAGATCTTTTGCCAAATATGAAAACCTGTAGTAATGAGACCTTAGTCTATGCCTCTTCCTGCCTGACTGCTGAGCTAAATGTGGCATTAAATCATATTTCTGGAAAATTATCCATTGGGTATTTTAGAGGGACATTGTAGCTGTGAGTCCCTTGCAGTGCTGACTATCTTGGGAAAGGCAGCTCAATCCCATTTTTGCCTGAATGATTATTTGGACCTGGCCTTGAAACAAATTCAGGGTAGAGAGAGGAAATATCAGTGGAGGCACAGCAACTGGATTGATGTCCTGTAGATTGTGTCTTATTTGACGGTATTTGTCAAATCATCAAACAGGAATTAAGGCTGCAGGGAGAAGTTACAAGACTGGTGGTTTCTTTCCTAGAAAAGCCTTAGAGGCAGAGGGAAAATGGGAATTTTTTGGCTGAAGTCCATGCTGGACTTTTTGAATGGATTTGCAGCCTCAAGGGATCTTTTTGCAGATTCCTGCTAGTTGAACCTGGCTGTCATTTTGCCTTGCAGTATTGCACAGTCACTGAGCCCTGTGAGTCAGGGCAGTCCAAGGAACAGGGAACCACTGGCACTCCAGAGAGGTTGGGTTCGTGTTGCCTCAGACCCCAGTGGTCAAGGACGGGCAGAGAGGAAATTTGGTGGGAGAAACTTGCCAAACCAGAAACGTGTATTAGTGTTTTGGCTTGTGCTAGCTCAAGGGAGTGTCAGGGCTCTGCTCCCTGCTGCTGGCACTGAAGGTGCACAATTTGCATCTGTTGCAGGGAGCTGTACAAGACCCACAGTGCGTTGTCCTTGCCTGCCCTGGCTATCACTTCAAGGCAAGGAAGAATTTATTTCTGAATCTTGTCAGGGAGCTGTGGAAACAGTCCCCAAGCAAATGCATTTTCCACAGTGCTCTTGGGCTTTGGGCAGAAGATCTGCTCGACTGTGACAGCTGTCAATTCACCTTGGTTATGTTACACCTTACACCTCTGCCAGAAGAAATGATACAGCATCTCTGTCTCACACCCCAGTGATCCCCTCTCCCCTACCCCCCCTCATCAGCAATCCAGTTAGCTATCAGGTAATTCCTGTTGTGTCCAGGCAATCACTGTTGTATTTGTTCCTAGCTTTCCAATGATGAGGAGATCCACAACGTGGGCACATCGCTGACCTTTGGTTTTGGGACATTGGCATGCTGGATCCAGTCTGCCCTTACCCTCAAGATCAACCTGAAGAACGAGGGGAGGAAAGCTGGGATTCCACGAGTGGCTCTCTCAGCCAGCATCACCCTCTGCGTGGTGCTCTGTATCCTTTTGTCTTGCTCCCTGGGAAGCCAGGTTTTGTTTATGTTCTGCAGCAGCTCTCCTCACACCTGTCCTAGGATCTCAAAGCATTTTGGAACGCTACTTAGTCTGTCTTCATGGCACAATCCTATTTCAGTGTATATACTGTATATTTCACAGTGTAGAGTGATTGTTCCAGATTTCACAATTTTGCAGGTGATCTAAATAGAAGGAAATATTTCACAGTGTGGGTTGAAAGGTGTTCCCATTGCCTGTGGTGAGTGCAGGGATCTGATCCAGTTCCCATTGGGAAGCTCCTGGCATGTCAGGGCCCACAGCCAGGTCCCCTCTTGCTGGCTCTGTCCCTGACTAGCTGGATGCTCAAGCAAATCACTGACTTCTCTGCACCCAAGTCTTCTCCTCTGTAAATGTTTACCACCCTGATGTGGGATCAGGAAGCCCTGGTCCGTATAGAAGAGCTGCTGTGCTCTGTGGGTGTCATTGGGCACCTGACATCCCTTTTATCTCTAGCATCATGTTCACACTCTCCTCATGGTGGCTGGATGAGTTGATTTATGCAGGTGACTTTGTTCAGATTTTTTTTCCCTGTTGGCTTTTAAACTAGTTGGTGTCTCTGCTCCCGCTTGTTCTCCTTGACTTTCCTCTTCCAGATTTCATCCTCATGGCCCAGGGCATTCACATGCACGCTTCCAGGATCCAGTGGGGCCTAGTGATGTGCTTCCTGTGCTACTTTGGCACCTTTGCAGTGGAGTTCAGGCATTACAGATTTGAGATAATTTGTTCTGAGTACCAGGAAAACTTTCTGAGCTTTTCCGAAAGCTTATCAGAAGCCTCTGAGTACCAGACAGATCAGGTGTAGCCTGTCCTCTGGCAGGGGGGAGGGGGGCAGGTGTGGTTCCCATGGGTGAAACATGACCTCATTTACACTTTTTTTATGAGTTTCTTTTCATGTGCAATCATGATGGTATTGCCAAAGGGCTCTAAGGGTGGCTGTCCCACTAAGAGCCAAACAACCAGAGGTGTCTGCTGGAAGAGGTGTGGATCTAGCTCAGCGGCAGCGTGAGAGAGCACAAGCTGCTTAGTTGGTGCCACCAGGGACTCTTTCTGAGTGGCTCTGTCACACTCCTTCAAAACATTCAGCAGCCTGTCCCTGTGACGCCCCTCTGAGACCAGTCCTGCTCAGCCCACCCCGCAGAGAAGGAGGTGAAGGAAGCAGACCTCTTCAAACAGCAGGAGTCTTCAGGAGTCACAGGTTTCCGAGTCACCAGACTGGGTCTTCCATGTGTTTCTCAGGTTGTTTGCTTTGCTGCCAACCGGGGGAACTTGTAAGGTGAGCAAGAGCAGCTGTTTCTTCAGAACCTGGAATCAGACACGGAAGACCCCAAGGGACTGGCTTTTATGGCAAGCAGGCAGGCATTTCTTCCAGCCCGGAAAGCAGCTGATGGTAAACCTGGGTTTGGAAGGAGCTGTGCTGTGATCAGGAAGTGAGACTGAGCTGATGCTGCCTTGTAGCCAGGCAGATCATCCCCAGGCCAGAGGGGGTGACACAGGGGATACTGTGCTTGGTTTCTAGTAGGGACTGGTGGGAGTGAGGTGCTGAATTAAGATGAAAATGTCTGTGTGCTCTGAAGATCACCCAGAAAAGGCTGCTTTTTCCGTGTGTAGTGCTTCCACCACACATTGTGTGTAGTATTTAAAAAGCTTTTTTAATTTTTTTTTTTATGTTCACTGAGGGGGAAAACATTATGTTAGAGACACCAAGCTTGTCTGCCACAAGAACAGTACCAGTGGTTCTGGGCACAGGGTTTGGTTTTGCTCTTTGTACAAGCCAAACTTCAGACATGCTGGTTTGGGCTCTGGGCCCCTCAGTGTGGCCAGTTGTCCTGAATGGAGCCTGCCAGAGGTTTAAATGGGCTTCCAAGGTGCCAGGAGGGAGTTCTGCCCTGGATGCTGGGTGATTTGCCTGAGGGCTGGAGGTATGGGAAGGGAACAGCAAAACCAGAAGGCCTTCTCCCTCCCTAAAGGGAGGTTTTCAAACAGAAGGTCTGTTTTCAGAGGAGGAGCTCAAAGCCCATTTGAAAACTCAATTTTGGGAAGGCTGCTGTATTGGCTGGGCAGGGGAGTGATGGGAGTTGCTCCTCATGAACATAGCTCCTGTTTTCCTCCACCAACCAGGCTCAGCTTAAGTTTGCATCTTGTCTGAGCTGCAGGAAAACAAGCAGAAATTAAAATGGTAGGAAAAAGGCACTTGAAGGGGAACTTGTACTGCTCTGTGTCATTTCTGACAGAGAGAAAAGGCAAAAGGGTATTCAGTCTTCTGCAAAGGTCACAGGCCTCTCCTAAGAGGAGGAACGGTTGAGCTGTGTGTTAAGTAGAAAGCTTTCAGCCAGCCCTTTATTTTCTGTGCACCAAAACTTGTTCTCAGGCAGCTGTTACAAATCCAGAGCATTTTTGGCCAACAGAGGGTTGTGGATTGCTGAAGGCTTCCTGCTTGTAGCAGTGTCATTAGTGGAAAGCTTTCCTGGAAGGATGTGCTGAGAGTGGCCAAGGACACAGCAGTGTGAGGTGCCAGCTCCCTAGAGGCACATCCAGGGAGCTTCTCCTGGGCAAGGACAGGAAGGGACAGTTTGGGGAACATGCAGGTGGGGATCCTCTTGCACTGGCACACACTCAATACATATGGAGCACAAAATAGCAATTTGTTGTAAAGGTGTTTTACTGTAAATAGTCCCCTGTGACTTTTCCCCCTAATTAATCAATTAATACTTTCAGTTTATTATTTTAGCTTTTGTAATTTTATTGAAGGGAAAAAAAAAAGAATATGTGGTTATTTTTTTTCTTTTGCTCCTTTTCCTATATGCAATCCAAACTGAACTTCAGGTTTTTAGTGATAATTCTGTACATTTCTTAGAGTATTTCTAACAGCACATTTCAGTACAACTAAATGACAACAAATATACACTGAAACATGACCACTAAATAAAGTGCTTTTATGGAGAAAGTGAGCTTTATTTTTGTCCCTACCCCAAGCATAGCTTTCTGATGGCAAAGGCGAAACGAAAGGTGAGTTATTTATTTACAGTGTAATGATTAACATTATCACTTAAGGAAGCCAGGGACCATACAGCCATGCAGATACACTCATTTTAACAGCACTAATTAGCAGGCTCTTTCTAGGAGCAGGATCACACCTATTGCCCAGCCCAGAAAGGCATCTGGACTAGTTACCCCACAGCCTGACCTGCTGCTATTAAATTTTTAGAAGGGTCATGCTGGCACAATGTGGTTTCCTCCCCAAGTACCTGCCTCTTCCTTGTTCTTTACCCATCAGCCTCCCTCAACAGGGACAGCTGTAGGTGCAAATCAGAGCTCAGGAAGACAGCATGCAGATATTATATTCTGGCTGGCTGTGAGGGCAAGACACCCATGCATGAAGTGCCAGCAACACGGAATGGGGGAACGGAGATTTCAGACAGGAGCTTCAGACTGCCTCTGACTCCATAACCTACCTGTGGCTCTCGCGCTGAGCCACAGCTGAAATCCTAAAATAGTCAGGGAGGTAGTACAGCTTCCTTGGCAGGACAAGGCTGCTGCCTTAAAGAAATGATTGGGAAAGGTTAAAGCAGGAACACAGTGTTCACAAGTTTAGAAATAAAATTTAAAAATTGCCTTTTAGGTGCTGGGATCACTGGTGCTAAGACAGGAAGGCTAAATGCTGTGATGGAGTGAACATAATGAAAGCAAAGTTGTGGTTTTATTTACTACATTAGGAAAAGCTCTATGACCATCTGATCTACATTGGCACAATTTAGGTAAGGTGGAAAGGTCAGGGGTTTAATTCTAATCAAATGCAGCAGGATGTCTGCCCTCAGGAGCAGTTTGTCAAGGTTTGCTCACAGCTGACCAGTGCTATGAACCTGTGACTGGGTGATGTTGGCTGGAGGAGAAGCTCCATGGGTCAGTGCTGAGATACTTCAGAAATGCTGCCAAGCTGACTTTGGGGTTCAGCCAGTTGTATCCCATAGAACCATGATGCAGCAGTGAAGTGTGTCCAGAATTTAAATTTTAAAGCTGTATTTATATATACTTGACTTCATTCTGGGTAGGCTGGCTGTGGAGCTCTAAGCAACTTCCAAGTGCAAGTTGTACTGTTTTGTACTTACACCTGCTGTAGACACAGCCAAGATATACATTGTTCCTTGTCTAAAGAGCTTGTCTGCAGCAAGAGCTGCCTTTTTCTGTGGCAGCCCAAACCTACTGAACTATAGCCCACAACTGGCATTTTCCTTTGGGAATCCTAACTGTGGATGTTTTTGACTTAGCCAGAAATCCTGTCTGCAGGGAGAAGCTCACATATTCCCCCGTGGTCCCCAGCACTCCCTCTGGGACAAGGGGACATAAACCTTGTTCGCAGACTGCTTCTAAGAATGACAGAGCTCATGGTGGGGCATCTCAGCACCAGATTTCAGCAAATGAGTCTGAAGGAAGCATTCCCTTAGCTAACTGCTAGCCAGGAAAGGGGAGGAACAGCAGGGCTCATGGGTGCTGCTCCCAGCTCTGTTCCCAGCTCCAGCTGGCAGCAGGCCTCTGTCCTACTGCACAAGGGACCCCGCACCATACACTCCATCCATACCCGCCTGCACGAGGCCCAAGACATAATGTGGATTTGGTTTGAAACTCTGATTATGGACAAAATTACCTAACATTTCACAAGGACGATTAGGTGAAGCACAGTCTTTTGTGCGTGCACTGCTCTCCCTAAGTGGAGGAAGGCAAGAAAAGTTCGGTGAAAGACGAGATGAGGCTGTAATAGGATTTCTCATCGTCCGTCAGTCCCGCGTTGCCCGGTCTGATCACCACAGCCACGTGAGTGTCCGCCTCCTCGGCTGCATTGGCTTCTGAAACACAGTGGGGAGAGTGCAGGTGAGAGCTGCTCACTGGCTTCTTCACAGCAAGGTCCTTAAGGCTTGAGGACGCCCCAAAACACTCGAGTGCTTTTAAAGGCTGAGAGTGAAGAAGCAGCATTTGCGTGTGGCAGGGCTCTAGAGGAACCAGCTCCTGGTGGATCTGCTGTGGATGGCTGTAGCTGCAGGAATGGACAAGAGCTGGCTGCCTCAGCATCCCCTCCCCCATGCCAGCTGATGGCTGTCCAAGGCACCTTGCAGGCAGCTCACACCATCAGCTCGAGTCCTGTTCCACCAGCTCAATTCCTGTCATGAGGCTGTGGTCAGCCTATGCCCTTTGTGAGTCAAACATCCCCCTCCCCCAGTCACTTCTGACAAGCTTCTTTTTGCTCCCTGAGCACAAAAGGCCACTGGAAGATGATCCAGGGAAAAGGAGGTAACTACAAGCTCCCACCAGGTCTGCTGCCAAGGCTGGGGAGGAGGTAAGGACTAACTCTGGGGACTGAGTTGGCTTAGACAGAGCCAATGCCATTTCTGCCAGAAAGACGTTTCCAGCAAAAAGCAGAAAATTAAATTAGCTTCTCAAGCCTGGCTTCCCAGGGGTCAAGTCTTGGCAACCTGAAGTAATGTTTTCCTACTGCTGAACACAACCATGAGTGGCACGAAGAACCACCACGTAGCAACACAGCAAACACCATCATTTCCCCTGAGCACTGGCCAAACCACTGACCCTGTTTGTAAACGGGGCATGCTTCAGCTCTGCTTCAGCAGTCTCTCCTTCCTGGCTGGTGCAAAGGCAGGTTTTCTACTTGACCTATTTTCCCTCATTGCAGCGCTGCACACGGACACTCCACTGCTGTGTGCAAGCCTGGGTGTGTAAAGAAGGAGGATGGCAGCAGCTAGGGGGAAGGTGCTGAAGCAGTTCTGAGATGCTTGTGAGAAGTCAGCAGCACACCTCTGAAGAGCACCTGCCTCCCGTGCACAGGTGAGAGCCAGAGCAGGACTGGCAGGTCACGTACCTCGAGGGACATCTGTCAGGAAGAGGATGTTGTTGGTGGCACACCCAATACTGGCGGCGATCCTCCTGTAGCTCTCACTTTCTACCTTGGGGCCTATCTTGGTATCAAAGTGGCCATCAAAGAGCTAAATGAGAGAGAGAGAAGCACAGGCTATTGCTGAGTGCCTCCTGAGGAGCAGGGATAAACCTCCCTCCCTTTCTGCCACAGTAATGAGGGGTTGGTGCAGCCATGCTCTCACGGTCAACTGCTTGAGCTGAATTCCCACGGATCAATTAATACACTAAGTATTACAGCAAGGGAGGTTGTGAGGGAAGTGCTCTGCAGGGGGAGAAGCTGTAAGGAAGGTGGTAAGGTTATCTACCTCTAGGATATCACCTTCTGTAGAGTATCCAAACAGAAGCTTCTGGGCTTCGACGCTGCCTGAAGAGTAGATGTAGACCTTCATCCCTGCTTCCCGCCACTTCCGGATGGCTGGAACAACATCCTCGAAGATTCTGGAGCAAAACAAGGCAGCAGGTAAGGGCAAACCCAGAGGCACCTGGAGGGACATCATTAGCCAGGCACTGTGATAGTTTTGTCCCGTTATTTGTGAAGGGACTTAATTTTCAATCTGCTCAGGGCTCCTGGAACCAGGTAGTCTCTTTGAGCAGCAGGTGATGCAGAGCTGGGCAAGGAGATTTGAGAGATCTCACTCCTTGAATGCAGCCAAGCAGGCAGCTTTCTCCACAGTCTTTGGGTCACTGTAAATCAATTTAGCCTCGTTTTTAAAAACAAAACCAACAGGATATCTGTCTCTCTTGACTTGTTTTCGGGGTTTGTTACTTTCTCTGATGGATGTTTACATTTTTCTGTGAGCTCATTTTCTTCTTCCTCCTTCCTCATTTGACAAAACACTTTGTGAATTTATGGGATTGTTTTACTTACTTAGAGACCTGTAATGCATAGTTTAACCAAGTATCTCTTAAATAAGAAGATCAGGCTTAATTTCAGTTGTCCCTATTATGTACTCTTGTGTTGTGGCTGAAACGTAAAGAGGAACCTGGAGACAAAAAGAAGTGGAAAGGCAGGAAACACACAGGTAAAAGACAAAGCAGGAGGAAACAACTGAAAGGGTCTGACCCTGCAACCCTGGTGTGTTTATACTTGTTGTAAAATATGAGTGCAATTTGGGGATAAAAAATGCAAGACAGAGAACTACAGGAAGCTCATACTTGTGCCTTAGACTCTTGGTTTACCAAGAAATCTCTCAAATATCGGCTTATCTGCTGAGCTAGTGATGCTACTTGTATTTGTAAGTGGGGCTGTTCCCAGGAATAGCTTCTGCAGCTATTCTGCTAAAAAACTTTTAGGAAAGATGCTCCCCACACCTGGCCCCCAAGGAGGGGGCACACAGCTACTCACACAATTACTCACTCTCCTTTGACGTGCCCGGTGGCATAGGCTGCCCTCCACATGTGGCCCTGCAGCTGCTTCAGTGCCGTGGTCTTCCTGTCCAGGGACATCTGCCAGTGCACGTTGTCCACAACGGCCTGGATGACGCGCTCCAGCTCCTCCTCCCCGCTGCCGCTCTCCAAAGGGATCGGCACGGCCCCGGCCAGGCTCGAGTCCTCTTGAGCCTGGAAAGGAGCATTAGAGCACGGTGTTAACAATGCCAAGGTTGTGGGCCTGATCCTTGTACACTGAAGAGTTGGGCTGGCTCATCCTTGCAGGTCCTCTCCAGCTCAGAGTATCTGTGATTCTGTGCAATCATCCGTGGTAAAAAGAGGGGAGGGAAGAGGTGGAGCAATTTCAACACCTCCAATGTAGGAAAGTGGTCTAACACCTGCCTCCATGCACCCCTGTGCAGGACACTGTTTGAACTGCTCTTCACACAAGGGGTTACAATGATGTCTGAATGCTTTTCTCAATGGAAAATTGAGACTTCAGTTTTGTTTAGAACTACTTGCTTGGATTGTACTCTGCAAACCAAACAATTAGCATTACTGTAGCCATACTGTAAATACTCTAATGAGAACTCTGCTTGCTTAAGTATTTAATTACTGTAATTAAGGCAAAGAAGCAAACGCATCTGTTGGCTTCAGCCACAAGTCTCAAATTGATGCTGTGTCCCTGTACAGAGGCAGGATCCACTGCCCTGTGTGGAACAAGTGCTCTGCCATCCCCCTGTGCTGCTTCCCAAAACAGGCTTGGACTCAACAAGAGAAGGGCACAGTGCAGGCAAAAAGCTGGAAAGTCTTGGCTCAACTGCTGCCCAGGGGCTGTGAAGAGCAAGCTGAGCTGAGGGAAGCTGCTGCCTGCAAAGCACAACCCCAGGCTTTGAATGGGGGAGAATCCAACCATCAAGGCAACTGGCCTACATGGATGAGGGCAAAGAGAGAGGGACAAATGTGGGGTGACCGGGAGAGTCCCAGTGACCTGAAGCCTCGGGCACGCTATGAAAATGCAGACACGGAATAACTCTGTTACTTTACCTGTTTCCTCAGAAGTCCGACATCCCGCTGGCACTCCTCCTCCTCCCAGTGAGCACGCAGATACTCCTTCACGTTGTCTTTGATGTAAGGGAACAAGGTCTCCTGGCAGAAAAACAGGCTGCTCCTTTAACCTGGCACAGGTAAGGCTGACCGGCTTTTAAAGGAACTGTTTCCACATGTTGCCGTGTACAGTTATTTTCCCAAACTTAAGCTTCCCCTACAGGGCAGCAGCTGGCAAGGGAGCCTGCCTGGTCACAGGACTGAGCCAGCCTCAGGCCAGGATCAGCACAGGTGGACTTTTTTTACACAAATGTTTACGTAGCTGAAAGTTTTAAAGCCTGCGATGGAAAGGTGGGTGATCACTTTTCCTGGGCTTGCCAAAAAATGTCTCAAATGGCACACATGACCACATTCCCACCAACTGAGGAGTACAAGGCTGACAGTGCATGTACTCTGAACAGGTAAATTATGTTATTGTATTTTTGATGGGGCACTTGTCCTAGCAAAGGTCATTCTGAAAACACACCTCAACCTCTCGCCAAAGTTAGAAGACCTTTTGAAATAAAAAGCCTGGTCCAGTGACACTGAACTCCACAGGACAGTCTTGCAAATGAAATTAAATGTGGTTTGGGGAAAGTGCCACAGGAAAATTACAAACCTTCACAGAGATCCCAAGGGCAACCAGAAATAATTACAAATTGCTCCCATTAGTGGTGTTTTTACGAGTCAGAAGCCACAAGCAGCCACCGTGTGTCTCTGGGTGTGGGAAAAGCCTCAGGTCAAGGAGAAGGGCAGGGAAGTCCTTCCTTTGGGTAGAGAATTGAGCTTTCCTTAATTGGGAAAAAACTAACCTGAACTCACGTCTCCTCAAAAAATGGCCCACAGTTTCTTATTCCTTGTTGTATGTCATTAGCTTGTTACTGAACTAAGAAAGCAGTTGTCCTGTGAGTGTGATGTGGTGGTGGAACTGCAGGATTTTCTCTTGCTCTAATATTGTGTTTTCCATGTTGTATATTTTAAAAACAATGCAAATTGCTTAAAGAATTACCACAAACTTGTCTAGAGAAATGAAAAGCCTTGTAATGCCCCCAAGTTACTCTCATTTCTGTTACTTTCAAACTATCTTTTAAATCATGGAAGAAATTAAAGAGAATCCACTGGGAAATGCAGCTGACCTGCTGGCTTGGTTTAACCTCCTTTACAACTCAGATGCCAAAAGGACCCAATTGTTTCTCAAAAGCAGTGTTTCATATTCTTATGCTGGCTAAGAAAAACTTCTAAACAGATTCTGAAAGATTAGTGGATTCTGTGATTTGGGGGATTTTAAAAGGGTAAAAGTCTTGGTCCACTGGCAAATGCATTGGTCTGTGAACTAAGAAGGGACACCCACGTGACAGCTGGAGTAGTGGACAGCCAGTGGGACAGATGGTTCATGGATGTCAAGAGTGATCCCAGTCAATGCTCTACTAAGTTTAATAGGCCATGAGTCTGTGTGGAATAAAGATTCTAAATACTCTCTTTTCTGGTATCTTTCCTTAATCCACCCATCAGCTGACTCATTCTATTTCCTTACATTGCAGATTCAGTAATTCTAACATTAGAGAAAGGATTAAATAATATTGTTTAATATTGAAGAATAAAGTGTCCGCTGAACCATCAGTGGACTCTTCAAAGGCAAATAGAGGTTAACTGAAAGACCAAATGAAATAACTTGTTCCAAGCATTTTCAGGATTTCCATCAAACTGAATTTTATTGAGAACCAAAACTCACTTGGCCTCCCTGCAACAGAAGCACTTTGGGTGGAAACCCAAAGTCTCAGGTGTGGGGCATATTGTTTGCACAACTGCAAAACAGCTTCAAGGTGGACAGAAACAACTTAGTTGTTCAGTTAGACGTTTAGTAAGAAACCTGAACTGTCCAAACTGTTTGAACTGAAAGATATTGAGGGAAGGGAGGCAACTGTAATGCCATCTAGGCCTGAAATTTCTTCAAGAGCACTGGAAGAACATGGACAGGAAAGATGTAGGTCATGCTGTTCATCTGTTAAACTGTTAGCAGAAACCTCTAGAAAGCCTGGAAGGAGCCTTCACCTGCCATGTGGGTCACAGAGCATCTTTGTAAGCCACTGGCTGCAAAGATCTACCAAAAGCTATAATGTCTCAGGGGAAATCCATGATAATTAACGGCAGGAGAAGGGATATATCCGTTCGCTGTTTTACCAAGCCGCTCCCCCCTGCTAACCAAAGCCTCCCGGAGAGGAGGGACCCGCGGCTACTACAATTTGCGGTTCTCTGAGCGCCTATGACTCGCAGGCTTCCCAGTGCCCTCCGTTCTGCACCTAAACCGGCATTTCCAGCGGTCTTAAGCTTTCTCCTAGGCAAGGGAAGCCACTGGCGCATTCGCTGCCACTACAGTCGCTGTCGCGTAGGCTCGGTGTGTCCCCTGTTCTGCCCTCCCGCCGCGCTGGACACGCTCCTCCGGCACACCGGGGGCATTGGGCTGTACCAGCCCCTCCCGAAGGGAATAACTCCGAGAATTATCGATTACTGCAAATTGCTAATTACTGAAATTAAGGCCAAGAAGCATCGTACTTCAAAGGGATCGCACTTGAGGCTCTCTGCAGACCCGGGTGCGGTGCTGCAGCTCCAGCCATCAAAGGAACAGCGATGCTCGAGGGCTTTTCTCAGAAGAGGCTGCGAGCACTTCAACTGCCCTATATCCATGAAGATTCCCTGACTTGCCCGAATCTCCGAGGTAGTGACCTGCTCCCCAGCCCACCAAAGGGGCGGCCGATCGGCAAGACAAGACATATTTTTTCGCGAGCATTATTCGGAAAATCGGAGAAAATGGGTCACGGCTTTCGCTCCCGGCAACACCCTAGCCTGCCTTGAGGCGAGCTGCCAGAGCGGGGGAGGTCACGGTACGAACGGCGATGCTACGGGAGCCCCCCGCGACGCCAGGGCTGGGGGGTCACGACAGGAGCGACGATGCCACCGAGCACTCGCGTCTCACCTGGACGAAAGCGATGGGGGTGGTGGTGCCCTCGATGTCCAGCAGGATGGCGCGCACCTCCGCCGGCACCGGCAGCACGCCCATGGCGGCGGCGGCACGTGGGGCGCACCGGGGACGCGCGGCGGCGGGGGCGAGGAGCGCCGCGCCGGCTGTGCCCGCCCACGGGGCGCCCGCCCCGCCCCTCCCCGCCGCCGCCGGAACGGTGTTTCTGGGTTAGGCGTCACACCCACCGCCGGCCGGCGCGCTCAGCCCCTGCGCCCGCCCGTCCCGGTATCCGGTGCCCGGTGCGGCGGTGCCCGTGCCCGCCCGGAGCAGCGGCACCGGCCCGGCCCAGCCCGCGCGATGGCGGCCGCAGAGTGGCTGCTGCAGCCCCGCCGAGAGCCGCCGGGGGCGCTGCGGCACCGGGCGGGAGGGCGGCGCTGATTGGCTGCTCGCGCGGGTATATAAGGGAGGCGCAGGCGGTGCCCGGATCTCTTCCGCCGCCATTTTCTGCCGGGAGTAGATCTCTGCTGTCTCCGCCGCTCGCACGAGCACCCCCGCCGCCCTCGCCCCGCCATGGAGGACGCGACCGAGATGAGCGGCGGCCAGGAGGAGTTCGCCGAGGGCTCCAAGATAAACGCGAGCAAGAACCAGCAGGATGACGGGTAGGGCTGGGGATGTGGTGGGGGGGATGTGTGGGGGAGTCGCGCGTCTATCTCCGCCGCCCGCCTTGAGGCTCGGGGAGGCGGCTCGGTGACTGGGGGGAGCGCGGCCTTCCCTTCCCGCACCGTGGTCGCGCCCGCCTTTGTGTCCCGGGCGGGTGACCCAGTTTCCGCGGGGCGGGGACACGGACGAGGGGGGGCGATCGGGGCCGTGACGTCACCGGCAGCCTATGGGGGCCCGGGGGGGGCGGCTCCCGCGTCGCTTTCTCACCCGTATCCGTACGAATTTCCTGTCTATCAGGAAAATGTTCATCGGAGGCCTCAGCTGGGACACCAGCAAGAAGGACCTGACGGAGTATCTTTCGCGGTTTGGCGAGGTTGTGGATTGCACAATCAAAACAGACCCGGTCACTGGAAGGTCGAGGGGGTTTGGGTTCGTGCTCTTCAAGGATGCTGCCAGCGTAGAGAAGGTGGGTGCTTTTCCTGCGGACCGGTGGCATGAAGCCAGCTTGTGTAGCTGTAGCGATCTGAGACTTTGTTTCTTTGTCTGCTTTTTAGGTGTTGGAGCTGAAGGAACACAAACTGGATGGGAAGTTAATAGATCCTAAAAGGGCAAAAGCGCTGAAAGGGAAGGAGCCACCCAAAAAAGTGTTTGTTGGTGGGCTGAGTCCAGATACATCTGAAGAACAGATTAAGGAGTACTTTGGTGCTTTTGGCGAGGTATATTGGCATATAATTACACCTCTGGTTCTCAAGGGTAGTCTTGCCTTTCTCTTAAGAAATAATTTGTGAGGAGGGAGTTGGCCAAAACCAGAGATAGTTGAATCCATATGTTAATGATTTCATAAAATTGTAATGGTCTGATTTATGGCTGCCAGAAGTAGTCCGCATACTGTCAGATTGTTCTGGTGGCATAAAAAGTTGCTTACAGATTTCACGTATTGTTTATATTCATTTTGATTTCAGATTGAAAACATTGAACTTCCCATGGACACAAAGACGAATGAAAGGAGGGGCTTCTGTTTTATCACATACACAGATGAAGAGCCAGTAAAGAAGTTACTAGAGAGCAGATATCACCAGATTGGTTCAGGCAAGGTGGGAAAGCTCTTGTTCTTAGCATGTGAAATCTATCTCTGTAGGCTTCTGTGAAAGCATCTCACAAAGTGCTCTTGGAATTCTTGATAAATTAAAAGATTTCTGTCCTTACAGTGTGAGATCAAAGTAGCACAGCCCAAAGAGGTGTACAGGCAGCAGCAGCAGCAGCAGAAAGGAGGGAAAAACAATTCTTCTGGTGGACGTGGAGGTGGACGGGGGCGTGGACGGGGTGAGTGTTTTCAGTGGTTCTATTAATGTTAGTACTTACCAAACACTAAGGTGTTTGTAGATGTTGCAGGCTGTGTGCAGATCTCATGTTTAAATCAAATGTGTAGTCTGTTAGTAAGTGGTGTTTTGGTGATTATGGTTGGTTGTTGAAGCTGAGGAATATCCTCTTGCTTTCTTTGCATTCAAGTGGTGAAGGGGCAAGGTGGATGTGGGGTGCTTTTGTACACTCTTAGTGCACAGTGTAGCCAGTGCAGTTACATTTTCACTTAAAATGGGTTACACTTAATTGGCCCATGGGCGAGAAACCGGGAGCTGTTTGCTAGGGAGTAGGGTGGTCACTTTGCTGCGCCTTCACATGTATCAGAAGGAATCAGCTATTATGTTACAGGTTAATGCATCTCAGTCTTTAAAGGTCAAGCAGTCACAACTCAGACCACACATTAAGGCTCGTTTTGTGGTGTCACTTGGTGCTCAGGCAATTACTGATTATTCTCATATCCGAAAAGTTAGATGAAGGGGCACAGGAGAGGAGTGAAATAAGTTTTGAAAGTTACACTTGCTGTACTTGGTTTCAGGTCAGGGACAAAACTGGAACCAAGGATTTAATAACTATTATGATCAAGGCTATGGGAATTACAACAGCGCTTACAGTGATCAGAGCTACAGTGGCTATGGAGGCTACGACTACTCTGGGTACAACTATCCCAACTATGGATATGGGCCGGGATACACAGATTACAGTGGTAAGTGGTTTTGCCCTCATTCCCGGTAACAAGAGCATGCATCCCCTCTCTGGACCATTGCTCTTACTCGGCCCACTGCTCTAAAGGTCTCTTTGTGTGCTGCTGTGTGTGAAGTCTCCTTCTGAGGCTATGTTTACACTTGTGGGTTTTGTTCTTCCCCCACATGTTCCTTCCAGGCCAACAGAGCACGTATGGGAAGGCGTCCCGTGGCGGCGGCAACCACCAAAACAACTACCAGCCGTACTAAAGCAGTACCTAGTACCTGACCAACAGGTGTGTACAGGAGCACAAGCTCCACTCCAACTATGTCTAATCTAATTTAAAGATCAATAGACAAACGAAGAGTAAAATCTTGCCTAGCATGACTTTTCCTTTAATTAAGCTTTTGTTAACTTAAAAAATACTTTTTTTTTTAAAACCAGCTTTGCCTACGTGTCTATAGATCTTTAACTTTGTAAAAATGTGACTTTATCTTCTTTAGTACTTCAGAAAAACATAAGAGTTTTTCTGGTTTGCGTTGTGTACCAGGTGGTCTAGAGGAATAATTAAACTTATTAGAAGTATTAACAGGTAAAGTACTGAAATGGGTACAACTTAAGGAAAACAAGAATGTTGTCTTCTAACTCTGACATTATACCTTGTTTGTACCCGCCAGCGGGAACTTCATTGCAGGCCGTGTGTCACCCTGACCACGTCTATCTCTGGGGTCGCACGTTGCAGGCAGAGCGCAAGGCATACACCAGAAAACGCTGTCCTGTGGTATGGTCTCTTCCAACTTCATGTACCAGCGTAAAGATTAAAGTGGAAAACTTCAGACTTTGGCTTCTTTTTTTAATCTTTTTTGGAGATTAAGTGTCTTTAACTTAAATGGTTTTTTACAGGAGTTAAAGTACATAAATGCCTTTACAGCTTAATCATTTGGTCTTCTGTTTAGTGTTGTATTTCAATTGTGGAACCTCATTTTAAATGTGCATTCTTTAAGATTTTAATGCTTGCTTTTTTCTTTTTATAGCTAATAGTGAAATCTGCAAACCAAAACGAACTTTTAAATCTGGATAAACATTAAAGATCATATGCATATGGACTGTCTGAACTAAAGTGACCTGACTTGTGTTGCACATAAGTCGTTTAGTTGTATAAACAAATAATCAGAAAGCCTTTTGGCAGTATTTCCAGTGGAAAAGAACGTGATCCAGAGCCTGCTTACTTACCTAAATTGGATGGTTCTTGTTTTGGAGCAGCCTCCTAGACGGGCTGAGTGGCAATATTTGGGAAAATAAATTACTGATGGGTAACTAAACAAACCTCTTGTGTTACCTTAATAAATATGCATATGATCTTTAACAGTGAAGAAAGGAATATATAGAAGACTTAAAGCAGTTCATGAAAATGGACCTTTTAACAATCCTGTAGTAACTATCACAGATCTGACATGCATTTTGTCTTGATTTTTTAGGTAGAGATACTGCAACAAAAAGCCATCTTGCAACGCATCGTGAGTGGATGGAGGGTGGTCTTCGTGAGAGAAAATGACTATTTTGTAAAAGACTTTTAGTGTATGACACAACTGTGTCCAACTGTACATAGCGGCCGACTAGTTTTCTTTTATGGTTTTTACTTTCTTTTTGCCATTCATGTTACGACACAATGTGGACTTGTGTTTATACAAACTTTATTTGTATAATTTCATGTTAAAAGATTCTCTAATAAATGCTTACTTAAGTGAGTGCGTAGTCTTGCCGTGACCTTAAAGTGGTGTAACTACAGTTTTACTTAAATAGAAGGGCAGGTACCTCTCTGGAGATCAGGTTACTGTGAGAACAGGTCCATCCACCCCATTGTTCTTCCTGATCTATCCTGAGTGCTTGGAATTAGCATCACTGTGGAAGATGGCAGAGTTGTGTCCTGCCCTCTGCGCAGCAACAAGGAGAGTGGTCTGTGGCACAATGCACAATGTACCAGTTTTGTGCGTCTCAGAAGGAATCCAGAACTATAGCAGTACCTTCTTAATGCTGTTAGCATTGCTTGAAGAGTTGGAGCTTTTCAAGCACTTAAAACCTCAAGTATTCTAGAACCTAACTTAATTACTTTCCTACACCACTTCTATTCCAATTCCAAGCAGGAGATTACAAGTTCTTGAACTTTAGGGTCAGCAACAATTTAAAGAATCAGCAAGAAGCCACAGGTGTGAGTTCATATACTGTATTTGTGAGTGCAGCTGGGTCCAGCACTGTCCAAGCAACTGAGGGGCTGAGGGAGACTTGTGCCACAAGGACATTGCTGCAGTGGTTTGTTAATACACAAAACCTCGCTAAGAGCCAAGTTTTGCTTCAATATGTGATCCTCCCGCTCTACTTGGCCCTAGTGAAGTGCAGCTGGAGTATTCTGTCCAGGTCTGGGCTCCTCAGCACGAGGAAGGCAAGGGGCTCCTGGAGAGGGTCCAGTGAAGGGTCTAGAGAGATGATGAGGGGCCTGGAGCATCTCCCTTACGAGGAGAGACTGCAGGAGCTGGGCCTGTTCAGTCTGGAGAAGACTGAAGGGGATCTCAGCAATGCACATCAATATCTCAAAGGCAGGTGCCAAGAGCATGGTGTAGACACTTTTCAGTGGTGCCAGTGACAGGACGAGGAGCAATGGCCACTTCACCATGAGGAAGGGCTTCTTTACACTGAGGGTGACAGAGCACTGGAACAGCTGCCGAGGGAGGTTGTGGAGTCTCCCTCTCTGGAGCCATTCGAAACCCACCCCGACCTGTTCCTGTGTCGCCCGCTCCAGGTGGCCCTGCCCTGGGGGGGTTGGACTGTCCATGTCGGCCCCCCGCCTCTGGGCGCTCCCGGGCTGTGCCGGAGCTCCCCCCGCGCTCCCTCACGGCTCCCCGGGGGCGGTGTCACGTGTCCCGCCCGCCGCGCTCCTTCCGGCCGCCATTTTAGGTTGGGTCGGTGGCGGCGCCATTAAAAACAGGGAGCAAGAGGAGGAGGGATCGGCGGGATCGGCGCGCTCGGCCGGGGCCGCCAGCGGGGCCGGGGCCTCGGCGGGGAGGCGGCGGCACTGGGGGTGGCCGGTGCGGGACGGCGGCGGCGCCATGTCGGATCAGCAATTCGCTCTGGACACGGCGGCGGTAGCGGCTGGTGCCGGGGGCAGCGCGGCGGAGCCGGCGGAGCAGCCTGAGGGGCAGGCGGGGGCGGGGAGCACCGATGGAGGAGGTGGCGGCGGCGGCGGGGTCGAGTCGGAGGGAGCCAAGATCGACGCCAGCAAGAACGAGGAGGACGAGGGGTGAGCGGCGGGGGGCGGGTTGTGTGTCCCGGGCGGGGCCCGGCGCCCCCGGCCCCGTTCGCCGCTCTGTTTGTTTACTTGGCGCCTCGGCGACGTCACGGGCCGGGCCGGGCCGCGGGGGCGGTGTCTGGTCCCGCGGTGTACAAATGGTGTCATGTACCTCAAACTACAGACCCCCTTTACTTATCTTTCTTTTCAACGATGCCTTTTCTATGAGTTAAAGTGCGGTGCGTGCGTGAAGACCATAACTGTGTAGCCGAATGCTCTGGTTGCAGTCGCAGCATTGCCCTGTGTTGCAAACATTACAGCCTGTCACCTGAGGCGTCAGGCACCGGGACTTCTTCCCAGCCTAAAACATGCCTCTGCTTCTTCCGGAACTTGCTGTCGGGAGGATTGTGTTAGGTGGTGTCCGAACTTGAGTAGGAGTCAAAAAGGCGGGAAGCTAGGTCGGGGGAGGTTCAGGTTATGCACCAGGAAAAGGTTTTTCACCTAGAGGGTGGTTGGGTAATGGAACAGGCTCCACAGGGAAGTGGTTACAGCACCAAGTCTGACAGAGTTCAGGAAGCACTTGTAAAACGTTCTCAGGCACGTGGTGTGACTCTTAGGGTGTCCGATGCGGGGCTGGGAGTTGGACGTGATGATTCTGATAGGTCCCTTCCAACTCAGCATGTTCTATTACTCTGTTTTATGGAAAATAAAGACAGCTTTTAGTCTTTATAGGGTCTCTGCCTGGGGCAGTGTCCCTTTTGTATTGTCGATGAAATTTGTGTGTAATAAATCCAGTGACAGGCTGATGTGCTCTGCTGTGTCCTGTCGGGCCAGTGAGAAACTCGAGCTGCAAGTCTGTTTTTGGTCAAGGCAGAAAATAACCTGGATAAAGGAGCACTGACTACTGTGTCCTGCAGATACGTGCTGCAAAACCTTCCTGAGTGTCTTCCTTCTGTAGTAACCTGGGATGTTGCTGAGAGAGGTGTTAATAATCTGGGATAATGCAGAGAGAGAGAGAACAGGAACCCTTTTTTGAGTATTTTGCTGTGATTAGCAAAATAAAAGTGGATTTGTTACTTTTCCTCTGTTTTTAAGAGCTTCCAATGCCTTTGGAGTTTGCATGTTTGTTTTTCTTACTACCATTGAATACGCAGCGATTAAAGGGTTTTCATGGGCAAGCTCAGGTTCTTTTGAGGCAACAGAGCCTAGAAAAAGTTGTCTCTAAGCGATGCAGTGGCATTGGGCAGTGATTACAGGTATCACACCTTGACTTGTAGTCTAGTTCAGTCTTTTTGACCTGTACAGGAAACAAAGTGTTTTGACGACACTTCTGGTAGTAAAGGGAAAACGAGCATATCTGTGATACCTTATTTAGCTAAGTCTGAGGTTTGAAAGCTTTCCCAGTGCACTTCTGGTAACTTATTTTCGGGAAACTGTAAGTGTTGATGTGAGTTAGACCAGCTAGACCATGGGCTAGGAAGTTTATGTATTTTACAAGCTTTTGGCAGAGCTGTGACACTGCTCCTGAATTGTTATGCTCCCGTTTGTGGTGTGGCCTTGACCTGAGCTCAGTTTCGCCATGGAGTAGTAGTTTATGTAGGGGCAGACTGAGGCAGCCGTGGTTTCCTGCTCTGGCACTGGGCTCAAAGGTGCAGTTACTGTGTGGAGAGATGAAAAAACCTTCAGAGGCTTTCGGTTTCAAGCTCGTGTTCTTGGTCTGTCTGTCCTTGGGGATACCAAGCAGGGTCTGTATGTTAATATTGAGAAAGGCGGTCTGTGTCGCAAGTGTCAGTTCAGTAGTGACTGCTAGAGCATCTCTACCCCCCATGTGTCAGATGCTGCATCCTCTGTGTCTTCTGTTTGGCTGCTTAAAAAATCCCTCCACAGAACAGCAGACAAGCTTAAGAACCTTAATGATGAGTGAACAAAGGGCAGAAAGTTCATCTGATTTACTGTCTTTACCGTATGAGGCTGCTGGTTTACCAGGGTGGAGCATTTCTGCCGTGAAGGCAGTAAGAAGTCACAGCTGATAGAAAGGCCTGTTGGGACTTTGTCGAAGAGAGATCTGGAACTAATTGGAAAAGTGGATAAAGAGATGAGGAATTGGTGCTCCTTCTTTACAGATTTGGAAACTTGTTATAAAAACATTTGAAGCTCCTGAAACCCTCGTCTGTATGGATGTTTGTCAGAAACTGAATGCTCTCGTTAATTTTGTCAGAGCACAGCTAATTCAACAGAGGTAGTTCACAGGAGCAGCTTTTGATTCGAGAGTTTGAGTTGTGGAGGTACAATGCTCTTTTACATGATTGGCAGGAATATTTGTGCGTGGGAAGTGGAAGGGTTAGAAACATGATACAGTGGTTTTTCAGGTTTTCTGATTGTGAAATAAGTTGGGACAGTGAAAATGGGCGAAGGTTTGAAGAAAGTCCTTTTATAGATCATAATGGATCATAGTTTTTGGTTAGAGCTCACGGTAAAATCTTCTTTATCAGTATTAGAAGAGATCATCTCAAATCAAATCCTCTTTTGAATGGGGTCCTAAGCCCTATGCCTAATAACCTGGGATAATTCATTTGTGTGTACACTGGCTTGATTTTTCATCTTTTAATATTTTTTTATGCCTTACTCACATGGTGGGATGGTTATGATTTGATTCTAAGCTTCCAGTGTGCTCTTGAAAATACAAGTTACAAATTATGTGCTGCACACATCTGCCCAGCAACACTGGTGCTATAGAAATATTGGAAAGACATTCTCTTGATGAGAATGGATTATGCCAGGTGTTTATTTAAAGTTTTTGTGAGGAAAGAGAGCTTCTGACCATCCAATACTTTGCTTGTTCTTAACTGCTTTCTGGGGAAGAGAACTTGACTAAACTTTATTTTAGTTTATTAATTTGAGCATATGTCCAGTTCAACTGGTAGATAAATGCTTCTGTTTTAACCACACTTCCTAACAAATCTAATCTGCCTGTGTTTGTTTCATGAGCAGTTGTGTGGTGGCTCCACAGATAATTGAATGGAACTAAAACTTTGGTGGCAATGTGAAGAAGTAGTAAGATACCTTTTGTCACTGCTAGTGGTTTCTTGGGACAGCAGGGTAAGCAGCTGCAGGAGAAGACAGTGAAAAATATTTGTGTATGTGGAAGTTTTTATCTGTCCTGGCCAGAATTATTTAAGCAAGTTGTCAAAAAGTGCAGGCCTGTGTGTGTAGTAACTGATAAAATCCTGTTAGTTCTGTGCATTAAGCAATTGAGCTCATAAAGTTTGCCAATGCAGGATTTTGGGTAACACACATCTACAGGTTGACCAACTTGTCTTAACAGGAAAATGTTCATTGGTGGCCTTAGCTGGGATACAACCAAGAAGGATCTGAAGGATTACTTCTCTAAGTTTGGCGAAGTTGTAGACTGCACTCTGAAGTTGGACCCCATCACTGGGAGATCGAGAGGCTTCGGCTTTGTACTCTTCAAAGAATCGGAGAGCGTGGATAAGGTAGGATGGATGGAAGGAAACACCTCCAAATTCAGGGATCAGAGAGAAGGCACTCACTAGGATGACTGCAGGTATTGTTTGTACGTCTTCCGGTAAAGATGATTCAGGGGTGCAGTGTGTTTAACGTGCTTGTTGAAAATGCTTGCTTTTATGAGCCATCTTACTCGTGATGCTGTGTCCAGGACTAGCATTCCCGAGGTATGGATTTGGGCACTTACAGGTTCTGCAAGTCATTGGACTTGGGCACTTGAAAAATATAGTATATAAATGTCTGCTGCCTGCTGCTTGTGAAAGCAGCATTTGTAAAGAACTCCCAGTCTTTGCATTCCAGAGCTGTAATGTGAACCCCTAGAGCAGAGCCAGTAGCTTTGATATATTGGGCTCTATCCGAGCAAAAATTAGCTGTTAGCTTTTCTAAAAAGCTGTGGATACAGCACACAAAAGTTTTCATTGTCATGACCTTTGTGTTAGCTAAAGTACAGATTTTTTACTTCATAAAGTTTGAGGATGAGAAGAGTACTTTTTGAGAAATATTATACTCTTGCTTCTGCTGGGTAATAGGTGGTTCCAGTTGTCAGAACTGACTGTGTCAGTGGATAGTGATCAAAAATCACAGAACTCTTTGTTTTTGTGCAGCAAATTATTGGTGTGATCCAAGTATTGAAATTGAAGCAAATTTGGCCTTACTCAAAACATCAGTGAAACATTTTGCTTTAACTAAGATGTGTAAGATTGTGTTTTAATTTTCCTCAGGTCATGGACCAGAAAGAACACAAACTGAATGGAAAGGTCATTGATCCAAAAAGAGCTAAAGCCATGAAAACAAAAGAACCTGTTAAAAAGATTTTTGTTGGGGGCTT
>VZSR01002420.1:49612-144612 GCA_013398615.1 Brachypodius melanocephalos | reverse complement strand
GGCAGGGGTGTGTACAAAAGTCAAGAAAGCATGGGGCTACTATGACTCAGAAAATGTGCATGGATTTTGCTTATTGTTTATCTTTAGCAGCTGCCATAGTTGCAGAAGATGCCCAGCAGAATGTGTCATGGGAAGGGGTGAGGTAATCAGTAAGCACACCCTGGATTTTAGTTACCTTTGGACCTTGCTGATTACTTGGGTGTTGCTCTAGCACTACAAAAGAGATACTTAATGGATAAATTGCAGCAATTCGTTTCCAGAGGGCGGACCTGCATTTAAGTGCCATTTTGTCTCTGAAGCAAAAGTACTAGAAGCTATTTAACAGGCTGGCTCACAGCAGGGTAGCATTTAAAATACCCTGTATCTGAGAGAAAGCTTCTGCACCCAATCTCTGCATGTCAGAGGTTTGACCAGGAATTGACAGTGCCGATTCTTGGTCGGTCCAGAGTAGAGCTGTAGCAGTGACTACTTTTGTGTTAGAGTTGAAATACATAGAACAGCACAATCGGCCTGGTCTCAGGCATGGATTAAAAAGGGGGTTTACCCTACTAAAGGTTTGAGCTTTGCTTCTAGTCAGGTTGACTTAAGTTGTGAACAATCTCTCATTGCCTTTCTGCCTTTGGATCTGATGTGAAAGGTGTCCAACCAGGCAAAGATGCTCAGCATCTTTGGAAGGTCAAAGATGGTCTGAGGGCCATAAGGAATGTCAGCGTGTGGTCTGAGGGCCTGGTAGTATCTCGTGGGCTGCACAACACCTTTGTTGTGGTAGTATTTCCTGGTGCTGTAAGGTACTAAATGGGAAAATACTGAGGTAATAAAACCTGGAGCTGAAGGGGAAGGTTACTGGCCAGCTGGCTTTGTAATTAATTGGTGTTTTGTTACTAGCAAGTATAGAGCTATATGAACATATTAATAACGCTATTGGCTTGTTCTGTCAGCAAATGAGGACATAGGGAGTGCTGTAACCACCTGGGCCACTTTAAGTTACTTGTTTGCTTTTATGGCCTCTTCAGAAAAAAAAAGGTGTGTCTGAAGTATGGCATTTCTGTATGCAACTGTTGTTTACTTTGCAGTAAGAGATGAAAATGAATGCTTGCCAGCTTTGCTCGTAGTGGAGTGGAATTAATGCCTGAGCAGGGAGGGAACTGTCACCGGGACTTGCCTCCTACCTGCTACTTGCAAACAGCTGCTGTCTCCAGTCCTTTTCTAAAACCTTAATTTTGGTCCCTGTAGCATTTAAATAGGACTGAAAGCAGATTGACTGGACAAGTGTGAGGTGGATTTACCTGCTCAGAACAGTTTAATAAGCCTGTGGAGGTTGTGCATGCTGTTTCAGCTTTCTGTTTAACCTGTGCTTTGCAATGCTTGGCCAGTGCTTACCTTGTGTATGAAGGTTGTAGCCTATTCTACAGTACGTGCCAGCAGTTACTAATAAATGTATTAAGCCTTTGTATTTTTCAGTCTTTGCCTAGTTCCCAAATGCACTTGGCTGCAGGAATGTATTTTTTTATCCCTAGTCTCTGTTTCTTCACTGTTGAAGAACTGCTGTTCTTGATGACTCACTGAACATGCTGAGCTGTGTATATGCATGTATACTTCTGAGAGAGAATCTCTTCTGATGCTTAGACTTGTTGGAGGAACTTCCCTGGGTAATCTTCTCAGCCTGCAGCTGGATAACACTCTGAATCCTCTCTTTGACTTGGTTTTGGGGCAGGGGTAGGTTACATGATCCCAGCTACTGCTCAGGTGTCCAGTACAGCTGCACGCAGCTTAGCAAAGAGAGTGAGTAACATGCAAGTGTTTGATTAGCTTTTTGTATTATAAAAATTTGAAATCTCAGGAAAGCATGCATCTGAAACCTTTCCTGTCAGCTGTGGTAGAAGAGCTGTGAGCTTTTTGTCAGTACAGTGTCATTATCTCTGTGTAGGCAGTGACGTGTTGGCTGAGCTCTTTGGTTTCCAGATGTATGGAAAGTTGAAACCAATTTTGGCGCTTGTGAGCAATGAGGAGGAACATTTTCTAGTGACCTTGGAGTTTCAGTCTTGTAAATTGGAATTTTGCTATTTCTCAGCCAGGCGTTCCCTTTGGCAAATGATGGCCTCAGATCATGCTGCCTTGCTGCAAAAGGATAGCTGAGCTGGGATTGTCACTGCTCTGTGCTACACCTCTGGAAGCCCAGGGCTGGTTTACACTTCAAATGTCTTATCACATAAGTACTTGTAGACTTTGTGCTTGAAGTTAAGAGTTGGCAAGGTTCCCTGCACATAGTCCTTCCAACCTTTGTACATAGAGATAGAACTTGTATTTTTCCTTGCTGGAGGAATGGGAGGGCCTCAGTGTTACATACAGGCAGCATGTTTTGGTCAGGCTGATGGTCTCAGCCACTGATCTCAGCAGCTTGGCTTGCCTGCCTTCTAATTCCAGGATCCTCATGCCATTATCCCAGCATTGGAGCAGCCAGGTGATAATGTACTCACACAAATATGTTTGCTGCAAAAGACCTGTAAACTGTTTTTTCAGGATTTCGTTTTGTGCATGGTTTTCTCATAGATAGATGACCATGGAAATTCATGCCTGCTAAGAATTACAATAAATTATCTCTTAAAGGTGTGGATTTGTGACTAAGTAGCAGAGCATTTTGAGATAATGTCCTCATTTTCTTACAAAGGAGTGTAGGCTTTTGGATCAAGATTTGCAACCAAATAAACTTCAAAAAGTGACTTCCCTCTGTAGCTCAGTCTAACCTTTTTAGTAAGGAAAAACTAACGTTCTTTTACCTTATCGTGAGAAATCGTGTTATTGTAATAAGTCAGCCCAGACTCCATTTCCTTCATGTGGGAAAAGCCAATTCTTTACTCACATCACTTATTTTATACAGTCTTCACAGACCTCGTGTGCAGCACCTGTTGGCTGGGAGTCTTCTTCCTACTCCATTTTTTGGTCGGAAGGTGATTTGTGTGTATGGGATAAGATTCAGGCTGTTTACATTTTTCCTTTATGGGTTCTCCTGGCACAGATCTTACTGTTTATACAGATGCACTTGTTTTCCAACCCAAGAATAGGTGGTTGTGTTAAGGAACCTTTCATACCAAGATTGTTTTGGCATGGGAACTTGCAAATTGCTTAACTACACTTTTAGAAGAGATGACAGGCTAGCTATTACTTTAATAGAGCGGGCCTGATTTTATGAGGCCTTTCTCTTATAATTCTTCTACCTGTCACAGCATTGTGTGACTCTGGTACAACCCTTGAAGAAAGCGAAGGCAGAGGTGGGGGCGGTGCTGCACGCTGATAGGCAAAGTCAGGTGCTGGGCACAGGGGCAGGGAAAGACACTTCTACCTCCTCCCAGGGCTGGACAGATGTGTTAACCGCTGCTAGACCGTGCTCCTCAGCCCCTCCCTGCCCTGAGGAAAGAGGAGGGCTCTTTGTGCACCTCTGGGCTAGCACAGGGACCTTGAATGTAGTTCTGATGCTCCTGAAAAGAGACGATTTTCAGTGGAGAAGCACCTGCACCAACAAGTACCAGAGGGCAGGTATGTGGCATTGGTGACCTGAACCCTGCAGTTTCTGCCCAGCACAGCACTCATGCATGTGCTGTTGGGTGCATGAGAAATAGCTGCTCCTGTGAGCTGATTGAGCACTGGGCCATGAACTAATCGTGTGCTCACGTGAGCTGTCCCACGGCTCATTTGTCAATAGATTGAGTGCTTGTGCATGAAGTGAGTGGATGCTAAGGTATAAATAAACTGGGCACTTATGCATAAGCTTATTGGGCACTAATGCATGAAGTTTTAGGGCATTCATGTGTGAAATGATAGGATGCTGTACCCATGCATAGACTGATCAGGTGCCCATCGTGTGTGCCACAATGACTCCTGCAATATCTGCTCAGCCACTTGCACACTGCTTGGGCTTTGTGTTTGTTGCCAGCTGGGAAGATGTGGACATCCTCTGCCTCCAGTCCTGGCTGACCAACAAGCACAGAACAATATTTTCTGCAGGAACTGGCCTAGAAAAATCCAAACCCAAACAAGCCTTTGGGAAGAGATGACAACTGTGTGACAGGCCGTCCAAGAAGAGCTTTTATCTTCTGCATCCAAGGGAATTGACAGCACTATGCTGCAAAAGATGATGTTGCTTTTGTCTGCCCATGGATACAGAGCTTATGTTTGCAGCCAGCATTGACAAAGAGTTGTGAGATCCATGGGGTCGATGGTGTGCTGGACTGGCTTTTATATTCAATTAAATGAACTAGAACCCTGCACCCTGCTTTCTCCTGATTCCCAGGAAGCCCATGGCAGTCTTTTTGGGAGGGCAGTGGGTGTGTGGATTTGAGAGCCCTTGGTTTCCCAGTGGAAGTACCTGTGCCCTCCCAAAAACACGTTGTCCCACCAGTGCTCCCACTCTTCTGGCCAGTGGCCAGAAGTGCTATGTAGAGCTAGAGTTTCAAGAAACAGGAGCTGAACTAACCTATGATTTCAAATAACTTGAGCAGTAACATGCTGGAAAATATCCATCAGCAGGCACTGGAAGAAGCAGGAGCAACTCTTTCTGAACATCCAGTTCTGGAGGTAGAGCTTCAACAAAGTGGGACTGGAATGAGCTGAAAATCTTGAGCTGGAGCTGCAAGACAGAGCCAGAGCTTTGAGAAGCAGCAACTGAAGTTAGCTGGGGCTTCCTGAGTGGTAACATGCTGGACTCTCTGTCAGCAAGAGCTGTAGGAAGCATGAGCATCTCTTACCCAGAACATCCAGTCACGAGTGCCCATTAGCTGGAACTGCAACAAGCTGCGGTGTCCATCAGCCAGGGCTGCCTTACAGCTCTGCTGAACAGAGGAGCATCTGCTATCCATGGCCTCTGTTAGCCAGGGCCAAGGGAGAAGCGACAGCAGGAGCTCCTGTCCTACTGGCACAGGCCCTGCCAGGGCAGGGAATGGGAAGGTGCCAGGTGACAGTGAGCAGGTGCAGCCCTATAGTACCTGCATCAGTCCAGAGGGGCACAGGGCCTCACCCCACATCCCACTGCCCCAGTCAGGGGATAGGGCAGGCTCTGAGAAACTGGAACTGAGGACACAAGTCAGCAGGTCATGACTAAAACCTGATGCTCTTCCCACTCTTCAAGTCATGATGCTTGTCTGATGACAAATAAACTTTGCTTTATAATAAAACAAGTAGCTCCTTTATTGAAAGAGGGGAAGGTACAACCCCAGCAGTGTGACATTTGATCCTTTAAGCGTGTCTGGTTAAGGGTTTTTACTGCTTTAAACTGCCTTTTCTAAGCCTTTGGTTGAAATTCTACCTCTCTGGCCTTTCTAATTATATTTATACTTTCTCTTGACACTGGGTGGCAGCAGCTCTATGAACACACTATTCAGTAATCCATTTCCTTCATAAATTTCATAAAATTTCTGGCTCAAATGTTCCTTGAGATGGTGAGGGGACTGAAAAGGCCTCTGGTTTCTGACTTTTGCCTTACCTGCCTGATTGGCACACCCACAGTATTTCCCTTTCAAGCTGGTTTGTTTCCAGATACTCTGCTCTCACTGTTGCGCTTCTTGGCTGCAAATTTCAGCCTCCCACATGGTCCCCCGTGTCCTTAACGTGGCTGTTAAATTAATCAGTTACATTGCTGTTAGTCCTTTTGCACATTATAACAACTGTTAAATGCAAGTTTCTCTTTGCACCATTCAGTCCTCTTAAGGGATAGGATGAGTGTTTGATCCAAAACTACCAGATTACACCTACCCCTAGGGCAATTCTCGTGGAGCTGTCTTCTCTTCCTTTTCAAAACGCCTTTTCTTTCCTTTGCTGTGGTATGACATTGCCTTGCAGACAAGGGAAAACCAGTCCTGTGTGGGGAAATCAGCAAATCACCAGCCACCACCAGCTGATGAAAAAAAGGACAAGCCAAATTCCAGCCTCTTTTGGCTCTAGAACATTAGGAGTCTTTTGCAGTGAGAGTGTTAAGAACATTCAGGGAAGAAACTGATGATGTGGGGTATTTTGGAGGTTTTTTGTTTGGATGGTTTGTTTTTTCCTGCTGTACCTCTATATATCAAAAGCTCATCTCTCAGGTATGGGGCTCTGTGGACTCCTGTCTTGGCTTTAAGGACAGCCAGAAGTAGTGATGTGCACAGGCTCACCGTACAGTGGCATTCACTTTTTAATCCAGTGATCACTCCTGGGCCTGGTGTCTTTAGGACACGTGGGGGATGCCATCTGCTAAGCCGGAAACAGGCTTGGATTTTTGGTAGGTATCAGGCCCTGCAAGCAAAACCAGATGTGGCATTTTCCAACAGTTTTGTAACAGCTGCTCAAATAAATCCATAGTTTATAAAATTCAGTGTGACAATGCCTATTGTTAAGAACCTCACAAGCTCAACCAATAAACCCAACTGAATCTAATCAATTTGTAGAGAGCTCATTGCAAAATAGATTTCAGAGAGCTTGACAGAGAGCCACAGCACATCAGGAGTCACAATGAGCTCACGCTTGGGAATGCTGCCAAAGGATGCACCTGACCCCTGAGTTAAATCCTGCTGCTGTCATGCTGCTATCCCCAAGACAGACAGCTGGGCAATATTTGTGTGGCAAACAACAGATAATGGGTTTACAAGAAAATAATTACCCACCTTTTCCGTGCCTGGCGTGCAACTCAGTTGGCTTTGAACTTGTAAGTCCATGTCTGGCACCATCTTGCACAGGATTCTTGTACAGAAGAACCAGGCCCTCATCTCTCACCTTTGACTACAAGACCAGCACCACAACCATGCAGCCACTTCAGTGGTGAGAAATACACCTGGGAAACAAATACCTGTACTGGGCACATTCCTGTGAGCATGGCGATATACCTCTGCTGATTTAGCCCGACATCAAGATGTAAAGAAGTCAATCAGAAATGTTCAGATCCATGTCAGGAAACAAAACAACTGTGCTACAACATTCAGGCACAAGGAGCTTAGAAAGAGTGCCAGTCTTGTGCTGCCTTGCAAAAAATGGGGAGGGAGGAAGAATTCAGGACAGGGTGCTATGTTACTGTTGGGAAGGCTGGCTTTAATTTCCTCTTCTTTCCCACATCTTCCACACAATTTTGAGGAACCAAATTGTCAAAATTGTCAAGCTGTCAAAGGTGTCAAAACCAAAAGTAACACACAGCTCTCTAGAGGGACTTAAAAACTGTCTAGGGACTTAAATCTCTCAGGACTTTGTCAAAAAAAGATAAAAATTCTTGCCACTACACTGCATTCTCTATCTCACTCTGCTGCTGACCCTGCCTCTCTGAAGTGCTCACCTGCATCACCACTCTGATGTGGTAGTTGGGGAAAGGCACTTTCATCTCACCAGCCCAGGCTAACTTTTCCTTCACCTCTGTTCTCTCTCAGGAACAATCTTCATCCCTCCTGCCTTCTAAGGCAGATTCTCTTGTGTCAGAAGTGCAGGGAAGAGAGCACAGCTACAGCTGAGTTTCTGAGGGAGCCACATCATAAAAGGCAAGCTGACAGGACAGAAAGGCAAAGCACAGGTAAGAGCACCAAGGACAGAACTCGGACAGTTGCTAATATATCCACAGCATGCCCAAAACCTGAACGTCAAAATCCATTATTCAATGACTTTAAATTAGAAAATACAGCAATAAGCATAATCTGACTGTCATCCTAATTGTCCATTCAATTCTCCCATGGTCTCCTGCACTGTGACACTACTTGAGCTTGGCTCACTTATTCATCATCTTATTTTATATCAGCATAACTCCACTGGTGCTGAGCTGAAGTACGAAGTACATCTGTCTGTCAAAGACAGATGGTGTGAGATCAAGTAATATTTGGTCTCTACTGTATCAGCTTCTGCTTGTTTCTTGAAAACTTCCCCTCAGTCAACCACATACATGCCAGAACTAGAATGAATTGAATGTACATGGGAACTCTATATAAATACAAAATAATCTGTGACCTCATTTATTGCAGCTTCCCATACATTCATTTTCTCAACATCCACTAGAGAAAACAAAATCTGAGTGGGGGACATGCTGCAAGAAATGACATCAGTGGCTCTCTCTCCATGGTAGCCTCTTCTGCCTCAGTCTCTTCTGAATCACGTAGACAAGAAGTATAAATCCAGTCTGTGAATCTGGACCGCTGTATAGAATGTGCTTGTAAAAAATAATGTCCTTCTCATTACATTGTAAGCTTACTTTATTTGCACACAAATAAACAAGTTAAACTTTATAAAGGAAATATATCCCACAGCTGCACAGATTTAATGCTAACTGCACTATACTTATAATACAGATATTTTTTCACTTAAAAAAACATATATCCCCCCATTATTATTTTATATATATATATATATATATATAAGGAAACTACATATAAATACAATGGAAAAATACATTCAAAAGCTTTTTATAAAACTTGGCACAATATTATTTTGACTGTAATAAAAATATTTATGAGACAGAGACAGATCTATGGAGAAACACAAATAGCTAATGTCTAGTGCTTTGTCTAAATACTGAAAATAAAATTTAGTCTTTGGTATTACTAAACAAAGTTAATTTGCAACCATCTACAGTTCCAGCTTACAGCCTCTGCTCCACCCTCTCTGATTCCACTTTGCTGGCTGCAAATTTCTATAATAATTTGCAAACAGGCAGAGAAACAAAACCAGCTAAATGTGCAGTGTCTTCTTTCAAGGGCTCCATCCAACCCTCATTAAACTCAATGGAAAATATTCTATTGCCTTATTCAGGCTGAAGGCTATACAAAGTATTTAAATTGATTTGCTGTCACAGTGATGGTCACCCACCAGTGGAAAATAATTATAACCATGTAACAAACCACGGAACTGCCCCTGTGGCATTCCCTCCGTCATTTTCCCCTTCCCAGTGGGAAAAGTCATGACCAGCAGCTGGGGGGATGATCCAGCAGCCAGGGGGATGATCCAGCAGCCATGGGTGCCTAAACCCTGAGCACACAGTACAAGTTGCCCGGGAGGTTTTCCACCCAGCATGTGAAATGCCGTAATGCTGCGGCAGCTTCAGTGTGGAAATTTAGATTGGACTTGGTCTCAGCAGGAGCTGAAACAAACACAAGCAGTGGCTGCAGATGCATCCATCCCATAAACCCAGCATGAAACCCAGGAACATCCCTATTTCAATAGCAGCTGGGGTTCATAACACAGAGCAGCAGAATTTTTCTGTATAAGCCACAAATGCACAACATCCATCTGCATTTTTTCCCTGCAAGGTAAAAGCTTTTTGTCCATCTATTTTATCTTCACACTACACAAAAGCAAAACATTTTAAGAAAGGCACATGGCTCTTTGAAGCAGTAAGGGAAATGCACACCACAATCTGATTCTCTAGGCAACATCTATTATGGATATACCTTTTTGTTTGACCAGTCTCTAATATCCAACCTGGTGCAAAAGACCGACAGAGAGGCAGCTTAGACAGTGAAACCCTTTTAGCTGCAGCTAAATCAAATCAAGTCTCTTTCCTACACATTTCTTGATCAATGCAATACAGGACATTTTGGAGGAGAAAATGTCAGAAAGACAGCAGAGAAAAAGAGAAAGAAATGCCTCTAGTTCTAGCCACTGACAAATGTCTTAACAGTTGGCTTCTGATACCCATCCTCTCCACCCCAAAAAAGACATATGGTAACCTTGTTAATATCAAAATTTTAGCTAGTGATATTTTTAGTGGCAAAACCACAGATCCGATCAATGGCATCTGAAAATGTTCATAGAGACACTGTGTATAAAAAAAAAAAAATCAGGTTACAGCTGCTGACTGAATGCATGCCCTTGTTATAAAATGCACACATTTTTGTGGATTATCCAAACAGCTTCTGGTCCTGTACTGTCTCCTATTCTTCAAGGAGTGCTGTGTGATTTGTGTAACTTCATTTTAAGCAAGAAACAATATAGAACTGATGCCTATGAGTCTCTATAAATGTGCCAGAAGGATAAATGATCAGAAATCCTTGTCCCAGCCTGAAAGTTCATCTGGAGGGCTTCCCACTTCAGGTGGATAGCTGTCAAAGTAGCTGTAATCAGTTGGTCCAGACAACTAGGACATTGAAAACACAAACAAAAGGGTGTTTCAGAAAGTACCTTTTGAAAATGTTCTCTATTGATCATGCATCATTTTTGTTGCTCCCCACATGGAAATGAAAGACTAATACGATACAGATGACATCTTTCAATGGATGCCATTCCTCATTCTTTAAAAGAAATACCTCCAGTAATTACAAAAGGACTTCCCAAATATTATCAAATCCTTGATTTCACCCAAAGCCTTGTTAATTCAGTAAGAAAACTGGACCACACTGTACAATTTGGATGCTATTTAAGATCAAATCTACATTCATAGGGTAACTACCCAAAGCAGATCTCAGAATTACTTTTTGTTTCAAATTAAGATCAAAGTGAGTTTCAAATGCTTTACCCTTAGTCTTTTGTCATTTCAGGGCAAAAACAAATAAGCCATTTAAAACTGGAAGCTAACTTAAGGATGTTTTGGAACTAAATAGTAGGAGAATACAGGAATTTATCATCTTCACAGTAATATGAACAGTGCATCTTAATAATGTGCCCATTACCAAGGGAGATATATTTTTTCAATATTAGTTTCTGACCAAACACCATTTGTTCTGGTAATGGTGAAAACGTAATGCAAAGTACATGGGCAGAATAATATTTCCATTATTTGACTGCCGCTATGTTATGTATTGCCTACTCTCTCTCTTTCGTTCAATTTTCACAAAAAGTGTTGAACTGTAATAATTCAACTGCATCTTTGGGAAATTTTGCCATCACCATCAGTTCTCCTTTGTAGCCAAGCTGTGTTAGTAAAGCATTATGATACTGAAAGCCAAAGCCCATACCTCTCTTTTTAAAGGTGACATTAATTTCCTCGCTTTCAGACCATCCCAGTTAAAACCGCTCAACCACCTGATTAAAAAGAGAGGAAAGACAGACAGGGAGAGACCAAAAGAGAATGACAGGTTCTTTTCTGACATTATACCACAAAGAGCTGAAAATCACGTGGACAGGGGCAATAAGAAGCTTTTTTCATGCCAACTCCTGTAACAACATTTAGAAGGAGGAATCTTGAGCACCATCAGTGCCACACAAGGCAGAGGCACCTTCAGGAGCAGCAGGCACTTTGGCACTTCTGTACAGAGGAGGTGCAGAGACAGGCAGGTTAATGCATGCAGAAACACAGCCATGCAGAGACTGGTGTGTCTCCTTGGAATGCCACCCTTTTTACAGCAGCAGAAGAACCAAGAACCAAAGGACTGCTTTCCCCAAGCACGAAGTGTAGGGCTTAGAAACAACTCACATAAAAAGAGAAAGCAGAAAATGTTTAATTTACAGAGGGCTTTCTTTGTTAGAAGAAAGACTTGCATTAGAAAAATTCATTATGAGAAAGACTGTCTTTGTTACAAGAAAGAGGACAAAACCCTAAAATTATTGCTCTGGAGCCCTTAATTACTCATTCTTAAAAAGCAAATGTTGAAGGGTCAGGAGGTCTGAGAGGCAGATGCTGAACTGGCATCGATTTCTCTGAGAACTGAATTAAACTCCTACATCAACAACTTGCAGGAAAACCAGTAAAAAATAAGATTTCTAGATAATCATGCTGAGGATTTACATTCATACTGCTGCTTGCTATAGTTGCAAATATACTCAAGAACAACAGAGATGTTTATGAGTTTACCAATCTGGGTTCTAACATATTAAAAATATTTCAAATTAAACCACAAATTTTCTTCTTGGCAGTCTCTTTTGCTTACCTGTGCTTCTTGATGTCATTTATTCCATTCCTCAGATTGCCTAATCTTTCTGTAGGGTTTTGCCTCAAAAAAAAAAAAGAAAGAAAAAAAAAATAATAAGGATAAGAATATATAAAATATTCCTATTTTTACAAGAGCATTTATTGGTCCTAACTGCTTCCATTTAACAGTTGCACAGGGATGCAGCTTGCATAAAACATGTGCCTCCTGAGGAGATATAATGAGGTGCTGGTCACTGCTCCTTTTTTTTCTGAGGAGGTAGAAACCTTCTAGAAAGCCAAAACAGTGTCACTCAGCTGTGAGAAGCAGCACAGGGAAATCAGCTGGCTGAGTTTTAGTTGCACATCCTTTTATTTTTCCTGGCCAGCAGGTCTGCATTACAAAAGAAGGCAGATCAAAATTCACAGCTACAAAGGTCCTTCCAATCGTCATGCACAAGAATGTCGAATATTGTTCCCGGTGCTATGGATGAAATCCCACAGGAGCTGGCAACCCAAAGTCAGTGTCACCAGCCAGAGTTGTGCAGGCCACTAAATTAGGCTGGCCCTTTTGAAATACCACCTTCTGCACATTTTCTAAAGGACTTAAGCCAGTCTTTAAGTGCCCTATGTTTTCTGTAGAATCTGTATGCTTAAATCATTTTGGAAGCTTTTTTTTTTTAACAATGTGTTTGATTTGAAAATCAAATTCCTTATCTCTTCCCTCACTTGAAACAATTTCCCAAAGATGTGTTTTAGAAAAAATTCCCAGCTGCAGAGAAAGCCCAGAGCCTCTGCAGACTCAGAGGTGTGACACATACAGGGGCATGCAATGCGTACTGAATGTGATCAGAATGGATCATACCATGCATAACAATTCCAAATGAAGGTGTCAGGAATTCAGTGCTCGAATCTGAGTCCTAAAAGAGCTCAATCTAATGACATCCAGGCTTTGCTCCAAGCTGCCCTTCCTACCTGCAGAGTCTGCGGATCAAATCCTCAGGTCGCCTTGTTATTATTTTAGGAAAATCCAGCTTTTCAATGCCTTTGAGAATCAAATTATATGTCATCATTTGATCAGCCCCAGAGAATGGTGGGCTAGAAAAAGAAAGCAACACTGATGAATGGAACATCCAGCAAGAGCAGATGTGGCCAGTACTTATCTAAGCAAATATTTGAGAATATAGAAAAAAATATGGGAAAAAAAAGCCCACCTTCCTGCTTTTACAACCCTCACCCTTTCAGCCTGTTTAAGATAACAGAAAGGCTTGAAGCTGAGAAGCTTCTTGTAGCTACCAGGCAAAATGCCTGTGTCCCTCTAAGCCTAACTCAGAGAAGCTTCCACGTTGTATTGCCACTGAACATTCCCAAAGAGTTGTCATGGAAGTGTGCAGGGAGCTAAAGACAGAGCCCTGCTTACAGTTCACTCACCCCACTGCACCCCATCACCCACTAACGGGGCAAGGAACAGTCTGCTGTCACTTGTTCCTCACAGGAAACAGGAGCAGCAGCTACAGGAGCCCTACACCTGCCAGTTATAGCTTGTGCTGCATAAGCCAGAACTGAGAGTATGTAATCCACGTGGTCTGTGGCATTTCTGAAATGATGGAAGGTAAGATATGCATGAGAGGCATAAAGAAGTGTCATTGTGGAAGGCTGTCTAAGAATAACCTTGGAAATGTTCCTAGAAACAAACAAACTAGGTAAGAACTTTGAGTAGGAAGCGCTTACCTGCCAGTGAGGAGCTCATACACAAGAATCCCAAGGGACCAAAAATCCACGCTGAAGTCATGGCCTTTACTCAGAATGACTTCGGGGGCAACGTACTCAGGGGTTCCACAAAACGTCCAGGTTTTCTGCCCTGATCCAATCTTCTTGGCAAATCCAAAATCAACCTGATCAAAATCAACATATGCTGCATAATGCAGAGCAGTTTTGCCCTGGGAAGCCTTAAGGTCTTAATTGCTCCCTCACCTCCTGCAAAGATCCCAGAGCTGCTACTTTACAGCTAGAACAGACATACAGCATAGTTGTGAAGGGGAGAGAGGTAATTCCACCGGGTTACTGAATGGTATAAAACAAATCCTTTTTTTATCACAAGTAATTTTCTGAATAGCTTTCCTTTTGGGGAGAACAATCCATGATTTCCTCGAGGACATGAGATTTACTGTCCCTGGAAAGCAGTGGGTTGTTCATCGTCTTCAGAATGGATATTTCAAGCTCCCTGAAGAGTATTCTGGTTCCACTTCTCATGGTCACAGTAAAGCATGCCAGGAGTTCTTTTCTCTGTTCCCTCTCTACAAAGAGAGGGAACCTATGATTGTAAATCATATGATTTACCAAAAACCTATGATTTTTTGAGGCTGGACAGGGAGGTAATTCTGCACCTGGGAAATGTGGTTTCCGTAGTTACAATAAAACTGACTGCTGGGAGAAATTTTTCTTTTCCTGTTTATACTATGGCAAGAGCTCTCAGAGGCTGCAATTCCCCAGTTTGTCCATAGTTGCAATGCCTTTATTTCTCAAGGTGCAATGAGAAGCCTGCCCTCTTTACTGTTGGAGCACAAGAGTTACTACACTCCAGGATCCTGGTTCTATAATTATGTGCTGTCTATTTATAGCCCCCCTGCAAAAAACCAGGATACAGGCACAAAAGAATAACATTACAATGGATTACATCTTACCAATTTTATATACCCTTCAGCATCCAAAATTAAATTTTCTGGCTTCAGGTCTCTGTAGATAATTCCTATTTGATGCAGATAGTCAAAAGCCTCTGTCACACACCCAACACAAAACTTGGTGGTGAATTCATCAAAGCTGCCTCTGGAACAGAAAGAATCACAATTAAGTTCTGAAAATGCCTCATTTATTAACCAGATAATAGGCAACAACCAGAATATTAACCAAACAGAACCTAACATCTCTACATGGAATGGAGAACCTACTCAGTTGCCATGTGGGGGTGACTTTAAAGGGCAAGGTTGTGCTGTGTTTGCTGTTACCTGTCTCTCAGCAAGCTCCAGAGTTCCCCTCCAAGGCAAGCCTCCAGGAGCATGTACACATATTTGTTATCCTTGAATGTGCGATACAGCCTGTGGAGACAAACGGCAGCAATTTAGGAAAAGCAAAATAAAAAGTGAGACTTGCAGTGTCTTTCCTCCAGAACTCATGTGTGCCAAACCTCATTCCTAATAGTGCTGCCCCAGGGGCCAGCTAGGGGACAAAATCAAGGAAATGTTATGCTCAACTTACTTTACAACGAATGGAGAACATATCTGCTCGAGGATTTTCTTCTCAGAATAGATATGCTCTTGCTGTTTGGTGTCCACTACATGTTTCTTCTTTATACATTTCATAGCAAAAGCCATGTTCTCATTTTTAACTTTAACCTGTGAATAAAAATGATGAAAACACATGAGGCAAAGAAAGGATATTTTGCTAAATCATTCTCAGTAGATACACTGATATCCATCTTTTTCAACACAGCACAGGACTGAGATTGATGGCTGTAACAAAGGACAAATTCCAGATTTTCTGCAGAGCTGCTATGTATGACTTTAAGCCAAGCATCAGATATTTTAGTTTCCCAGCCCCCAATTGTAAAGTGAAATGTTCCCTCTGTTCATTTTATATAGACCAAATAACAGCAGCTTGGATAGGGACTACATATTACAATAAGTTTATATCACAGTGGGTCCCAATTCCAATTTAAGATTTCTAATCACCAGCATAATAGAAAAGAACAAAAAGGAGAGGCAGTTTGAGAAAAATGCTTACAAATGATTTTGCATTACGCTGAAATATTGCCTGATATGCAATAAAAACATGGAAGTTAACACAGGGCCTCTTGGAAATGAAGGAAGCAGATATCTGTGTTCTGCAGCTGGATAATAATTCAATTTTTAACTTAGCATTCAGATGCTGCAGTAGAATTCCAGTGGGGAATTTTTTTTGTGAATCATGAATCAGAATGAAACAGTTGATGGTCTAACTACTGTAAAGGATTATCGACTTCACTAAAAGCACAAGGTCTCCTTTAATTTACCATTACCTTCAGCAGCCTGCACAAAAAGCATTCAGGTTTTTGTCAGACATTTGCAACTCAGCCAGAGGCGAGTGGAATTTAAGGCTTTGGGCTAATGAAGCTCTTGGTATCCCAGAGGCACAGCTGTTCACACTATTGAATATGACTCAAAAGAGCCATTGCAAATTGTTGGAAATTTCCCAGTGGACACAGCTCAGAGGTAGCTGAGGCTGGCTGGAGTTATTGTGGGCACACAGAAGCTGCTCTAACAGCACAGACTGTGTGGTGCCATTCAGATTGCTCCAGGTCCAGGCAGATTCCTGGGAAAAGGCCTGCCATTCAAGGGACATAATGCAGGCAGGCACATCTGTAAACTCCACATGCACAAACTGATGATGATGTCTAGTGACCAGGAAGGTACTTTTAACAGCAAGAGATGGAGGCACACAAGAATGGATTTGCTTCTTTAAACACCCAAGCCTTGAAATGGTTTTTTTAAACTATGCATTGCTTTATGGAGAATTATTTCTGCCTGAGAGGCAAAAGCACATAGAATACAAAAATCCTTCATGTAATTCAGTGGCTAAATCAATCACCCAAGACAGAGAGCTACACGAATAATTTTAAAACATTCTCTTACAAGCTCAACCCTTCCGAACCCACCAACACCCAGAGTTGTGACAACTTCTAAATTCTGGAATGGGGAAGAAGGGAACTGGGCTACTTTCTCCTTCAGCTCTATCATCTCCAAAGACACCTCTTTGGTCAATTGTCCACACAAGGATCTTCCTCTGCATTAAAAAAATTAACACAGGTTAGTGCTTTTCCTTGTCATTGCTTTTAATGACCACATATAAAGAAAAGGAAAGGAAATGGAAAGAGAGGAAAGGGGAAGTGAGAAAGGAGAAGGAGGAAAGAAAACCCTTCTTATTTCCTAAGAGAATCTTAATGGAATCCTATGGAAGTCAGAAGAAAAAGGCTACTGAAATTCACAGAGTAGAATCGACAGTAATTTCAGCAAGAGCTGATCCCTGGGGTGAGATTCCTGTTGATGCAGGCAGCTGCAAAAGTTTGGGCACTCCAGGCTGGAGAAGCAATGCTTGAAAGACTGTGTACCAGTTCCAATAGAATGATCAGAAACAAGAATGTAGCTATATTTCTAAACTGAGGGAAAACAAACTCTGCTAACCTTCCAGCAGTGCTCATATTTGAAATCAGAGGCATATGAACTAGAAGTGTGGCCCACAGCTAAAAGCAGACATCAGTACCATCAGTGCTACACTGAAGCTTTAAAATAAACTGTTTCTTTTATGTCTGCTTCTTTCCTTTTGAAATGACACAATCTTTTGCACAGTAATACAATTTCCTTAACTCAACTGGAGTTAAAGTTGGTCTTCAGAGGTTTTCACCAGTCAAAGAACTTACCATCAAAATTCAAAATCTATCAGAGCACAACATTTTTTTTCTTGTGCTCAGTTTTCCAGGAATAGAGTCAATTCTTGCTTGCAAATCAATACCCTGAGATTCCATGTGATTTCTGTATCAGAAAAAGTTTGTTGGGCTCCATAAGCATAGTCTGACTGTTTTTTTATTTTATTTTATTAGTGACTGCTGTCATTCCTAGGGGTGTCTCTCCTTCAACTACCATCCACGATTTTGCTTACATATCTATTGTTCTTTTTTTATAATTACCTGCTATGGGTGTAACCAACAAATGATCTTTCTTACTTTGCATGTCGCTTTTCATCAGCCTGGGCCAGATTAGCCACATAACCTTCCAGGTAAGTTTGCAGCTCCTCATAAGTTCCAACCGTTTGATTAAATGTCCTAAAACCACAAATGAAACATCATAAACTGCTGAACACTTAAGTCATGACCCAGTTGAAGTTGGTTGATATTCAAGGATCACCTCCTCCAGGCTCAGGAAATGATCAAGAAATCTGGCAAAGGGGGCAAGAGACCTGTATGGAGAAATAAAGAACTCTTGTCATTACTCAGGCTTGAGTGGGAAACACGCAGGAGATGGAAGCTGGGTCAGGCTACTTGGAGTAATATAGAAAGGTTGTCAGGGTAAATATAGATGAGACAAGGAAGGCTGAGGCCCATCTGGGATTAATCAGGCCAAGGATGTCAAGGACAAGAAGAAAGGCATCTTCAAATACATCAGTAACAAAAGGAAAACAAAGGATAATGTGGGCCCATCACTAAATGGAGCAGGATCTCTGGTGGCAGAGAAGGCAGAGTTACTGAATGCTGTCTTTGCATTTGTCCTCACTGACAAGAACAGGCCTTAGGAACCTCTGACCCAGGAGATCAGGATAAACATCACCACTACAAGGAGAGAAAGAAAAGAGTAACTCTGAACTACTCTTAAGCTTCTGTGCTCTGGCACCTGCTGTCAACCTCTCTTCATTAGTATTCCCAAAGCACAAGCACTCATTCAGGATTCATTTAAGGAAAACATTGTGGTTTTGCCTACAGTGAAGTTACATTAACTCACTGAAAGTCACGTTAACCCACTGAAACAGGTTGCAGGTCTTTTATTAAAGTGTAATGTACTTACTCTCTGTCTATAACGAGGCACTCCACGTTGTACTCATCTGCAATGACGTTTGCTGATCTGACGTCGTCACTGGGAAATGAAACGCATTAGGAGAATTCAGAATCATGTCAAAATCCTCAGAGTACCTCACACTGCAACCATGGAGGGACACAGCTGCTCTGGGTGAAATTCTCAAAGGCCTCTGCAGCCTGTACCTGGATTAGTGCTGCTGAACCAAATACAAATTTTACCTTTTTACCAGTGATTATTATGGCCTAGCACAGTATTTTTTCCAGTTTCCATGGGGTTTGGATCATGACATCCTTTAGCAACCTTCCAAGAAATAAGGGTGAGATGTAATTATCACTACATCAGGATTTACTCCTTATTTCTAGAATGATCCTTGGATATAAAACATTCCCAAACCCAAGCGATTCCCTACTCAATCACACGTGTAAATATGTACTGGGTGACTCCTCCTCTCTGTTTCCTACTGCCGTGAGAAATGGAAACAAGAGCTCATTCCAGTCACAATGGACCTTATCCATTCTGAAATCACCTGGCACAACCAGAGTATTTACTGAAGTATTAAAATAAGCCACAGTGCAGAGGGCCAGAATTTGACTTCTCCAGGAAAACCAAAGGTAGATGCCAGTGTCAACTTTCAAGGTCTCTCTGCAACCCCTCAAAACATTAGCAAAAATTTGGTCACTACTTTCATCTACTGACTTTACAGTTGAAAGAAAGATTATATTCAAAACAGCCATGAGTTGTAGAATCTGACTCAGAGTGATGGGACAGTTGAAATCCTACACATCATGAATCAGACAGTGTGAACTCACCTAATGAGAGCCTTTTCTCCAAAGTAATCTCCTTTGTGTAGATTTTTAATCACCTGAGGCTGTGCGTGGTCTGTAGTACTCTGGGTAACTATCACCTGCAAAGTACAGGAAGAAAAATTTTGTTAAGGGAAAGTTTCAAAGTATTGCATGATTTTCTTTCTTTTCTGAGTGTTTGGAAAATGTTTTAAACTCAGTAATGTTGCAGAAAGAGTTACAGATATATATAGTTACCTCCTCCTCCTCTCAAAAATTACACCCAAACATCCCCTGAGAAGGAATATATGCATTATTGGCAACCTCTCAACACTTTCTCCTCATTCTTTTTAAAACAGAGCAGAATAAGCCACATTTTAATGAAAGACTGAAAAATACTTCAGTTCCCACAGAGGGCAGATGTCATATGAGCTTTTTCTCTTCTCAGCTAAATAGGCAGCACTCCAGAAGCATCAACCAACATTTCCCCTCATGAAACTCTGCTTCCACAGTAGCACATCCTGCTGATGCCTATGTTAGCAAAAAACCAAACTAGAATATCTACAGACAGAAAGATGTTTTGGAAAGTGCAGGTTTATTGAGGAAAATTCTCCTGATTTAATTGTTTAGGGTCCTGTGTCAGCCTCCAAGGTATGAACTGAGGGATAAAGGCTGCTGCCTTGCTCCTCTGGGACAAAAGGATTCTGAGACACCTCAAAGGCCATTCTCCATTAAGCCTGGGACTCCATCACTCTTTAGACTTTTCACAAGTCTGTGTTTTGCCCATCAGATATTGCACCATCTAGGAGAAGACATAGGGTCAAATCTCATTTACAACAAAATTAACTTTACATCTCTGCCACAGTGTCAAGAGGCTTCAGGACACAATTTAATTACATTTTAATTAGAACAGTATAACATGGGTTCACTGTCAATGGAAAATTAGGTTCCCTGAATCTCTGCAATGCTGCTCCAGGCTTTTATCACGGCATTGTCAACTTAAAAGCATGTGCAAAAACACTCTGCACCGTTTTTACTGAAGACCACACCCCTCAAAATAGCTTTTGAGATACAACAGTTTGTACATGTTTCTTTACAAATAAGGTTTATTATACTTTACCTTTCCTTTTGCTATTATAAAGAAGGTGTTTCCTTCTTCTCCTTCCCGAATAACATAATCTCCCTTGTCATAATACTCCTGGTGGGGGGCAAGTGAGAGACAATATTGTCCAATACATCTTTGAAAGGTTACTGTGCAGAGTTCTTAACACATGTGGATGTCTCATTGGTGTTTAACTTCCTATATCCCTCATGCCCACATGCAAAAAGAATAAAGTGCTACCACTGCCCTTGGAAAAACCTCCCAGCCATGATTATATATCAAGCCTTTACCTTCAGAGGCTGCTGGCAAATGCAGCCCTAAGGCACACAGATATTTGGCAAGATTCATGTGCTGGGGCCCTAATGCCTTCTTCCTTTACACTTCGCAGTGTGTGTTGTCCAAGGAATATGAAAGTATTACATATCCACATCACAAAGAGGTAAATTTCATTACCAAAAGAGTTCTAGAGAACAACTTTGTACTTAATAAAGGATAGATCACAAATCCTCTTAACTACTTGCTTGATTCCTTTGATACCAAAAACATAACTTACTTCTATGTCACTAAATATTATTATTTTCTGCCAACCTAGAATTCAATTCCCATCACTCCAAAACCTCTCATATTAAAAACTCTCATATTAAAAAAAAAAGTATAGGTTTTTTTGTGTTTGCTGATTTATTCTTCTTTGTTACTTTGGAAGCTTACTGAATACTATTTAGAAAAACTTAACAGTATCTTACCACTTCCAGACAGTCCATGATCTTGGTTAATTTATCTTCAGGTAAGTTTTTCAGCAGGGACACACTTCCAGAAAACAAACAGGGAAAAAAAAAAAAAAAAAGGCCCCACAACCCAAAGTAGGTATCATTAACAATTTTTTATGATCTCTTCTAATGCATGCAATTTTTACAGTCACATTTTATAGCTATTTAAGCTAGTGGTGAACACAGCATACAACTAAATCTTAATTTGGAAGGTTCAAGCTTTCTCATTCTGGTTTTTAGATAAACAAAACTCACACAACCTAGAAACGTGGCAAACATCAGCCAGTTTGTAAATCAAGTTTGTATTTCAGGAGAGGAAGGACTTTAGCGGGTGTAAGGATTGATTTCAGAAGAATCCAGCAATAACAAACCCAGTTATAGCATTACAGCAATTCAAGAATGTATTTTCAAGTGCACTGCGGAGACAGCAAAATCAAATCAGTACTCTTTGGACAGCTATTGAAAGATAATCCAATTACAGTAAAAACTTTGTGAACTTGATGATAAGGATGAAAAAAACCTCCCACCCTGATCACTCAGACTTGTAAAAGTTAGGAAATTACAAAAATTTCTATCTATTTAGGCTCAGCAAGGAAGTGTGTATAGAAATCAAAGGTGGAGAGGGACATGAAAATACACAAGACATTCTATGCATGGCCAGGCTTGGCATCTTGGTTTGAAGGCGTAACAGAGTGGTCATTCTGTGTTAAAAAGATAAAATATTACATCAGCTGAGTATAGTTTGGAAGGTCTAATTTTCCCATCTCCCTAAGGGAAAGCATGGCACCACTCTCAGCGTTTCCTGCAGGAGAGAATTATTCTGCTCTGCAGATTTCCTTGTAATTTATGTCAGAATTAGTTCATAAGTTGAGAGACATGCAGATCTCATATTCAAATCTCCAAAGGGTAAGGAATACTCCTTAATCTACTCCAGCAGCAAACTAACTACTCATTGGAGGATTTACTTAACTTTATTTATTACATTGTTTTAAATTCTAGACCTGGAAGTTTCCTATACATTTATATTGTTACTTAAAGGCATTCAAGGACTTATTGAAGTTTTCTAGTGTGATTCAGGAGAAAAAAAATTAAAATGGAAAAATGCCCTTACGAATCCCAAAAGAAAGGAAAAAAAAGACAAATATTCACGATTTTGAGGCCATATTTGCATGAAGAGCACCTTTTTCTCTCTGTTTACAAGACAGTCGCAGTATTGTTGTGCACCTCAATATTTAGCACAAAGCAGTATCAGAAATTGAAATTCATCATATTTACCTTCTAAGGAAGTTTCTGTATTGTTCTTGTCTGGTTTGTGCTGTCACTCTCATGATATTTTGAAACACTTCTCTGTCCAGTGCCCATGTTTTAACATTAGTGATTGCTTTGAGAAAATGAAAAAGAACAAAATCAGCAATGTTTCCAAATTATTTGATGGATGGTATTACAGCATCAGCTCACAGTAACTAGATATTTCACAAGGCCCAAGGCTGAATTTTAAAATATCCAGCACCTATTGTAATCAGACTTTTAAAATAATTCAATTCCCACTTAAACAAAGCTCACTAAAGTAAGGAATAGATTTCCAAATGGTTCCTCTACAGAGTGCTTTCCATGCAATTTCATAGGCTGAGCAACCTCGAAAATGCCAGGGCTGAACACTTGGGAAAATCTATTCTAATCAGGGCAGTCACTGCACTCAAAAGCTGTGAAATGCAAAGAAGCTGATTTGAAAGAAACAAGAACGTGGTTGGTTTTCCAAAATTTATCATGTTAAATACTGTGGCTTGGACTTAACTCTAATTCACATTGTATGGAAATAAGATAGAAATAACAGAGGTCAAGAAATACATTTAATTTCATTTAAACCTGTGATGCTCACACACTTTTCCTCCAAACTATCCATTATATAAGGAAATAAAAGCTTATCAAAACCTTAACGATTCCTTTTCAAAAGATAATCAAAATATTAATAGAGTAAGTAGGCACAGGGTTCAGCACCAAACATGGAAACCACAAAGCAGCCCCTGAGTGCAATCATCAACACAACAGAACATTTCTTTTTTTTTAAAGCAAAAGGTAATTCTATTGAATTTGATCTCTTCTTTTAAAAGATGCTGCACCATATTCAGCAGTTTTCCTTCTGTCCTGAGAGAGAATAAAACTGTGTTTTCTGTGAGATAAAATTTACAGAAAAATTCAGGGCAATTGATTTCCTCCATTTTTCGTCAACATAGAATCGTTTTTTCAGGGAACAAAAATGCCAGGTTTAAAATGATGCACAGTCATTTCTTATTGTACACAGTATACACATATGCTCTGCCATCTATCAAAATAGATCAAAAAAAATTTTTGGATGCTGGATGGGAGAGCAAAAGTGTTTGGTTTTATTTCTCATTCAAATGTATTTCCTGTATCTTACACCTTAACTAAATGAAGCAGTTAGAGAGTTAGAAAAATGCCTGCAATCTCAAAAATGAGATTAAAAAAAAAAAAGACAGAAATTCAGAAACACGGGGTAAATCACATTGCCAATTTCAAATTCAGCTACTGCCTGTGAAGATGCTGCTGAGCAGCAGCAGCCACTGAAATGCTGTTTGGATAAAATCCTCCACTTGTGAGTTTTCAAAGACTGCAGGAAAAGGAAAGCAGAGGAAAGGGTTTTCACACGTGTGTTTACTGTTCATGCTCAGTTATGACATTGTACTGCTCTTCCTCCACAGGGATCACAGGAAAGCTATTGGGGAGGGGTGGATTTCTGCAGTGGCTGCAAGTATTCAAATACCTTTTCTTGTCCATAATTGGACAATTCATGTCCTCCTCAAAGCCAATTAATGCTAACAAAGGCCTAAAGCAGCTTGACATCTTATTATGCAGAAACTCTACTTTATAATGCTAATACTATACAGCAGGCAAAAAAAGAAAAATAGGGAACATATTCAATTAGAGCAGCATGTTAGTAAGAAAAATAATCACATTACTGATGCTGTTCTGTTTATCAGGCAGCAACAAAAACAGATTACATGTAATAACTTCCATCTGCATAGCCAGCAATGATTAAGTGCCTAAACTGGGTACAGGAAGAAAGATCATAAGCTTTTACAGCAAACAACTTCTTGCTTTATTCCATTTGCTCCTTTTTAAGTCAACATGAACTCTTCATACTTACTGGTGGCACAAAGTCCCCGCAGATTTAGACAAGAACAGAAATTATTCTTAAAACAAAAGTATTATTTATGGAATGGTGGAGTGGAAAAATGATGAACTTTAACGTATTTAGTCACTCACTTGTTTGTGACAGAGCAATTATAGCATGTTGGAAAGGAAATCAAGGAGTATTTAATGGATGCACACCCAGTCTTATGCAGGAAGAGGAATATTTGTATCAGAGCAACACTTAACTCCTCCATCCTGGTCAGTCCCCAGACTGCCAGCAGCAAATGGATCTAGGCAAGACTCAGCAACATAATCATGCTACAGAACTAAAAGAAGCACAAACCCAACTAATTCCTGCATGTTTTTTCCCCTTGAATTAGACTGTACCCACTCTACTAAAAAGACCATGGTTCTAATATGCTTTCAAACTCAAATATGTAATTTCATCCTTGGCATTTGACACAAGAACATAAGAGCCAGAGACCACCACCTCTGCTAAAGCATCCAAAATTAAAGCATAATCCTGCCCTGGTCGTCAGTATGCTACACATCAGGCTAACAAGCACAATTTGGAGGTGCCTAATTGTTTATCAGGGGTTATGCCAGAGATGGAATTACATTCATGGCATAGTATTATCCGAGTTCCCAAGCAGAAAGAACTCGAGAAAGAAATATGTGAGTATACTGTAGATAACCAAGACATGCAAACATCGATTAAATGAAAACTTCAAAGAAAATCTGGATACAACAGGGATCTCACGAAAAATCCACAGTTCTCATTTTGAGCACTGTTGCTGTATTTAACCTCAGGTACCTTTCACAGAAGCTGTCCGTGTGCAGTTGTACAAAATGGCCAGTTCACCAAATGCTGTCCACGCAGGTATTGAGGAGAGTAGTTTATTCTGCTGAAAGACTTCCAGGCTGCCCTCTGCCAAAAATCATCAGGGTAATAGGTATTAAACCTATGCTCAGCTGCACAGAGTGGATGGAAAACAAATGGATGCATTTCTGACTTTGTCACTCCCTGGAACACAGGGATGCGAGCAACAATGCAACAAGTGCTTTGAAACACAGGTACAAACCAGGGAAGATTTATCTTTTTAAATGTACTGCTAATCTACAGATGTGCTCTGGAAAGGAAGGCCATTCTAAATCCTGATGAGACAAACCTTTGCACCACAAACCACTCACTTGTGGTTCAGATACTCTAGTGAGGTGTAAAGTAAAAGGTCTTAAAATAATAATCAAATGAGAAGTTACTCATGGTTTATCTCTTCAGACAGATGTATGAGTATATATATGCAGAATGCAAAGGAAAGTGCAGAAAAAATAAAAGCACAATAAATCTTCATTCAAGAAGTTGTTCTTGAGCCTTGCTAGCAAAAGTCAGAGAAAGTCTGAACTTCTTCACAGTTTATGGCCCCAAAAAACCTCCCCTTAAACATGTTATGAAAGTTCTGCCCTCTTCTCTCCAAGGCACACACCATCTCCTCAAGAAAGGTTCCAGTGTGCCAGAAAAAGTTCCAGGTGCACATTTCCTTTCTGATATTTCAGCTGTTTTCAAAGTGTTATCATTTTGTCTCACAAGAATATGACCACAGCATCACAAATCCTCCTCCTCTTTTTTCCTGTAACATTTCTCTTTCCCTAACACAATTACCATCACTTTTTAAATCCATCCGTATGGAGCCAGAAAATGAGCTTTCCAACATATATCAGTTTACTGCTGTTTAAATATTCCCTCCTCAACAGAGCATACTCCTTATAGTGTGAGCTCTAATTCACATGAGTCTTTGGGACTTTTAGTGGTCTCCAACTGATGAAATATGAAAATTAATCACTTTTTTTTTGTTTTAATGGTGAAATTATGAAGGAGTTTATTGCTGATAGGAGCAAATTTCAGGTGTTGAACAATACCTGATCAGCAATTTGAGGGACAGTAGCAGTCAGCAGAAATGATTGCAGACTTGTGGCCTCATTTTAGGAAAGCTTTCTTATCCAAAAGTTTTTTGTTTTCTTTGCTGTTTGCTTTTTTTTGTCCCCCAGAAAAATAACCAAGCTTTAAAAAAAATAAACAAACAACAACAAAAAACACCCAAAACCCCCTCAGCTTTGAGAACAATGAATGCAGACCTCAATTTACCATACACAGAAAGCTAGTATCTTATGAATGTTGAAAAGTGAGTTTATTTCAGAAGTGGCTTCACCATTGAGCAGTTCTCTGTGTTTTAAATAATACCAGCTCTTCCTCTGAAGAAGAAAGGATTGGCTACACCAACAACAGAAAGGAATTGCTGGCCTCTAGGCTTTCAGAAATGAAAAAGGTCATGAAAAACATTAAATCAAGACTCATGTTTCTAAGGTGCTTTTTATTGCTCTCACTCTGTTTCATAAAAGTCACAGGTAAAACTTGCATTGCCCTCCACAGGGACAAATTATTTAGGAGCACAAACAGCCTCACTGTGATTTCCTGCAAAACCTTCTAAACCCCTTTCCTGTTTCTTGCCCTTGTGTGTTGTACAAGTAAGCAATATTCACCTTTGAGCACAAAGATGTGATTTCCCGGTTCTCCCTGTCTGATGACATAGCTGCCTTGCTGGAACGTCCTCTCATACATACATTCCACCATGTCTCGCGTCTGGTGAGGCTCCAGCCTCTTCAGGAACTGGTTTTTATTCAGGGCATCTGTGATAAGCTTCTTCTCACTGGTTGGAAACAAAAACCCACAAAGTTTAAAATGCCCGGCATGGCTGGATTTGTTATTCACCAAGCAGCCATTCCTCTCAAGAGGATTCCTCTCATTTCAAACACTCTGCTCTGCCTGCCTTGTTTAGACCTTGTGGGATGGTAGCCTGGTTAGTGAGGGAATTGTCTGTGCTGTAATCACCTGGTGGGACAATCTCATTGAACAATCTTGTTCTCACTGCTCCCTGAGACAGGCTCTGCATCATTTCCTGCTGTAGTAAATGTGTATAAACGCACCCATTTATAAAAGAATTGCTCTGTGACTTGTAAAGACAAGAACTGTCTGTGCTTAAGCTGCTGGTGGCAGAGCCAAGTTGTTGGATTTTAAGAAGGAGGAAACACAGAAATATAAACAATGGATGAATCTGTGGATAATGGCTAACCAGCCAAAACAAAGCAGGCCTTACACGCATGCTGGCTATCCATGGATTCTGACTGATTGGAATGTGTTATGGCTCAAGGAAATCCTATAAAGCAGTGCCCCAAGTCCACACCAGAAATTAAAGGCAATTAAACAACTTCTGCACTGATTGAGCTCTTATGGCCCTGCTGGTTAGCTTTCCTTTACTGCTGAAGTGAAAGATAAATTCTGCCTTCAAGTCCCCGTGCTCCTAATGTCGACAAAGCCAAAACCCCGACAGATTCCTGAGGCATTTAAGGCCTCCTCTTGTTTGTATTCATAAAGCAATGCGAGCTTGTCATCAAAACTAGGTTATGGGGGAAAAATCTCCTGAGGACAATCCAGGAATGAACAAACCTAGGGCACGTAAATACACTTATATTGTTACTAGCCATGTAATGACTGAAAATAAGTAAAGGTGATGAGATGAGGCAGGCAAATAAAACCAAGTAGCTATGGTGAGGACTGTGTTTAGAAATAGGGATCATAACTTACCTTCTACTGAAAGCAACAGGGTTATTGGAATATAAGCTCTAACTTAGTTTTCATCTAAAATCAGCCTTGCTAATTTGATTCATCCTGGCCTGCATCATGTATACAATACTGCAATAAAATACAGTAATTTCATATAACCTGATACCTAAAATGAGCACAAGAGCTTCCAGAACTACAGAAGAGGAGACTGTGCTTCTAAAACTTTCATTAAAATCATTCATGCTGAGATACTCCAAACAAAAGTATGGCACTCAAACCCCTGCCATATGAATAGCATCACATTGTGCCCTTTGTTTTACAAATATTTCTAAAAGGGACTGATGACATTCTGGAATCAATGCAAATTCAAGACGCATGGAGACTCCCCTCCTTCTGAGATAGCTCCTTTCACAACTGTGCAGCAGCACTGTCAAGTGACCTTACACAGCAGTGGGGCTGCATTAAGTCCTTTCTCTGTAAAGGGGAGGCAGCTACTGATGACAGCAGCTCCAAACACCCCTATAGACACGGTCAGGCTAACGGTTCAGTATTTGCTAATTACAGCAGACAGAATCCTGTAGACAGTGAAGGTTACACTTTGTTTTTATGTGTCTGAACTGCCTGAACTTGACCTACTACTGTATTTATGGACCAGGTAAGGAAACCAAACGTTTGTGCCTTTCATCATTTGGCTGTCTCAGCAGCAAGGTGATGGTGCCTTACACAAGTGTGTGTGTGTATCACAGGCTTATCTAAATTAGAGGCATAGCAATGCACAGCAGTACAGCTTTGTGGTGCTTTTTTTGGCATATGCCTGCTTCCAAAATATTTGGAAGATCAAATAATATTTTGACCACTACAACATCAAAAAATGACATGCATTACGTTGGATTGCTTAAGCTGCAATACTTCCTTTGGTTCTGGCTGATGCATTTTGCTAATCCGTTGTCTCTTCTCCTGGCTTTACTCCTCACTTCTATTACAATTCTGTCTCTGAAAGCACCCTAGAAAACCACGTGGTGGACTGCAGCACAAGGATCGTGCCAAGCAGAAGACAGGTTACAAACAGAACACTCTTAAAACGATGATTTAAGATACCCAGGTACATTAAAATATTAATGCAGTTCCCTTGCTCTGGAAAATCACTGCTAGCTGAAGTTCTCAGCTCTTTGTGGTGACTCAGGCAGCCTTTCTGATTCATGAGGCACCCTCTAAGGTGCAGTGCTGGACATGATGGATGAGAAAACACGTCTCACAACTCTCAGGTCTACTACGGTACAGACTCAGATATGCCGTTTATAATAAATCTCCCCACAAATCTGAAGGCACTAAAGTCACTGGCTGAAGTCCAGGCAGAGTCTGGCTACCACCATGTTAAACAGACTCTCAGGTTATGTCTACACTGCAAGGTAAAAAGAGGGCCAAGTTAAGCTTAAGGATACCAGACTGATACCTCTGTCTGCAAGGTCAGCTCTGGCCACAGAGATTTCTGAGTCCATCAGAATCTAGAAATTGTAGTTGGATTCAAAGAGGAACAAGCAAAATTCCGCTCTTACATCATGATTGTTAGAAGCTGGAGGGAAGGAGGAAGCTGACAATAAAGATAAATCCTGAGGAACCTGTAAGATTCTCATCTGAAATACAAAGGCTACCCACCACTCTTCATCTGATGTCTGTGGGACACAGAGGAATCTTGGTTAAAGTTACTCACAAGCTCAACCAGCATCCATCAAAGCTGCAAAGCCTACACGAAAAAGATGAATACTTTAATCCTGATTTATCAGGAGGAGAGGAATAATTATGATAAAAGTAATAACCTTGTAACACAACCATAGAAGCCCTCTGAAATGAGCTCACCTGGAATCCTTTCGGACTCTTGCTTTTTCAAGAGAAAACATGGTTTGCCTGCTCAAATCACACAGTCGTGTTGTTGGCTCTGCAGATACACCTTCCTTGGCTCCTCTCCTCCTATCAGCAGAAACTTTAAATGGAGAAGGCTGAAGAGAGTGGTCTCCTTGGGTGCTAACAACATCCTGCAGCTTGTTCAACTGTATACACTTGCTCTGAAGCTCCTTGGTGAGTTCTGCTATGAGCTTAGTCTGCATAGCCAGCTGTTCCTGAAGCTCAGCCACATGGTTTTCACTCTCTTGCAGCTGCTGATCTTTTCTCTTCAGCTCCTTTTCCAGTTCAAGTACCTTGCTGCAGAGGGCATCAGCTTGCCCACTGATCACATTGATGCCTAGGCATGGGTCCATCAGAAACTTGTGGCTGGCAGCACAGCCAATAGCGAGATTTGCCACATGCCTGTTGGGCTGCCTCAGGTGCTTGGGTTTCACTAATCCATTCCCCATTTTGTCCAGAGACCTATAAAATAAAATTATAGGATATAGGGAAAATAAAATTGCAGTTTTATTTCATTCCTGAAGGAAAAAAGTATAATAAAGTCATGGAATGTTGAGCAGTGAATTTAGTAATTAGGTGGCAGCTGAATTTGCCATATGCAACTGTAGTAAACACAGCTGATTTGCTTTCATCCTCTCCAGTCCTCCAAGTCAGCAGAGTAAAGGGCAGGGAGAAGAGGTAGGGAGGGGTGGTAAAACAAAGCAAAAGGTCTCATGGCTATTATAAAATTGTTGTGAGTTGAAGAGATGCGTAAGCTCCTTTCAGCCTGACAAAGTCCAACAAACAGCAGGAAGGAGAAAAGCTTGCACTTGACTGCTAAAGCAAGAAAATTGTTGGAAGCAAAAAATGAAAAGTTGGGTCACTTCCCCATTGAGGAATAATTATTGTGTACACAGATTAACCAGTGGGTACAAAGCTGCCTGGCATAAAGGATATGTGATTAGTAAGTATATATGTTACCACACAGGCAGCTGGCATCATTTTTGCAGCTTACTTACTCATCTAAAACTGGCCTGTATTTGTTAGTGTAACAGCTGCTACTGCTCTCAAGGAACAATTATCTTTTTATGGGGAATTACCCTATTGGCTACTCATGAAAAGTCACCCAGAAAAAGAAAGGTCTTGGACTCCTGTCAGAACACCTATGCCACAAAAAAGCACTTGCTGCAACCAGCAGCCTTCAGCAGATTTGCAGTGACCCACCTTCTTCCTTGGACACAATCTTTGGCATGTTTCATTGGATCATTTCAGGAGGAGCAAAGAATCATACTGCTCTTGTGGTCAGGCATCAGCAGGCCCAAAGTTGCTGTTTGTCTGCCCCAAGGATGAAGGACACCTTTTCCAAGCTGAACCCTGGGTGAGGTGGATTAAGGTAATCTCTTTTACCAATCTGTTGGAACTGGGTAAGAACATGGCCCTGACAAGGTATATTGATCAGATGACAAACTCCAACAATTTGCTTTTACTTGTTAGTGTAACCATGCTTTTAACAGATGCACAGTTCTATTCTTGTTTACAGCCTTCAATGGGTCAGAACTGAAATAGCTGACAAGGTACCTCACATTCCAAATCCAGTTTTATTTTAAATTGTCATTCTTCTCAGCTCTGTCTTGCTTATTGTGACTTTGGATAATATCTTTTATTTGTGCCAATTTCACAGATGCATTTTGACAGCTGGTGCTTCAGCCTGTTAACAGGGACACCTCAGTATGTCAGAAATGAAGGCAAATCTGTATTGCAAAGGAGAATTTAAACAAATTGCACATCAGGGTACCGAGCCAAATAACTCTGAAGAGGGACCTGTGTGTCACTGCACATGACTTAACCAAAGATCTAAGCTCAGCACGCAACCATGTTTAAAAACAACCCCAAACAATAATCAACATAAACTGAAAGTTACAATATGGAGAGGAGATTACGGGAAACACACCATCACACTATAGCAGTCTCTGCAACTAAGTGCAGTGGCAGTCACTGCATTTCAAATAAAGGATATCTCATACACTTTAAAATTATATATGGCAGAGTCACTGCCCCTGGGCACATAAAAACCTACTGTTTGGATTGTATCCAGAAATAAAACAAGTTTACTGTGTGATGTTTGAAGTTCATAATCTATCAACCTCCCTGGAGTGATAACGTTAGCAGCTTCTGTCTTCCCATTGTATATGCACAGTTAATTGTCAGTGGACAATGGAACAAGCAGTCGGATCTGAGAGATGTTTCCACATGGTGCCCTTTCACTGGCCACTTGTGTAGGAAACTCACGTATGTGGCAGGAATCAATAAAAGGCTGACAGGTGATCTCGGTAATCCAACATTACAGCAACCAATTCTAGCAGAAAACTTAAAGCTTTGCCCCTCCGAGGTCTGACCAGCTTTACCCGCAGCTCAGGAAACAAAAGGCACAGCAGGGCATTCCCTGCGCTGTGTTTGCCACAGGGCACCTCACACACTCCTTCCAGCTCACTGCACGGACGGGGCCGGGGACCGGGCACACCCAAACCCACCCGGGAGAGACGGAGGTGTCCGCGCCTGCCGCGGGATGCTCCGGGGATGCCCGGGGGATGCTCGGGGGATGCTCCGCTGGCATCCAGCGCCAGCAGAACCCGAATCCCCCGCAGGCCCGCTGGTACCGGCGCTGCCGGGCCAGCCCCCCCGCCCAGTCCCCGCACCCCGGTACGGCCCCGGGAGGCCGCGGCTCCCCCCGGCTGCCCGGGCCGGCCTGCCCCGTTCCCCGCCCGCCCGGTGCCGCGGGCTGCCCTCACCTGCTGCTCGGCTGGCCCCGAGCCAGGGCGGGCTGGCGGCGGCGGGGCCGGGGCGCTGCTCCCGTCACGGGCGGGAGAGGCGGTGGCGGTGCTCGGCGGTGCTCGGCGGTGCTCTGCCGTCCCTCCCCCGTCCCTCCCTCGGCCGTGCGGGGGCTGCGGGGCGCCGGGCTGGCCCCGGCCCGGGGAGGGGCAGCGCTGGGGGCGTGGGGAGCCCCGGCCCAGGTGGGCAGCCGCGCTCCCCAACGCAGCCCACCTGGCAGAGGGGTAAAGGCAGGGCCCAGCTCAGGTCGGGCCGTGCCGACAAGTGTTGGTCCTGTTGGCTTTCCGCTGCCCTGCGGATGGGTCCTGGCGTGGACGGATCAGACACACAGCTGCAGAGACCCTGCAGCCCTTGTTCTCTCAAACATCGCTGCACAGGAGCTTGCCCATGTCCGAGGATGTATCTTCACTCAGGCTCGCCCCAGAATGGAGCATTGCCTATTTTCAACATCGACTCTTGGTAGAGCGCTGGTTTCAAAAGGGCTGTTCTCTCCTAGCACGTATCTTTATGTCTATTCAAAACATCTGTCTCCAAGAGTTGTTTGCCCAAACAGCCCGACAAATCAGGGATGAAAGGATTTTACAACAGGCAAAGAGGTTCATGCGTACCTCTCCTACGGATGCTGTCAAGAAGACTCGGTCTAACGCCAACCTGCAGCCTCTAGGACACTGGCTCTCCAATTTTCTTTTCTATAATTACCCTCTCCTTTTGATGCTGCCTACTTATAAATTTTCCTTTGGTTCCAACAGATCTCAGTGTTCCACAATCACTGTCCATGTCTGGGATGAAGCAGCTCACATAAATTCTAACCCGCCTCCAAAACAAATGGAAAAAAAAAAAAAAAAAAAAAAAAAAAAAAAAAAAAGCTGGTCACATACATTTCACTACCCAACAACCTCAAACCAGAAATGTAATAGTGCTCAGTGAAGTACGTGATGAGAAAACTTGTCCCAGCAATCCCTTACACTCTGCAAGCGAGCTGCTCTGGGATGCAGCAACTGGCTCAGATTCCCGGAGGCAGTTTGTCGGCACCCTCTTCTCCTGTTGCAAAGTTTGTAAGGAATGCGGCCAGAAATCCAGAGACTGCTCCTTATTTGTGGCACAGCAGGGCCCTGTGGGGTCTTGCTCTTTGCTGGTAAAGTGAAAAAAGTAAGGGGCACACCCAGGAGATCACCTCCCAGGAGCCTGTGGAGATCAGCATTCCAGACCTGAAAGGACTGAGGTCAGCTGCAGGGCACTGTCTGGAGGGCCTCATACCTGCGTGGGCAGGTCCCGCTGTCACACCTCCTCTAAAAATTCCTTAGATATATTACAGAGCTTTTTTATCCCTTCAGAACTTGTATCAGGGTAGCAGTGTGTTTGGGTAAAATTAGGGATGCTTTGGTCAAGCTAGATTAGAACTTCATTTGACACAAGTTAGCTTGAAAATTTGGAAAGCCTGCAATTTATTTGTGGTGTTATTGTGAAAGAAAAAGCTGTGCAATCATATGACACAAGGCCTATATCCTATAATAACCACTGTCCTATCTGCAAACCACAGGGGCAGTAGTAAATCTGCGAAGCACAAGGGTGGCCTGTTGTTAATCCTTTCCATTTGTATTGCTGTCTTAGAGAGAAATAGATGAGACATCTATTGCCATGAAGTACTGAGGAGCAGGAGCTTGAAAACAGAGGGATTTAGATTGTACCTTTCTGCTGCTTTCATGTATTGTAGCAGAATATGATTGATGGTGTTAAATGTTGCTTTGTTGGTGGGAGTTTTTTTAGGTAGAAATCAAACAGGGATTAGAAAATAGCAGTGCTTCTGCTTCTTTCATGCCTTGGGAAATACTTCTTTATTTTAAGAAATATTTCTTAACTTTGTGAGTAACCTGTTGAATCAGTAATCTAGGAGATGGACTTCAACCTGAAACACAGCACAGTCTCACATGCTCACCATACTTCCAGAAAGACTGTTCTGTTTGGAGTTGATCCCTTCTTCCCTTCTGCCTCAAATAAGTCTTTTTATTGTGGGTGTGGGGTTGTTCTTGCAGTTTTGGCTGATCTAGTAACATAATTAAAAATCAAACAATCAGAAAAACATTGATTGAAACCTAAAGCACATCAATTATCTAAGCTCCACCGCAGGAAAAAGGAAAAAGAAAGCTTTTTGTTTTGTTTGCTAAAATGTATAAATAGAGAAATGTTTTGGGAGTTGTCATGCCGGCTTTGCGAATTTGTCACCCAGCACCCCTATCTACACAGAATTGTAAATAAATACCTCAGGTCTGTGAATTGGCCTCTTGCACACTGGGCGAGAGAAGCTTTTTTGGGACAACACCCTTGGTGAGAGGTGGTGCTGCAGTCCTGGCTTGAGGCTGGGATCACAACAGTGGTTGTTCAGAAGGCAGCAGATAACAAGTGAGATCCTGCTTTTCTTTTTGTCCCTATTTGCCAAAAAAATCCTCCTCCTCAGCCTTGTGGGAAAAGCAGCTTCTCATCATGATCACTGAGCAAAGTTCACCATATTTTACTGCCTCTCTTTGAAACTGACTGACAGGTTGAAGGTTGCTAAGATGTCTTGAGCAGCCTCTTCATGCAGATATGGTAACAAAGATTATGGCATACAAAAGATGGACTGTATGAGGGAAATGGCATTGCTTCTTAATTCCCAAACAGAAACCAGTCCTTAGATTACATGAAAGAATGTATTAGGATTCAGCTGAGACCTAGCACACTTGAAAAGACACTCATTTTTTCTAGTTCAACTATCACATATCACATTTCAAGGCATCCTGCTATTGTGGTTACTTTTTGCATGCAAGCCTTTTCTAGTGTTCACCCAGGTCTCATCTGTCACTCTGCTTTTCCATGTCTTAGATTTGCATTCTGATATTAAAGCTAAAGCCTTCTGATGTTTTGGAACTCTGAGCTGAGTTCCCAAGCCTTTTCATGTAAATAAGAAAATGTTTACATTCCTTTGCAGTGAGAGAACATTTGAGTGATTGGAATGATCACCAATCCGAGTGATGGGATGACCTGCTTTTGGCCAATACTTGGCCACTTATGTACAGTGTATATAAATGGAGTCAGAAAATTTGAATAAAGAGAATTCCTGCATGCTGACCCCGGACCTGTCCTGCCTCGTCCTTTCCAAACTTCATGAATGCTGCACAAATAGTGCAACACTCATCTTTACATTGAAAATTTCTCCTGTGGGACTGCCCACCAAATCCTAAGTTTGAGCAGCCAGGTTAAATAGCCACAGCACTGCTTCTGAGCACTCCCTTTTCCTCACCACTCTCCAAAGATCCATCTCAGTTCAACACCACTGGTGGTGGGAAAAATAGTCCTGGGCTGTGGAGAGCGTCATCATTCCTGCCTCAACAGTGTTCAGGCCTGGAAATAAACCCTTACAGTTCCCTTTGCACTTTCCCTCCCTGTCACTTTTTGTCTCTTTCCATTTCTTTTTCCAGCTGCTCATCTCAGTGCTGCATTTCAGTTTTCTGTTGGGTACAGACATCTGGTGGTCGAGCTGGTGATGGCAGTCAAACAAGGGAAGCCAATGAAGGAAGGGCTCAGGGTCTTCTCTTCTTACACTTTGGCCCAGTGACAGGGAAAACAAATTTTGCTATGCAGCAAGGATTTATTTTCAGTTGTGTTCCCTTTCTACTTTGTCACTCATTCTCTCCCCTCATCAAGCCTCAGGGACCTGCTGCACCTGGGTGCTTAGAAGAAAAGGCAGACTGTGCCCAACAGACTGCAGGTCACTCCTGCAATGTAGGTGTGCTCAAAGCAGGAGAGGATGCTCTTCCAGCAGCACAAGTGACACCTCCCCAAGCAGTATCTGCTACACAGATGCTCCACAGGGCAAAGAATGGCTTCAGGCAGTCCTGCCAGCTGCATTTTACACCTCCCTGAGACAGCCCAGGAGCAGTTGGAAGCAGGAATATTTCCAGACAATGTGTGTGGTCCTTCCTGGCCCACCTCCATCTGCCTGCAGTCTCGGGCCTCTCTTCTTCTGGGATACATTTGGCTCTGTAGTGCAAGAAGGGAAAGGAGCTACACGTCGCTTTGTTTTAGTACATGCTGAAGAACTGCTTATCCAAGACACAGATCCTTCAGCACAGGACACATCTGGAAGGGTATTCAGGCTCTCCCACTGAGATACTGTGCAGCAGGACATGCATGGAGAGTATTCTGTACGTTGAAAGAAATGTGTAGGGTCAGGGACTGCTCCATACTCCATCTGCTAAAGGTGGGATCAACCCTAATTTTACCTTTTCCAGGAAGTGCAGCAAAGAGTGAGATCACTTCCCCTGAGAGGAGATGAATGAAGTGCTGGTGGTGCTTGGTTCTTTCCAGTGTCTTAAACTCCATGTGCAATACCTGCCTTGTAGGTGTGACATCAGGTGAATCTCTCAGTACACAAAGCTCTTTTGCCCCAAGAGCCCAAGGCAAATGTAACTCGACACAAAAGACTGGTCTCAAGAATGAGCAGATACTCCCTGCCTCTGGCTCTGGTTTATCTCTATCTCTCTTCAGTGTTTCTTCAAATCTTAGTGTGTTTCCAAGACAGGTGATTTCCTCAACTTCAGACAACTGATTTAAGGCCGTTTTACTTTCAAATGTCTGTCTCTGGGAAAGCAGGAGCCAGCCTGTTGCCATGAGCTTTCCTACATTATGTGATTTGTTCTATAACCAAGTAAATTCCAAACTGTAAACTAGACGACTTGTCTGCTTATAGGAGGTTGTGGAAGCAATGTGATACCAAACTGATAAACGAATGGACTGAGAAAAGCAGGAAGAATGTGATTGAAATCAACATGTAAGAGACAGCACTTAGAACTAATGTGTTTGCATTTGACCAGTGGCAAGGCTGGGAGAAAGGGGAGAGAGGGAGAATAAATTTATTCAAAACTATTTTAATATGCTCATTGGGTTAATTCCCCAAGTACTTGAGTATTTGTTTCCAAGTATTAAATATGTGGGTGATGGCAGGCTTGTTGCTGTTTTCTTTACAAAAACCTAGAGTTCTTTTTGGGGTTTGCTCTTGCCCCTCTGCAGTTAAGAGGGGAAAAAAAAGAGATACAAGAGCAAATTTATGTTGAATCACATATCACATATGGCCAATCCCAAGAGAAACATCCAGTGAGTGCATTCTTGACTCAGTAGGATGTAAAAATACAGGGAGAAAACTCTGATCATGCTCTCGATGCTTTTTTTCATTCTGCATTTTACTTTGTCCCCATCTCAAAATATCTGAACACTTTTAAGTTGGGCATTATTTGGCATTGGCAAGATAACATCTGTGCTGAATCTCATTTCCTTTACTCCAAAGAAAATAGCTTTCCAGGTGGTTCAAAACAGGATGCCGTGCCTTACCTGAACTGCTGCTTGCTTTATTTCAATTTCAAGGTAGCTATCCCAAGAAATAAGCTGAGAGAAGTGAGGTTGTATGGGAAATATGCCCCAGTAAAATTCATCATGATGCTTAATTCTCATTGGCTTCACACCCCATGCTGGTAGGTGTTGAAGAGTATGGACATAAAGCAGTTGCTGGCTTCTGGGTAGGGTCACAATCTAAACACATTTTTTTTCTTGGGAACTTTTTCTTTTCTTTCATTCATTTTTCCTCATCCCATCCCACCTGGATCTCTGGATTTGTTTCCTTTGTATCACAAGAGGGCACCCTGCATCAGACTAAAGATTCCCATCCACATCTTGAAAGGCAGAAGTTGAGACCAGGAAAGTTCCAGGTCTGAAATGGGCTTACGGGGAGAGGGGCACTGGAGGACCAGCCATCAGGGAACAGCTGGAGGCACCTGCAATCTCAGTGTCCTCTCCTCGGGTGGGAGGGAGAAACACTCACTCTCCTCTCCTCTCACTAGGAAGAGGACCTCTGCAATTCTGAAAACTCAATTCAAAAGTAGCAGACTACAGACAAGGGATTTAAACAGAATAACCATGTAATACTTGACTGAAAATGTTCTCAGTCATGCCAGAGATAACTGAAGTTCCTTCTTCACTTCTTTTTACTGAAAACCAGCTACTGATATACCAACTGACACTCTTCACAAGACATTGGGTGACTATGACTTCCCATTGCAGTTAATAAAAAGAAAGGAGTTTTCTTCTTTAAGAAGAAAAGTAGCTTTTAAATAATCCAATCAAATATGCTACTATTATAAGAAATGAAATTTGTTTAGACAAATATATGGACTTGGATAAATTTCCAATTCACTTTTAAAGGTGGCAAATGACTGTTCCTTAAGTATAACAAGCACCTGACAGCACATCAACAGTAGTTGTACTGTGTCCTGAAAATCTGTATTATGAAAGCAACCATCTGGGATAAATCCGATTTTGTATGAGAAGAGCAAAATTTTATCTGATAAAAAGCCAACATTGTGATGCACTGTTCACACACACTTACCTTTTTTCTTGAGACTTAATCTACTAATGACATATTCCGTGAATATTGCTCCAGAATATATTTTCATTCATCTTTTGTGAAAAACAGCTCAACTTGTATTGCAGTTTTAAGTTCTCACTAAAACCTGTTGAAACACAAATTCACAGATCAGGTCTCCTTAATGCTCAGCCCTTCAAATTCAGGTTGGATCTTCAAATGAGACCTGTTCTCTGTGAGGTTGCTTGAGAGTGTGTAATTTTGTAAGCACTTTTTTTATGGGGGGCAAACAGCCTCTGAGTACTAATTCTGCTGGTTATCAAATTGAGTCACACAGGGATCAAGGAGCATCACCTGCTGCTTCCTCTAGGCCTGATCCTGAACTGCCAAACAGAAAGAAGCACCAAAAGAGTTGCATGTTTGCTCAAATAGAAATTAAGGAGAAACAGTAGTGTTCTTCATTGTTAGCATCAGAACAGATTGCTACCTTAGCAACAGCAGTGGGAAGAAACACATTGTATGTAGCCAATACTTGTTTTACCTCATGTTTCACAGGCTGTTTTTCTAAACTTTTCCTACTAATTGCTCGATTTTTTTCTAAACTTCTGCTGTCATCCTACCAGGTTACTCTTGCTGGCATTGGATGTTACCTTCTCTTAAGCCTGGGAGCAGATACAGCCCACCTCTGACTCCCTTTACAAGAGAATCACTCTGGTATTTCTGAGTGGAGCTCCTGAGGCAGCAAACCTGAAACTCAACATATGCAAGTCAAACAAAATACTGTAACTTAAACTTTTATTGCTTGCACTTCCTTCTGTCCAATATTGCTGGCTACAATTATGTGATATGCCTCAGGAAAGGGGTGCCAACTAATTTCTTACCAGTTTCTCTTTTCTATTATTCCATAGATCCTCTTCTAACTTTTTAATGGAGAAGCAAAATTCAACTCCTCTGAATTGTCTGGAGGAGAAAAGGACAAGGGAAAGTCCAACTCCTTCTGAAATGATTTTCTCCCAGCTTTAATTATTTCTGACCTCCTACATATACCTTTCTCCCATGAAAAACTCATGTAAAAAGCAGTGAGGCATTCCATATGTAAATGCTAATGAGTTGTCAGACAATGAGGACTCGTTAATGCCAGGAAAGTGATTTAATCTTTTGACCACTAGGCCAGACTTGGGGGCCTGCAGAAGATCCTGCTGTAACACCAAGAGATTATTTTGCTTGGTTTATTGTTCCCTGGAATACCCTGGCTCCAGATGCTGCTTTCCCCTGCAGCTGTAAGTCCACCTAAAAACCATTTCCCCTTCCAACCTCTGGATTTCACAAGACAGGGGAGAAAAGCACTACACAAAAGCAGATAATCTGGCCCCACAGAATCACTGGCAGTCAGACTTCTTTGGCTATATAAATAACTGATGAAAAACAGCTGCTTTATTCACATTATCTTTACCATTTTTCTTCCTGAAAAGTAGTCTCCATGAAAGGAGGACACTGTATTTACCTAGCTTACAGTGAGATCTCATTTTGGGTCACACTGTAGCTAAAACTTTCTAATGAAGGAGAAACAAAAAAAAAATCATATTCCACAAGAGCTTTATGCAGCACAGGGTAGTGATGACGAAGTGTCAGTGGGTATCAAATGATGCCCTTGCTGGCACCAAACCCCCACTGAACTCGATCAGTTCTTTGAGTATGGAGTGTCAGCTTAGCACATGCCTTCCCCTTTAAGCAGGAAAAATCTGCTACCAAGATTAGACAGAGGAGCTGAGAGAACAAGCAGACATTGGTGCATTACAAAAGGATTATTCTTCTTTTCCAGCAAAAGTACTGCAAGAAGCCCACAAAGGAGCATACTACAAAGGGGCATACACACAACTAGTATGGAAAGCCTCCCAAAACAACAGGGAATCTTCCCTAGAGTAACAGAAGTATTGGAAAATTAATGACCTTTCACCTACTAGCCTATTTGCCTATTTTTGTGCTAGATCAAGTACCAGTTTCAGCTCAGTCAAGAACATCTGTCTGGGAGGGCTGACAAAATACAGCACAAATGCAAAATACCCACATGGATGTAAAGGTTCCTGCTTGTTCTTTTAGACATGACAGCTGTAAATTGGCACCGGTACATTTTTGCATTCCTCTGACTGTTCTTTTCACAATGATGCCATGAGGATTTTTCCAAATAGGAGAGCAGGGGAATAGCTGGATGGTAAGGGCAGGTATTGTTCTTGTGGGCTTAGCCAGACATCTACAGACTTTTGAACAAGTTGGTTCACATGGCTCTGTAAGAGGCAGAGTTTTTGTCTCTGCACCACAAGAAGAAAGTGCACCACAAAGAAATAAGTAATGCTTGAGCCATTTGTACAAGAAACGTCGTTGTTGCCTCTGCTCCCATTAAGCACTGAGCATCTGTCAGCACTGAGCTGGGATTTTCGGTCCTGCCTGAACATTCAGCTTGTAGAGTTCATGAGTTCTTGTAACTCTTCATTTCTGAGAGTCTGTGATGTTTCCTTTGGGAGCTGCTGGACCGTGGAAGAATCAGTCCTTTTCTCTCCCATTTGCTATGGACAGGTGCGAATGGCTCTTTCCACATCAGCAGTTCAACAGCCTGACATAGCTTGGGATGTTCAAAATTGAAGCCCAGCATGGTTTGGCTGCCCAGCATGATGGAGCAGAGGGCACAGAGTATGGCAAGGCTCTAACATCAAACACTGAGTTAAATAATGGCTGAAGGAGCAGCTCTGGCTTGTCAGAGGTTTGGGATTTGCATTCCCCTTTCAAGCACCAGGCATAAGCCTGAACAAAGGGGAAGGATGTAGCGGGGAGGATAGGAAAGACTTCACCTGATGAAAGCTGGGAGGCAAGTCTGTGCACAGCAGAAGCAGTTTTCTCCTTTCCAAGAGCTCTTCTTTACCCAACACAGGGAGTGGGAAAGGGGGAAAGAAAATCTTCTCTGTCAGGGCTTGAGGCCCTGGTGCTGGTCCTTGTGGAATATATAACTCAAGAGACTTCCAGTACCTTGTACCAGCAAACAGGCTGTAGTTAAGGACAGTATCCCCATTAACAAAGGCTTATTAATGCAAGCCTCAACATGCATGTTACTGTGGAATTCAAAATGAAAACATTTGCCTAGAAAAGGTACAGCTACAACATAAAAACTGCCTTACCTGAAAACTCAAGAGATGCAGTGCAACAAATAAATATATTTATTCTTACTTTTTTCCTTTTTTTTTTTTTAAACAACAGTAGCAGAATAATTGCGAACAGGTTTGTTGGTTTTTGTTTTTGTTTTTGTTTTTGCTTTTTTTTGCCAAGTATGTACTTTGCTTATTGATTTTCGCATCCAGGATGATCTACAGCTACAGCTTGGTTTTGTATTTTTTTTTTTTTTTTTCAATCAGGTTCCTCCTAGGATAGATTGACTAAGTATTTAGAGCTACAAAAAACTTATTAGGTATGTAACACAGTGAACTACTTCACAGTCATAAACATAATCCCTAAAGCAAACACACAGGAAGACTGTTTTGTTCATAGCTGGAGTCGAGAAGAAGCCTCTTTTTTCTTTTTGGCATCTTGCTATTTCAGTCAAAGTGGATTGTTTTCTCCACTGTTACCTTTCAAAAAAAAGGCAGTTATAAAATTACTTAATAAAAACATACTCTCATATTTTAACACAGTTTTTATGCCAGTTTCTCAAAGACTATTCTGGAAAAGCCAGCTTGTTCAACCTAATATAAGAAGAAGGTCAAATACAGAAAATCAAGATAACAAAACCTCACAGTAAAAATAAGAATGTCTGTAGCATGTCTGTAGTGGTTAGTTGTAAAGAAGTGAACAAAAGAAAAAGCCTCCCTAGAAGTTGTAGAGCTACATAGCTACTATCTTTTTATAGCAACTGTATTTTCTACCACAGCCTTAGTTTTTATTACTTTATATATTTTAAATAACTTAAAATAATAATGAGTTTGCCTGCCAGCAGCCAACTCAAAAACACATTGGAAAAAGCAAAAAATACCCCAGCCACCATTACAGTGGTAGGGAGAAATTCTCCTCAGCAGCCAATTTTTGTGTCCAGTCCTTTCCCTTCTTAGCAATCCCAAACTTCTGGGATATATTCAGCTTATTAGGAATGAGAGCTCTTCAATGCAGACTCGGGTTTCACTGAAAGGAATGGTGAACATTTCCCCTCCATATCCTCCTGTGAGTGCTTGTAGCAGCTCTGCAGAGTGCTTGTAGCAGCAAGCTGCAGCAAAAGGAAAGGAAGGAATCCATCCAGGTGTGAAATGATTCATAGGCAGCATCGGAGATCTTCAAAGGATCCTCAATCAATACTTCAGCCTGATTCCCAGCTGAGTGGGCCGTGATTTTATCTCCTCTGTCAGATGGAAGAAGCGGCCTGTTTGTTCTTGAATTAACTCCTTTCATCCTTGCTGCCACGATATCGCAACTGCCTGCACATCTTTCATCGTTCTGCGTGCCACTCAGAGCACAGGAAAATAACCCCAGCCATGCCCCCTGGCAATCCACGTCACACAGCAACAGCAGACATGGTGTGCTCTAGACTCGGCCCAGAAGCGCTGACCTGAAAGGCAGAGGGAGATGCAAATGGGAAAAGACAACCATTGGAATGATGCAAATCCTCCCAGACAGAGTGACTATGACAAGGAATCTGTGAAACTGAGATTCGTGTTACTACAGATTCTCAGCATGTCACCCTGTGCAATGTGGAGGGTTTGGGCCCTGATGTGAGTAACTCTCTTTCTGTCTTCTCCTCAAAAGGAGTGGAATCAATCAGATGGAATCATTACATATCCCCCTGCCTTAATGGCTCATGCATCCTGCCACAATTAGTAAAATCAAAGAGCTGATGAGGCTGCATTCTAATAGCAGTAGAAGAAAAGCCAAAAATGTGATTTTGCTCAATATTTTTTCCCCAGCCTGAACTCTAAACTGTTAACTGTTTTCATTAATGCATTTGCCCCAGAACGATCTTTATGTAAACTTCAGCCCTGCCTGAAAGGCTGGTGCAGAAAGGGATGCAATAGCTGTGAAAACATCTGTCTGGAATCCAGAGTGCTCTCTGAGGAAGTGGGGATTTCTTGGAGTTTAGAAAGTACTTTCTTCCTTCACTGAGCAACGCAAGAAATTAAAGTACAAAATTACTTATTCTAATTCCCATTTCCTAAGGGAAAGAAGGACCTAGAGGGTATAGGACAAAGACTGATTGTTCTGTTTTTTCCAAGAGTCCCAGATTGGAGTGGGGATTTACAACCATGCTGTGTGCCCCATCTGTTGAAACATGCAACATGCCATTTGGTTTTAACTGCTTGATGCTTGCTCTGTATCCCATTCTATTTATTTACTGATCTGGGTAACCTCTGACACAAACCTCAGTGTCTTCCATCTGTCCTTTTCAATGTGGTTCTCGGGGCCTTCGCTTTCATAGGAAGCCAAGTAAAGTGCTGCAACCAGAAGCAAATACATTATTTTAGCCCTGCTGGCATTTTAGAATTTGCTCTCCCTGCAAAGCAGGCTGAGTTAAATGAAGCAGGCACGTATTATCCAACCCTCAGTTTAGGGCTTCACAATCCCATTAGGAAGTATAGCATTGCTTGTAATTGCACCCAGACAATGCTAGCAAACTCTGCATGAGAACAAAGACTGCCTCTAAGGGGGGGAAACCCAACCAGTGGAAACTCAAAAGCACCCAAGAGAAAATCAAATGAGCCTAGGGACATGATGCCTTGTAAGTAGCCAGTGAAGTCTCCACTTTCTTTCTTAAGCAGCACCCTTTAGTGCAAAGTATCCTGGAAATCCACATAAATACATTTCATGTGACATTTAGAGTGACCACATCCATTTAGTTCATTCTATTTCAGAACCAATGTTGATTCTCACAGACTGTATGCACATAAAAGAAAAACCTTATCTTCTCTGCCATTTGTAAGGGAGGAGCATTTTTCACTTGCCAGACAGAGATGTCTCAGGACAGTTTCCTTACTATGAGGAAGCCACAAATTAACACAGAAAGAGATTAAGCAGTAGCCAGTGACACCATCCCTGCAGAAGTCCAGAGCTCCTTACCATCATCACTGAAGACTGGGACAGAGAGTAAGTACTGCAGAATCTTCCAATCCCTTTCAAAAGGACACTCCACTTGCTTCCATGTCATAAATTCACTGACTTGTTTTGCCAACTCCCAAAATTTCTGTCGGAATACAAAGCAGAGGAGGTGCTATATATTGAACAGCATTGCTTACCCTGAACATTTCTTTAAAATGAGGGAGATATCTTGGTTTGGAGACCAAGACTTCAATTGTCCTTGGCTTTTAAGGTAGAATTGAACATGATCTGACTCAACAACTCAGCTTCTAACTTTTGTGTTCCCGTTTCAAGCTACAGTAACTTCCCACTCCTTCACCTTGTTAAAATTTCTGCTGTGAATACAAATATAGTAGATCATGAAGTGCAATTAATTTTTTTTTTATGGAGCTGGTAACATCCCTTATGCCCAAATTTTAACTTTGACGATGCTCGTGCTTTCTGTTTTGCAATTAACTACATAGTGATTTTCACATCAGATGCTCAATACTGACATATCAAAATCCAGATGTTTCCTGTCAGCTAGCACATATGAAATGCTGTATTCTCTTGCTGGGAATTTATGCCAAAAATAAACACTCCCCACGTAGTGTGCTGATGCCATTAATTGATAAAGACTTTCCATTAAAGTTTAACATGCCTCAAGTGCAGATGGAGTCCTTGAGCAAAAGGACATTCCAGGTGATTGCACAGCCTAGTTTTAGAACCTTTGGGCTAATTCAGGCCTATGATTACGACTGAAATGTACGGCACTTCTGTGTGAATGACCCAGGCTTCGTGAAAACTGAAAGTACCAGGAAACAAACCGTTGGATAACTCACCCTGTGTCAGATAACAAGCATGAAATCAGAGGCAGAAGAACTACTGGAAGACAAGAGAATCAAAACTCTCTCATTGCTGCTCTATCACGTATCTCTTCAGAGACAATCTGGGACTTACATGCATGAAAATGCTGCCCACGTATCTTGATAAAGGAGGAACTTATTTTTTACGTGAGGAATTAAAAGATAAGCCCTAAAATACTGATTTGAACGTTTTGTCATTAACTGTAACAAACCTGTGAATTGAAATGTTGAGATGAATTTGAGCACTGGGAGGAAGTTCTGACCCATTTTTTCCCCCACTAAAAAACCTGGCAATACTGAAGGTTTCTAGAAACACTCCATCTTTGATGAAAGTGCTTTTTCCTGACTACCTCCCAGCCCCCCTGAGAAGTAACAGATAACACTCAAATTCCAGTCTATGTTTGCTCTCAGAATCCAGTGGAAATTGCACAGTGATCTGCTTCAGTTTTCTGTTAAAAGGGGCTGACCCTGCATCAAAAACCCTCTCAGTCCTCTACTCACCTCAAAATTGATGTGACCATTTGGAAGGCGATTGGCACAACCCTCATTGAGGAAGTAAATATCTTTGATCAAGAGGCTGAAGAAAGGGATCACGATCTAGGGAGAGAACAGCATTATTATCAGTCTGGTCCTGAATCAAGACACAATGGTCTACAGAGAAAAATGAAAGGATGTCAGGGGATGCAAAAGGTAAGCAAAATACTGAAGGACTACAGATTCTACACCTTTACACAAAGACTGTGCATTCACTACATTTTAAAATACAAGTCTCTCCACAAAGTCCTCCATTTCTATGTTATGTCCTTCTTGTTTTCATTTTTCCCTTCTTCCTTGCAGATTGCAGAAGACAAATGGTCAGAGGTACTTCTTACGTGTAATTCCTGCAGGGTATCTCATAGTGTAGCTTTCCTTCTTGACAGGACTTGCTTGGCAAACGAGGGGAGATGCACATTGAAGCATAGCAGGGAATATTGGGGTAGCAGCACAAATGGTTTTCAAGCTACAATTCCCTGAGCTCATGCAGGTCATGGAACCTTGGAGTTACAGATTGGCTTAAAATTAGGCATTTCCTGCCAACTGAACAAAGCATTTTCTTTGGAGAACGCTGGAGAGTTTTACTTTTTAAAAACGGTTCTATTTTAATTTTCATCATATGGAAGTTTTCACAGCTACACATCCTTTTTACAACTGGGGATAAAACAAATACCACTTATTATTTCTGTGGAACACTTCACTGCACTGTATGTCAATATCTCTAAGTTCTTTCTTTGAAGTCTTAAAACTGACTTTTCTCTGAAAAGAAGTAAGCCTCTTAAACTTCTGGTACTTTGAATGATATGTGAACAGATGCTTAGGACTCAGAAAGACATTCCATATATAACAACAGTATAGATCAGCAGACTGCATGTGGATTTGCTTCATCTGCCTGGTAGTTTATTCCATGAACTCCAAGATCATGTTTATTAAACACAGCATGAAGTCCTAATGTCATAAGGAGCTGATGAGCAATTGCTTCCAAGTGGAGAGCAGCTAGGGAGCTATTTGATTACTCTCCACAAGAACTACCACTGAGATTCTGCATCTGAAAACTAGACAGAGGAAGGGAACGCCACAGCTCCGTCTGCATTTGAGGTTTAGAATACCCTTTATGAGTAAGTTTTAAAGTCTTTCCACCTTACTACTGAAAGTTTAGCACAAGTAACAGCTACAAGAACAAATTATTAACAACCTCATGTCAGTCCTTAGCCATTCTATTTGTGGTTTGTGAGATGTAGGTGTCTGTCAAACAGAAATGAGCTGAGGCAATGTACTTATTTTACTTAAATAATCAAAATGATCATTTAATGTTTGTACTTTCAGTAAGCACCAAATCGATCTGGCAGCTTTTCTAAGTCCACCAGGGGCAGAGCTGCTGAGAATCAGAATTCCAGGATGAAGGTTTACCATTAATAACTTAACAAGCACGCTTCCCTTTTGCCCACTGCCCAGTCATTTGCAAGCACACCTTCTCTCTGTTGCTGTGAGCTGTCAGGGACCTCTGGGTGGCTCCACGCAGAGCAGTCCGGTAATTATAGAAATTGCTGGAAGGGTCCATCTGATGCTGCAAGGCACGAAAAGACACAAATAATGAGGTACACACAATCCTTTTTCAACTGAGCAACTCTTAAATAGGAAAAGGTCCTCTGGACAGCCCCATAAATCCAGGTTTGTAGATGACTGTGATATTGCACTATTCATTTGATCAGAAAAGAATCTTATTTTCAAAAATGTCCATTCAGCACAACAAGGGATCCAATACATTCTCTTGGATAAATCACAAACTCATACAGTGCTGCACCCGCATGATCTTTGACAAAGGTCAGCTGGACGACGTCCATTAAGAGCACAAATACACTAAATTAAATGTCATAATGAAGCCAAACTCACATTTTAGAGCAGTTAAAAGTAAAACAGTATTAACAGCCCCCTGTCCAAATATTAGCCAAACTTACCTCAAGAATATCAAATTTGGCTGTCTTCACTTTTGCCCAGGTTTTCTTTAACCGAGACACAGGACTCATGTTCATGCCAGCTTGATGTAAGAGAAAGAGATTATTGGAGCATTTAAAAGAAAAAAAATCTTTCAAGTAGCTTGGACTAGTAAGCATTTCTAAAGCAAAGAATCTATTACCAATAACAAGTATTTTCAATGGAGCTAATCAAGAAATCGAAGTCACTGTTTTCTTTAAATTCCAAAAATTCTTCATCTCTTAAAGAACAAGAGTTCTAAAAAAAGCTATGACATTATTAATGTGGATTTGATAAAACATGTATATACAGCAGAAAAGCTCAAATGAGTGTTCTGCACACCATCTCTTACATAATTCATTGAAAACTACACAGAACTATGAAGTTTTCACATTTCGAATGAAAAAAACAAAAAGTCCCAGTATTTTCCTACCAGATATAAAGAGGTGTGCAATTTTTAAACCACCAGGATGTGATGGAAACGATGGAAGATATCAATTCTCCATATTACAGGGAAAGCTGCTATTCCAATTTAGCACTGAAGTTGACTTTAAAAAGTGGGGATTTAGGTCTTTGAAGAGTTGCAATGAAAACTTTGGTTTATACCAGCTTCACACTACACACATAGCACTACAACAGTGTTGAGCAACTTCATGCTGCTGACCAAGCTAAGCAGCAGACTTCTCTGTGAAGCACCTTGCTTCCTTTATCCAGATTTAAACAGGGATAAAATACTGTCTCAGTACACATACTTACAAATAATAGCCATTAGGGAATTGAAGTTGCCAATGTTAAAACACTCCCGTGCCACGTCGATGAAATATTCTATCACTCTTGCTCTGTGCTTCTTCTTCACAGGCTGCAAGAGATGCATTTGTGGGGTTATGCTCAGCAGGAAACAGCACTCAGACACATCCAAGAAATAACACCCCTGTTAAAAGTCTTTTCCCTGTGTACCACAGCTTCACACTATCCATGTAGAGGAAGCCGCACCCTCGTGTTCAAAAGCATTCAGGACAGCAAGGACTAACCAGATCCCAGCCAGGGAGAGAGCAAGGACAACAGGCAAAGAGGCTCTGCCAAGAAGAAGGATATGTGAACTGCAGAGGAGAGAGAGTAGAGGGTCAGCCAGAGGAGAGAATGTGCCTCGATTCACAAGAGGCTTTCAGAGAAGAGAACAGCAGGCCAGACACACTCATGTACCAAGAAGGGCTAACCCAGAATAAATCATCACTGTCACACAAATAAGGCTGAGGCACCAGTATTATGCTAAAAACACTGAACTTATTTCCTTTTCAGACGTGCTCTGACTGCATCCAAATGTGAAAAATTACAGAACCAAGTGAATGAAAAGTCCAAATGGCACCAAACCTGAAAAGGCTTCACAGTTTCAGATAACAAACCAAAATCTTTCAGCACAAAAAGTCCTTGCTCACCATACAGATTTCTGTTGCAACCAAGTAACTGAGCCTGTTAAACCACTCCACATAGGCTTCAAGATTCCGAGTCTTCTTTCGATCTCCATAGCAGCTCTACAAACAGAAATAAACCAGTAACTTTTAGCACAATTTTTATCTTTTCCCTGTGAGATCCTTTTGGCTTTCTGCCTTGCCATTCCCAAACATTGCCAAGTAACCAGGAATAACTCTACCCACAATGACAAAAAGCTTAGGGGGAAAGGAGCAGTGGTAGTATTAAAGCATGTCTAACTTCCTTCTGAGCTGTGGGCCCAGGAAAGCACTCCAGCAGGCATGTGGAATCCACCCCTGCTGGGATGCTTCAAGGACCTAGGACAGACTTGTGCAAACAATCAGGGCTAAATATCTGCATAAAGCTCCCTTGAACATGCACACTGTTTCAGTCCTTACTCCTGTCCCCCGATAGAGTAGATACAACATTGAGCTCTCTGCAAGTGCAGCAGGAAAACAGAGGTCAGGCACATTATGTTTGGCTGTTGATGACAAATGTATATACTGCATCCTAACTTTGGAAGATCAGCTCTACTATTTTGATGGGATTATCCCTTTCCTGAGCAGTGCTGTGCTGTATCATCTTGGAATCATTCTTACACCACCTCTCAGGGTTGCCTAAAAAGGGATAAACAGCAGTTTCAGTGATCTCCACCTGGAAAAACAATTTCAGAGACCATCTGACTGAACATCAAATTGTAAACTTGTGTCATTCTATTCTGTTTGTCAGTTTTAAGTTAACTCAAGTTTTAATGGACTGACTTTGTCACAGTTTATTTACAGAGCTTAAGTCATCTTGAAAAACATAAAAAATTAAGTAATTTTGAAAACAGCACTCAAAGAGATGACAACTCCATCATGGCTGGTTAAAAACACTGCATATTTGCCCTCCATCTCACACAGATCTTTGCGCTCTTTTTGTTATGTCTGCTCTACCTGCAAATTCCCCTATGTGCCACTTGGCTGCAAAGAGTTCAGTTTACTAAAAAGGAAGAACAGATGTCAAAAATTAATAATGCAGAAGGCAAAGTTAAACTCAGCCACTTCCAGCTGTAAGCTGCATAGACGGCCTGGGGAAAACATTCACAGGACTAAGTTCTCCCTTAGCTTAAGTCAGAAAACCCAGGAAATGTGTTCAAGTCACTTTGTTGGCTGAATGCTGGAGCTTCAGGAGTTGTAGCCCAGAAAGAAAAAAAAACATTAACAAAATGTTTAATGAGAGTACTAAAGCTTGTTTTCTACTGGTGCTCATGTATTGCTGGACCTCATTTCCAGCTCATGGTGCACCTGATGGTAAATGATGCATTTCATAGCTGCTCCAGATCTGTTCCATTACCTTGTCATTATTCAAAGGATCCTTTTGCACAAACGCCTGGATAAATTCTTCTGGTCCAATATAATTGAGTCTCTCCTAAACAAAGCACAGAAGCAGCCAAGTCATATCCCCTGTTAAGCTGCACTTCAAAAAGAGGGGAAGGATGAAGTCACCCCTGGGAGTGCAACAACTCACGAGCTCTATGTGCGTCAGCTGCTGAGCTAAGACGTAGGGATCATTGCAGACTGTGATTATGTCCCTCTGGATGGACTGGGGCTTGGTCTTGAGGAGCGTGAGGCGATCTGTGGATGTGGTGGCATCAATCTTGGCAAGCACCTCCTCGTACTGGGTAACCGCGGCCAGCTTCCGAATCAGGCTCTGGAGCAGCTGCTGCACGTTCTTCCGGTACATCTGTTGGAACAGCACACGGTCAGAAAGCCCCTCCAAAATGTGACAAGACAGCAGCAACGTCTGCAGGACACTGCAACAGATGGATGCTGATGCCTGTATTTGTTGTCAGCTAAAGATAAGCTCTCTTATGTGAATTTGTAATATTAGCATTTCATCAGACCAAAAGGAATCCAGCTGAGGGTTTAAGCAGTGATTGTCTCACAGGTTCAGTATTGACTCAGTTAGCTCAAAGAAAAGATTTGTTCAATCCACTTCCTGAAAAGTACCAACCACCACTGGAAGAAATACAAGAAATAAAAATATTTCATCTTCTCCTGCTTAAGATCACAGAAAAAACCCCAAATGCGTGGCCATTCAGTGATAAACAAAGCCCCTGCTTCTCTCTTCAGCAAATCAAGATCAGTTTCACCACAGTCAGAGCTCAAATTTGCAGTGAATCTGAGGAAAAGGAGAAGATAATAAAACCATCTCTCTCTTCTTTCACCTTTGCATATCTTTCCATGTAGTGATGTCAATTGTCAGAAGTGACAATTTTAAGTAGGAGCAGAACTCAGCTCTTAAGCAGACAGATCTGTGTAACCAAGGTGGTTACTCTTCCAGATTCCACATGTCATCCTAAACCCATTAAAGCAGAACCAAAGTGGCTTCAAAAAGAATAATCCAAAAACTCCTGTCTCCACACTACAGTATGATCAGTCCAAGGCAGCAATATTTCCTTTTTTCTGATAAATTTGTCCTTACCTCCAAAGCTTTTTCCAAATATGTTGTCTTGAAGGAGTGATATGTTAGTGTAGTGAGGGCTTTTGGTTGTACTCTTACAGACAGCTCGTAAAAGAACTGGAGTACAATAATTCAGGAAGTGGAATAAGAAGCTATAAGTAGAACTGTAGTGAACAGGAGTAGGAAACGGCTTTTGTATCCTTTAAGGTAATGACTCATAAAAATCCAAGTGATCTGAAGAAAAGCAAGGTCAAGGAAGTTGCCATTTACTGTTCCAAGCAATTCACAATAAAACAAGTCAATTTACTGCAGTGCTTGCTTTCACTTTGTCTTTCTAAAGGAAACCTCAAAGTCAAAAAAACCTCAAAGCTACAGCTAGAAAGGATTTATAGTTCTCTGCAGAGTAAGATTTCTCCCTTTGCACATTTTCTAGCAGCTTTGTACATCTGCCTTTCCCTTCAATAGACACTTTCATTGTTTAAACTGTCTATAGTGCCAGAAACTTCGCTGCAGACAACCCTTCCCTCTTCTCATTTCATGCTTCCATCCACCAACTCAACTTCCTCCAGGCTAAGCAGCTCTCTTTTTTTGTGCCAGTGAGTATTTTTTTAAGTGGGCCTGAGCCCTCAATCGTAATTACTTTGCCTGGAACTGAACTTCAGTTTCCTACCTTGCTATGAAGAGTATCTAGAAACAAAACAACCTGGCACTCCTGGAGGGAGGGCACACCTCTTGCCTCTTCCCAGGCCAAAGCTCCCTCGAGCTATCTTGCAGCCTTCAGCTTGCACATCAAATTGGATGTCTTCTCCATTTGTATTTCATACCACATCTCTCCTGTCCCATCCTCTTTCGTCCCTCCCCACTTTGACAACATCAAAATATACTGCAGCTTCCAAGTTCAGCTTAGGTTTGTTCTTTTCCATGCTTTTGTGCAGCCTCTCAAGACCCTTCTAGGCCTCTGGCAGCACTCTCAGCTCCTCCCAGTCCAGCTTACCTCCATGCCTGTTAATGTGCTATTTGTTGCCTCATCCATATCATTACTTAAAAGCTTATATAAGCAGCACAGGTCCCTGAGGAACACTGGAAACACAATGTCATTTAGCAATTGCTATTTGTGTTTATAGCTCTTCCAAATGCCACTCCAGTGTCTTTTGCAATCGCAGTATTATGCCAGCTACACAGGATTTGCTTACTGAAACCTTGCTAATTCCCTTGCTCTAAATAAATATAACCCTTGGCTTTTGGCTGAGTTTATTTCAGTACTTAAAAGACAAGCAGCAGTTCAGCATCAAAATAGTTCGTAATACCCACATGGAACTTTACTTCCATCTGAAAAGTGGGCTTTAGAAAAAGGTCAGGTGATTTCCCTGTGTGCTCCATCCACAGGAAGGAATATGACAGGAAGGAATATGACAGACTTCCTCAGAGTTGATACTTTAAGCTCAAGACAATTCTTCCTGGCCCAGTCCTCTTTTGGAAATCTCTCCCCAAACCTGCTATAACTTTCCACTGACCTACAGGTCAAAGGCCCAGTTCCAATACATCTTACTCGAGAAATGACCAACACTGACAGGGATTTCTCAGCTATTGTCCTAGCTAGCTTCTTCCGAGTAGAATCACTAAAATGATAAATACTAACACCCACCAAGTTGTGCCTGTCTGCACAAAATGGAATTATGTTATGGGCTTAGAGGTGGAGAGATCCCTGCCCATGCTTTGGAGAAGATCTGCTTATGCTGTGTGGTTTCACCCTAGGCTTGGGTATCAGACAGAACTTTTTGCCTACCAACACCTTTCACAATAAGTTTTCTTAAGCACTCAGAGCCACACCATTTTACTAACAGCAATATCAAAGCAGTAATAGGAATGCCTTTTTATCCAATAACTTTGTGTGCAGACAACTTACCTCATCCCCACTGGCTATCCTTTGTGCCAACTCCTTTAAGTTCCTCATCATTCTCTCATCTCGGAAATCATAAGGAAAAGTCTCTGTCCACTCAGTCAACAACTGTAGGATTTTTGGTGCAATTTTCTGGGTCCAGTTCTATTGGGAAACAGCAGTGAGGAATGTTACATCTAACAGCAATGTAGGAAATATCCAGCTCAAAGGAAATAGAATTCTGTTCTGTAGGATACTCTGGAGCGTAAGGGTATGAATGTCAGGTAAATTTTAATCTTAATTCCATTCAGCTTTGTATTACAGGCCAGAGCCAATGGCCGTGGAAGCCAATGAAGAGACTCTCACTGTCACAGCTGACCTGGAAATTATGCCTCAGGTGGGTGGAAATCAGGAATTATCAGGAGTGTCTCAGTGCAAGGCATTGATTAGCGTTTCCATAATTTATGACTAACCATCAACAAAGAAAATTTGGTAATTTGGTGGTAAATTTCAGTTGTGCCAAGACCCACGCATGCACTACACCTTACAGGGAGAAACCTGTGTGCAGACACAGAGGTTGGTGGGGAGATGTGGTGGTCAGAGACTGCCTTGGGCACAGTGACCACAAAATGATTTTTGATTCTCGGTGAAGTAAGAAGGGGGGTCAACAAAACCTTGGCCTTGGACTTTCAGAGGGCAGATTTTGGCCTGTTCAGGACCCTGGTTGAGAGATTCTCTTGGTAAAACAAGCAGTGCAGCAGAAGCAGCAGCCCTCATGGAGGACAGGCTGAGCAGTGTGGAAATTCCCCACGGATCTGAGAGAATAAAGGGGCAAATTCTAGTTGCTTGTGTCAGATTTTCAGTCTGTTCAATCCCACTGAAGACTCTCTTGGACAGGAGCATTTTGGTTTGGGCATGGACCCGGGAAGTCCCTGAGAGTGTGGGATGTTACCTTGTCCAGGCCAGGCTCACTGAGTCTCTGCTGCTCAATGCACAGGTGGCAGACTTTGGCCATGAGCTCGTAGGGGTGCATGAAGAGACGGGAGCTGAGAAGGAAGGTGAAGATGTACGTCCTCTGCAAACAAGAGCAAGACAGAGAAAGGCATAAATTACCAGCATTTTAAAAATTTTATCAAAATACCTTCCTGAAAAATCTACTTCTCATACTTTACTATCTGCAAAAGAAAACTTGACATGTGGCCGTGCCAAAAGCAATTATTACAGAGGTAAGCATTTAATTTAACACTTATCATTGCTCCAGAACCAGTATTATAGCTTTGTGCTCGAGCCAAGTTATTCAAGATTAAACTAAAACAAGGCAGGGCAAAGGTGGCTTAGCGCTCGTATTGCACACAGCCTTATTGCAAGCTCATTACTGAAATTACTCAGAAGAAAATTTCAACCCATCCCAGTAAACCTTTGTGTGAAAGTGGAGGGAACTACATAGCTTAATTTTACAGAATAGAAATCAGCAACCGATTCTGAGGTTACAAGAAGAGTCTCCTAATTTTGCTTTTATTTTCCTTGTGTCATGATTTGAACTTATTGTGAGACAGATATTCAGAATATCCCTTCCACTTTCCACTTTGCCAGTAGTTAAGTATCTGTGGCACCCACTCTACAAAGACTCTAAAGTGTTCTGGTGCTAGAAACTTGGAATAAATCATCATATTTGGCCAACCAGTGTCTAAATTGCTACATATTTGAAGTTACACTAATCATTAATGGATAAGCACTAGCTTAAGTACAGTCCTGTGCTGCTGTTAATTCTGACCCAAAAGATCCTGTCTTGGAAATGTGAACAGATCTATGACAATAACAGAAGCTAAACATAAGCAGAGCTATGCTTCAGCAGGAGCATGTCGACAAGTAGAGCTTCAGTTTCATCACCCACCAGGTATCCCCAACTGCCCTTTCCTGTCACCTTTTGACACCATTCTTTTTTATCTTCTTTTCTAAGAATTATACAAAATGTCTCAATGCATGGATGTGCCTAGACAGATCAAAAACTCTCAGATGACAAACTTCCTGTTGTCACATCCAGCCTCTGCTGATTCTAAATAGCGTGGTACATGTTCAACATTTTGTTTGCTTATTGCAAGATACACATGGACCTCAGATAAGCAATGGGAAATACGCATTAAAAACCGCTTGGTTTTGCAGTAAATACTTTAATTCTGTCACAACAGTAGTCATGCCTTTCTCTTCAGCTTCCCTGGCAGCTTTTTGAGGGTCAATGGTACACACAATCCATCAAGCAATAAGCCAGTCTAGGTGTGTGCTTTGTAAATGAGTCACCAGGGTTGCTCACCTTACAACAGGAGTAATAAACAGGACTCCCTAGGTTAGGGGAGTTACTGCATGCTGCACTCAGGTAAAGCACATGTTATCACTGCTGGTCAGCCACTTGAACCCCTTCCTTAGCCATGGATGTGACACATTCTGCTCTTGCTGCACATGTTCCCCTTTGGGAACATCAGGCCAGGCCATACAGCTGGCTGGGTGTGTAACTTACATCAGGATAGTAATCCACATTGGGTACCAAGTGCTGGATCAGAGCTTCCAGAGACCCCGACAGGAGATTGTTGTCGTGGTAATAGAGCCCTCCACAGTTATCTTCTTTTGTCTGGTACAGGTTCCTGTTGTAGCTGCTGCTGTCAAACATGGCTGCAAAGGGAGGTGTCTGTGGCATCTTTCCCCGAGGAGACACACAAGAGAGATAAGGGATAATTCAGAGAAGGTGCAAGGTAGGGGGTTTTCTATCTTCAGAGATAATACTGCACTAGAAAGAAAACTCAGTGTCACACCATGGCTTACCAGCACACAGTAAAGATTGTACTGTTCTCAAGCCTGTGCAAACTCCTCAGGAAAGGGCCAACACAGGTTTCACCACTGCCTGTCACAATCGCCAAAAAGATCCTTCTTTTATATCTTGCTGTTTCTTTATTAAGTGACAGAGAAGAGGTCCAGCCTAAGAGTTAGAAGGAGGTACAAAAATCCTGACAGGCTTTGGGAACTCAGACTTTCTATAAAGCTTTGGAGGATGTGGCACGATGTTCACTTGGGTCAAATCCTGAAAGCAGCTCCCTAAGAGCAGCACTCTGATGGGGAAGCGTGTTCAGGCTGTCCCAGGCTGACACACCCCCAGCCAGCGCAGGAAAGAGACTGCAGTGAAGCCCTGAAAGTGTTATGCGAGAGGACAGTGTCCTTTATGCAGTGTGACAGCCACGTAACTGCAACCCCAAACCTCCCACTTCCCAACTCCACCCTGCTAAATTGGTGCTTGGTTTTCCCAGTGACACTGGGACAGGTGTGACCCAGGCTAAAGCCTGATGCTTCAGTGCATCTGCCTCCACCTACTCCCTGAGTGGCTGTACAGAAATTTGGAAAAACTTGCCTGGGCATAGCTGCTTACCACTGTTGTCCAAGTTCACCAATGATATAAAAGATCAGACCTGATTCAGAGTTTTGTTAAACCTTTTCCCCAAATTCTGTGAAAATGTGAAAAAATCCAGCCCTGTGTTTTCCAGCTTTGGGAAAAATAAAGCCATTACTCATCAGTCTGTATCTTAGTGCCTGTGGAATCAAAATGTCTTTCCAAGGAAAAGATCAGTCAGTGCTGCAGGCTGTTTAGTCACTCAGAGCAGTGGGTGGGCAGCAAGGGGGCCATGACCACCCAAGAGCTCTCTTCGTAATGCAGTATCTGAAAAAGCAAAAAGATAAAATCTCTCTGATTGCCTGAGTGCTGAGTTATAAACTCCTTTCTTCTCCCTCCTTCCCTGCTTTCTGTGAGAAGCAGTTCTTGTCAGTTAAAGGAACTTAGGTTTTACAGCCTCAATGGGAAGCTAAGTTTGTGTCCAGTTTTAACGACAAACGTGCTGGTTTTAACTCTGCTGCAGCAGTTCCTGGGCTGTGGGTGCAGATGGGCATTCAGGGAGAGACACATAAACTGCAAAAGGGGCTGGCACTTTGTCTCCAATCCTCTACACCACTTCAAGGCAAGGGAGATCAAACTGAAGCACAATATCCACAGGCTGCTGCGCTCATGTGTCAACCAAGCATGTGCCTGTGCCTGAGAAAAGCATTAATGCCTCTGAGCCATCATTGTAAGTGCAGATGCTGTTTCTTTTCTCTCCATTGTATCAAATCCTATTCGAGAAAAGGCTCTTTAAAGCCACAGACCTCAGCAAACACCAGCCTGTGAAGGCACCCCGTTTTGAGAACAACTAGTGATGTGACAGCCTGGAGATAAATAGAGTGCTGCCATCTGTGTGCTCCCCAGCCCACAATAAAGCACTTTTCAGAGTGAGCTCCTGGAGATGAGAAGCTATTAAGTTATTAACCAGATTCCTTAGCTTGGACCTGAAGCACCACACGGACTTGCTGCTGCTGCTGCTGCTGCTGGCAGTGTGTCCAGACAATGCAGAGATATTCAGACCAGCACAAGCCTGAGTGGTTCAGTAAAAAAACAGTAAGAGAAAGCCAAAAGCAAAGGCAGAGAAGGACAGTGGAGAGAGCCTCCTGGCCTACATGACCTGTGCTAATTCCACCTTGAGGGGTGCCAAAAGAGATCTGCATCAAAATGGGAAAGACTGACAAGTCTCCGTGTGTGCAAAGTGACATCAGGCACTCTGTGCAGCTGTTCAACCAGCGATTCAACTCCATTCAGCACAATGAACCGGGGGAAGAATAAAGTAAATGCACATGCCTCAGAGCAACAGGGTGAAGTGTAGGACTGAATTTCATGGGATTCCTGTACATGGGCGTTCAAATCACTGGGCAGGTGAGGTGCAACCCTACCAGGGCTATGCTGTGCACTGAAACAGCATCTCGATTCACAGAGACTCCTGCTCTTTCGGGTTCTTTGCAAGGCTAACCCAGTTTAAGGAACAAAACTTTACTGAGGAGCTGACAGGGACCTTCTACAGCATTTCCTAGGTTTTCATAACGTACATGTAAAGCCACAGACTTGAACCAGCTCCAAAATGTTCTTCAGGCCCACTGACACTGAAAGATGTCCTGTTTGCACCAAAACTCACAATTTTTTTTTCAGCTATTGTGGTGCAGTTTATTCAGACAAAATGTCAGTGGTAGTGAACAGTGTGTAAACACTACAACCCACCAAACACTCGTAGCACTGTGGCTCCAAGGTAATACTCCAGAGGGGAGAGAGAAAGGCTAGCCTGCATCTGCAAAACAACTTGACATCAACATTAGCACTTGTACAAAACCAAGGTGAGTAGTTGCTTCAACACAGATCTCATATTAACCAGAACAGCCTAATTCAGGGTGAGACTGGAATCTGCAAGGGATTTAGCCAGACTAGCCAGCAATTAGCTCTGATTTCATGCAATCCTCACAGCACAAATCAGACAGGTTGGAGACACAGTCTCCTAGAGCCTCATCAGCAAGAAAGAAAAAAATCAACAGGCCATTAATAGATGTACTGATTTGTAAGCATAAAATAAAATTCTCAAAGGGCACATATTATCTCAATTGTTTGCCATCTATTTCTGGAAGCTGCTTGAGAGAGAGAAGGCTCAGTCCTGCTCCAGTGAGACACCAAGTCATGGTGATGTCCTGTATGGTCAGCGTGGGCTTCACTTGGAAGTGAACAGGACACAGGGCACGTTCTCCATGGGATGATATCAAAGTGTGACAGAGATAAATATAGCATAGCCAGCGGGATGATTCACACAACACATGTGCTTTTCCAGCATGACTCCTTTATTATCTTGACCTTGAACCCTCTGCTGTATTTTATTTGGAGGTGTAGACACAAAGCAGCATGCTTAATTCTAATTAGAAGCTTCTTTAGCTAAAGCTTCAGTCAAACCCTGCCTACAGAATAACCTGAGTGGAACTGAAATTTGGTTACAGAGCAGATAATGCTGCACAGATCCGTGGCATATAGAGCAGAGGTACCTTGGGACCTAAAAATATTGTTGACAAAGCACAGCAGGGCAAGATCTGACAAGCAGGAATTGGGAAAAAAATTGTAAAGAAATATTATTCTAGTAAAAATGTTCTGGGAGTTAAAAACTGGAACTTTTTAACTGGGCTTTGGAAACGTTTGGCTAGCAATCACATGGAAAGTAATTTATTTCTTCCCTCTGTTTCTTTTTTTTTTCCATGAATGAAAAGAGTGGGGTTTTTTTGTGGTTTTTTTCGGGGGTGGGGGGAAGTTTCTTTTTGGTTTTTTTAGTTTAGCTTTGTTTTTTTTAATTAAACTGATGTTTTTTTTCATTAAACATCTGATTTGAAGGAAAGACCAATGAAATAATTTCCTGGCTATACCAGTGATGCTCTCCTGTGACAGAGACAAGTCAAAAACTCTGCACTGTGGAAAGAGGAATACAACACCTTTTTTTCCGCATTTAATATCATTATGGAGAACATGAGACCTTGGTCACTGGGGTCCATATTCTGGCTGTGAGTAGCCTCTGACAAGAAAGAAGCCTCAAGCTTCCCAGTAACAGCACTGTAAAGTCAGAGCCAAAGATGATGTGCTCAAACTCCCACCATCTCCTGCAGGAGCCAAGTTTCAGTCTGGCAAAACTAAAGGAATCAGGCGTAGCTTCCAAGGCCGCCAAGTGCTTTTCCAAACCTTTATGTTCAAAAAAAATTCTGTTTTCTACAACAAACAGTGGAAGGTTGCATTGGTTTGTTTTAATTTACATTAAAGAGCTCAGGCTGCACATCAGATCCATAAAACAAACCCAACACCATGGACAGCTGGTATCCTTCACAGAAGCACTCACTGAGAAGTTCAGTAGTGGCCATGAAAGGTGCCTTTAGAGCCCCGGCCAAACATTTTCAGCTCCTCTGCTCGGTACAGTTTTCTCTCTCACTCTTTCCCTCAGGCAGAGGAATGGTGTGAGTCCCAAGGCATATCCCTCCTTAAAAGATGCAAACTTCAGAAATGCAATTACATCCCCTCAGAGCTGTCCCTACACAATCAGAAACCCTTATCCACATTTAGCGGGTGATTACCGTCCACCATTGCTATTAAGGATGCCATCATAAAACTGAGGTATGGCAAAACAGAAAGACTGACTTCCTGCAGGAGCCAAGGTCCAGAGAGGGCCCTCATTATCCCTACTCTCTCAATATCCCTACATTATGCCTACCAAGCCTTTTCTGTTGTCTTTGACATCTCTGGCCAGACTCAATTCTAACTGGCCCTTAGCTTTCTTAACCTCATCCCTAGCTTCCTGTACATTTTCCCCATATTCCTCCAGACTTCCACCCCCTCCTGTCTTTCGTGGAAAGCCAACAACCTTCCATTCCAGTGCTCCAGCCACAGGAGCCACCCCACCACGTCTCTGTGATGCCAGTGATACCACACCCATGTAGGCATGTGCATGTCTCTGATTCTTCTTGTTTCTTCCCCATACTGTGTGTGTTTGTGTAGAGGCATCTGAGCCAGGCCCTTAAAGCTGACTGGCTGGAGCAGCTGGAATGCTTTTACAGTGCTCGGGCATCCACCCAGGCTGCCCAAAACAAAAGCACACCTGACACAGAGGCCACCCATCGCATTCCATACAGCTCTTCCTGCTGTGTGGGCTTTTTTTTTTTTTTTTTTTTTTTTTTTTTTTTTTTTTTTTTTTTTTCCTTTTTTTTTCCCTCCACTGAAAGGTAAAGGGAAATTTTACAGCTCAAGCTACTGAAAAGATAAGAAACCTGAAAAACTCCCGGATGGGTGTTTCACGTGTCTTACTTGCAGAAATTAAGATCACAGAACTATCCCAGCTCAAGCCTCCTTGCTTCCACTCTTTGTGATGGATTTGCCATACAATTCTCAGAGCGTGACTTCAGCACCAACTCTGAGTTATAGTTCCTTCTCAGAATTACTTATTAAGTGTATCTTTTAAGAGGCAGAGTACAGAATATTTTTTCACGATCACATAGGAGATGAAAAGGGGAGTGATATCGGTTTTTTCCAGACTGAAATCAAGAGGAAGATGAAGAACCTCTCTTAAAGAATCCATCCCAGAGGAAGAGGACCAAAACTATCCGTGCCGGATAGTGTCATACAGTAGAAAATACATCTTGCACAGTTGCTGGTGAGGCAAGGAAAGACCTGAGGTAGACGTAAGAAATCCTACTGAGTCTTAAAGTACATTTTCGTTTTCATTAAAACAGCAGAGGATGAACAATTTCGTAAAGTTTTCCAAAAATAACCCAGGCAACAATAAACTGCAAAGGAAAATGAAAAATGCTAGTAAGCAAAGAATAAAACAGGAACTTCAAGTAGAGGCATTTTCCTCCTGAATGTGCATTTTTCTTGGGTCTATAAATAGACTCAGCTGATGATTTGGGAAGGTCAGATGCAGCACTGGTATCTGTTCACTCACCTATGAGAACTTTGGCACAGTAATTAAGTGAACGCTGAATGCCTCTAAATTAAAATCCCTGTATACTGAATAGCAAAGGTGTGATGGGTACGAATACATTTGTGTGTTTACTTGGGAGCATTAGGAACATTGTGGGGCATTTAAGAATGCCTTGAATTTCTCCAAATCTGCAAGCCTAGAAAAAGGGAAGGAAACAAACAAGTTCTGTTTGTTGCTGATGTGCTGTAAATCCATGCCCCCTGCTTAAGCCCCACAACTCAGCTCTCCTTCTACCCTCTCCCATCTTCTTCAGTGGGGCAGGAAGAGAGAGAGAGTCTAATGATGCTGAGGGTGGCTGTGACAGCATTGCTGCAGTGCCAGACCAGCACATGCAGGCAGACTGCATCGCAGCAAAAATCCCAACAGCAGGAAAATTACTCAGTCCAGGGTGAGGACAGGACATATGTTCCTCCCAAACAAAACACATGATACAATTTGTCCGTGTTGCTGGACACACAAAAGCAACAGCCTTGAAATGCATGACACTGAAAGGATACCACACCTATAATTTCTCAAAGCACTTGTCTCTTACCATGACCAAAATGCTGCTGAGATCTCTGTCTGTAGGTTAAAATCAAAAAGGTCACAATTATTTAAAAAGATACGAAGCATGCTCCATCACTGACTGATTAATCTATTTGTTAAATTAATTTTCAAGTTATTTTTAATTTTATGGGTAATTTCTTCATCCGGACGGTGTCCTTTTAGCATTTGAATGCAAAATAAGGCTCTCCTCACAAAAGTGTGGGGGTTTTATACCTTGTACATCTTTTTGCTAATCCCAGTTTCAGAAGAGAAGTTTAAAACATGAATAAACAGGGTAAGTATATATTATAAGTGACATGATGGATTAGCACAGCAGTCATTAAATGTCAGAAGGCACAAGAGAGTCTAGAAAAGTTCAGTCCATTGCACGCTCCACAGCAACTCTTCAAAACTTGAGAGATTTACAGAATGAATGAAATGGAAAAAGAGGCACAAGAGCCTCAGGCCAGCCAAAGGCTTCAATGAAACACCTCCCATCTTAAAAATCGAACAACACATATAGTTACTCTTTGCCACCAAAATTTCTGAGCAGACAGCTGGACTGAAAGCAAGAATGCTGCTAAAGCCTTCCAGTTCTTTACACTACCGAAGCAGGGTGGGGATTTTAGAAGCAAACGTTCCCCTTATTGGACCCAGCAAAGCACAGAACGGTTTTGCTGTTTGCTCTATTTCTTCTTAAATATTACAGCCTTAAAAGACTAAAATCCCACCTCTCAACTCAGCCAACTGCAGACTGGTTTGTCAGGGCTGCCATCCACCAGCGAGATGCAGAGCTCCACAGGCTGGAGGAGTTCAGCACCCCAGCTCCCACACTGCTGAGCGGTAGCTGGGATGCTGCTCCTCCATCAGCTGATGGGTTGCTGGAGTTCTGAGGTCAGGAGTTTGAAGGCAAGCGAATAGCAGTGATGTTTTATTCCAAAACATCACACGGTAAAATGAGTGATTCAGCAGCTGATTCACAGCAGCTGAGATGTCCAGGAATGGGGTGTGGGATGGGGTGGACAGATGGGGCCTGTGATGCCATCCACGCTGTGCTGCCCCCACTAATGAATCAGAACTCTGACATGAGTCCCGTAGCTCTGCATCTACAGAGTTCTGCATCATTTCTGTAGCATGCGTTGTGCCTCTTGCTTACTTCAAACTGACAACACCAAAATTTGATGCCTTCAACAGAGATGGGAGCCATTTCCCCTACATTATTACCAGAATAGTATCATCATGGTATTAGACTTTCACTAACCTTGGAGAGTGTGATCCATTCTGTGTGACAGAGATGTGAGCCCTGGGATGTGACAGGGATGTGATCCTAACCCACCCCAGGAGATCAAAGCCAAAAGAGTCACCTTCTCCATCTGCATAGATGGTAGCTAAGGGTGCTTCTGGATCATTTCAGAGTGATGAAATGATGAGCTTCATCAAGAGCTGTTCACACATCCATCCACAGAAAACAGAAGTGGCATTACTTCAGTGCTTAGACCTGGCAGCTGGCAGCTTGGATCTGCTCCTGGCTCTGCTACAAGCTCCTCACGTGGCTTTAGTCGAGTCACTCAGTTTCTCATTACTGCATTTCTCTGCTTGACAGTGCAGAGGGGATAAGTATGGGGTTATTTCCTTTCATTAAGCACTAAGATCTTTTTTCAAAAGGTGTACAGAAGTTGTATCATATATTACTGCCAGGAGCACAGTACTCGCCTTAAGCATGAAGCTCTCTTGATATGCTTCCTTCTTCAACCTCATCAAAGCAAGATACCTTCTGAATCCCAAAACTGCTGCTCTTTGCAGACACCCATGCTTGGCCCTTTGGTGCAACCTACAGTACACTTCAAAGAAAACACCTTTCCCTCTTGTAATCATAATAGGCAGCCAAGTTATAATTTACAGTAGCAGGCTGTAGTAGCGTTAAATAACAGTACTAAATTTCATTTAACTGTTTCTACCTAAAACCTCACTGCCAAATGTCTCTGCCATTTAGATGATGTAGAAAAATTGCTGGTTTTAAGGCAAACAATCCATATGGTCTCCTTTTTCCCAATCGCCGAGTCCTTCCTTTCCATGAACGGCACAGAATTTTTACTGACACTTCAATATACAGCAGGTTGAAAGCAGTATATTTACTTTCTGCAACAGAAATACTTCAGTTAAACCCTCACCAAACAAAAAAATACACTTTCTAGAAGAGAAGTTTAAAAATACAAAAAAATACAATGTCTAGATTGAGGATAAAAACGGATGGTTCCACTTTGCCACTAAAGAAAGGAAGTACAACTCTGTATCTGCATCAGTTACACTTGCCTGGCACCCATTTGTACCTAAATAATGCATATTTAACTGGGTATCAATCGGCCAGGGGCTTCTACAACAGAGCTGGGTCTGAGCTACAGAGGAGATGCAAAACAACTGTCTGAAATCAGCTCGCCTGACTCCTTGGGAAATCAAAGAGAAGCACATTATAGTCAAAACGACTAAAAAGACCTTTTTCCCCAGTCGAGGCAGGGCCATAGCAGAAACCTCCTCCTGCCTCTGCTGCTTTGTGTCAGCCCTTGAGACCCAGCAGCAGTTCCCGTGCCCGACTGAGGGTGGACCCCTGGGCTTTGCAATCGATGGCCAAATGTTCCTTGCCCTGGAACAATTACACCCATTAAGTCACCACTTAATAGGCAGGTATCGTATTGAGCAAAAGTACACCACGCTGGGCTGTGAAAAGATCATTACAAACGTGGCCTAATAGTGTCTGAATCCCTGCAGGATGTGTAAGGGAGGATCAGCTCCAGTCCTGATGGACAAGTACCGTCAGTTCAGCACGCTACATTCATGCAGAAAGCACCTGGCCTTGTATCAATGAGAGCAATTATCTCAGAGAATACCCCACTCCCCAGTCTGACTCAGGCTTTTTTTATCCTCTGTCTTACTCCTGATGAATCCAAGCGTCTCACTGTGCTGGCTGATGCCGACTCACAGCTCCCAGGCTCCTCTCTCCAGGTGTGTTCCCTGGCATTTCTGGCCCTATTTCCAGATGTGACAAGAAGCAAGCAGAGTACCCGACCCCATGAGAGGGGGCAGGTGACCGGGGGAACATTTTATTCTGGGGAGAAGATGCATTTCGATGAATCAAGCCCAAAATAGTCAGAATGCATGGATCTGAGTCATTCAGTGCTATTCTGGAGCCGCCTAGGGAGAGTGAGCTGGATTGTTGTCATGATCCTGCACATTTTCCATTTAAAAATACAGGCATACAAAATGCCACCCATTCAGGTTCCTCACAGTAGCGATTTAGTTTTTTAATGTTACTTCTTACAGCAGCTAGAACAGAGGAGAAATTAGCAACAGCTTTCAGCTGGAGTCTGCCTCCTGTTTGTAAATTATGTATTGTCTTGCCGTGGCTGCAAAACGCTCTCTGGAAGCTTTGTTTACAAGCTCATTTTCTATCAAAGTGTTTATTAGATGATGTGGCTCAGTCCCTCATACCCATGCCAAGCAAAGGGTGCTTGTCGATGCTTGCAGAGTACACCTGTGTGTTTACCAACATTCGGAAAAAATGCTTAAGTATGTGCAATCATAAATGGTGCCTCCTCCTCTGAAACGCAGGCAATCTATCCCAACCAGCCCTAGTGGGTGTCAGCAGACCCTTACAGCGATGTACAGCACGGACTGGCAACATAATCCACAAACAGCTCCCTCCTGTCTTCACCCCCCAAAACCCCTCACTTTTTAACTAGCCAGCTACAAAAGTAAAACCCCACGTTGCCAGCTTTTCCAGTTCATATTCCTTCCCTGATCATGCTCCAGGGTGGAATTGTGCCTGTCACTTCTGCGTGACAGCAGCTCACCAGGAGCAGGCACGGTGACCCTGCACTCCCCAAGGGCTGTTCAGGTAACCCACACAACTGGAGCACAGGCAACAGCACACAGTGCCATCCCCAAAAACCTCAGCAGAAAGAAACCACAAAGAATGTAAACCAACAGAGATTCAGTGCACCGTACAAAAAAAGCATTTTACTCAGTGCGTGGCACAGCTGTGAGCTTAACCCCTGCTAAATCAGCAATTTTTTTCCCTCTTTTACAAAGATTTAACAAATCCTACAGTGGCCTGTTTCAGTCCTGCTGTTCAAAGGAGTGATATCCCCACTGCTTATCCAAAATCAGGGCTTGGTCTCAGCTATTAGTTCTCTCCAGCACAGCTCATCAGTTAGCTACTTGTCTTGAGTATATTTAGCATAGATTTTCAGCTGATTAACAGCTTCTCTCCAAGGCATCTCATTTGGAAGCCGTAAGATAAGCCTGAGGAATCTGTACCTCAAAAAACTGTTCTCAGCTTTCAAAATAAAGAGACAGCCTGGAGACGCAGTCCTGCCTGCCCAAGCCCCAATTTCCCACAGATGGCACAACATCTCAGCTCACCAAGGCGGTAATCCCACTGAGAGCAACCCCCTCAACATTCCTCGCTTAGACATAGCTGCCCGAGGTACAGAGCACCTCTTTGTTCCCGGCTCTTTTGATTTTTCAGGCTATTCTTGCCCTTTGAGAGGAGGCAGCCCTCCTCCGCTCTGTTCAGGAGAACTCCTCTGGAAGAGTTCCTCATCCCTCTGTGTTATATTTAGCTTTACACACAGGCAGGCTGAGAGGCACTGCTTGATAGGGCTGCCTGAGTTTACAGCCTGTACTGAGCACAACGTAGTAGAAGTAGCTGACGCATTGGTCTTGGGTCATTTAACGCTGATTTTGGGTCATTTAACAGTCATTACTCTCCGCGAACCCCTGAAATGCTCCCACCCCACACAGCGCAAGGAACCTGAAGTTTTACCACACTCACACTCAGCAGATGCCCAGCTAAAGACACACACACACACATCCCGCCCCCACACCCATTTACTCAGCCCTACAAACACAATCTGGTAAATCAGTGCTTTTAAAATCCTTCCCATCCAAGAAAACCAGCGATCAGTTGAACTGACGAGCGTAAAGAAAAGCAGGGAAAGCTTCTCCAGGGATTACAGCCACGGAAAAAAAATCACATCGCGCAGTTGTAGGACCCTGTTCTATCTTACTAGAGGGAAGGGGACAAGGAGAAGGACCCAATCATTGCACCGCCACTGCTGGGTTGAAGTCTCTCCCTTCCCCAATATTCCGATACTCCCCCCAAAAACAGCTCTGTCTGTACAGAACTGGGTAGCCAGGAAGGAGATTAAACACCTGCAGGAACGAAACTGTCCTGCCGGAGCTGGCAAAGAAGACAGAGATGGATGGATGGATGGATGGATGGATGGATGGATGGATGGATGGATGGATGGATGGATGGATGGATGGGTGGACGGACCGACAAGACGCACCGCAGACTCACGGACTGTACCTGGCAGTGGCCGCAAGCGCTCCCGGCCGCAGACGCTGCTGTGTGGCTCTCACGCACTCATCATCCACGACACAGAACTACACAGGACAGCACAGGACAGCACAGGACAGCACGGCCGGGCTCCCCACGGGCTGTGCCGGCGGCGGGCGGAGCGCCGCGAAGGAAGCGCCGCTCCCGTCCCGCCCCGCAGCGCCCGGACCGCGGCGGAGGCGGAGCAGCCCCGGTGAGCCCCCCCGCCCAAAGAGCGCGGCCCTGCCGGGTCACCAGCAAGCTTGTGTCACCTGTGCTGCTGCCAGCCGTGGCCTCAGCCCATGTGCCACTGGCCCGGCAGCATTGCGCTTGCAGCGATGGGAAGAGAATCATTCTTAGAGACGGGCAGGAACGGGACGCGCACACACACACAATGCCTCCTGTGAGTGTCCCAGGTTGTATTTGCAGCACAGAGGGTTTCCTCAGCCCGGTGCTTTTTCTTCTCTCTTCCCAGTTATCATCCAGTTCCCTGTGCAGCTCACGCACTGTAATCTTCAAAAAGGTCTTGCACAGATCCACTCCAACTCCTCACCCACCTTTCGTTTCCTCTGCAACTCAGTTTACTAGCTGGGATCTGGTGCCCCATTGCTCTTGGATGGAGCGACTAACGCTTTGCTTCTCCGTGCTCTCTCCAGAGCACTCTGAGTTTTCTCTCCTTTCTCTCCTTCTCTCAGTCAGCACTTTTCCAGGGTGAAAAGTCCAGGTTTACCCAGTCACTCTATAAACAAGGTCCAAATCTCGGACCAGCCTTGTAACCCTCCACCAGTGCTTTTGCGGTACCTGTAAACATTCTGAGATGAGGGAAATGGAGCTGCATGGGCACAGTTCAAGGTGCAATTGAACCTCAGATTTAGGATCCAATACTCCGACTTTCCCTGCTCTCCACCCGCTTCTAACATTTAGTGATCTATGCTCGATTTCCTTTTTTTGACCCCTCAGAACATCCAACCAAGGTCTTCCTGTGGAGTGGCAGCAGCCAGGTCAGAACCTGCACTTTAACAAGTGAGATCTTTCACTAACTCAAGAAAAATTGTCCCTGGCAGTTGAAGGCTTGAAAGACAAATGCCTCTAACTGATACTTCTACATTCAAGCATAGAAGGAGCTTGAATAAACCTTACACCCTGTGGCCAGAGTGATTCTGGAGGCAATCACACAGTCCTGCCTACCTGCCTTCTCATTTCTTTAAACAGAGGATATAAAAAGAAATACTTGTAAAAACTAGTTTTAGAGTAATTGTGCTGTCAATTAAAAGTAAAAGTGAAGTAAAGTCAAGTAAAAGAAACCCCAACACAAAGGGCCTTTGTGCACACAACTCTCTCTGGAATTAGGACTTAAACACACACATGGTCTCACTGTGGATTCTAGAAATGACTTGCAAGTCTTCAGGTTCTGAATTCACCCCAAAGCCTGCTCTGTCCCTTCAGACAGTGTCACATATAAAGTGAAACATAACAAAGTGACATTGCAATACTATTTCTGAAGGAAGATGACATACTGCCAAGTCATAGTCCCAGCACTTGCACACATATCCTGCTACTTTTCCCATTTGGGTGAATATGTCAGAGGATGATGCTATGTATTTCCTTCAGGCTCTGCTCTGTGGTGGTTCTACTTCCAATTCCTCTCTGTGATAGGTTTCTCAATGCAATAGACTACCTGGCTTTCTTGATTCCTGTTTTCCCCTACAATTCCCTTCATCACACAACCCTTGTTTCTCTACATACAAGAAATGTACTGGAAAAAAGATTTGGCCTTCATCAGGGGCTTCCTTTTTTTTTTTTTTTCCCCTCTTCTCAGATTCAAGGGCAAATATTGTTTTTGCCTCCCCTTGTCTCTTTTTTGATTAAAGTGGAAATATTTTACTGAAGTCATTGCAAGTACAGGCACATTTATTCTGGTTTGTTTTGGTGCAGGCTGACAGAGGGAAGGCAGCCTGTGGGCTCCCTGGCAGGGAGGACTATCCAGGGAAGCGACAGGTGATGCACTGAACCGACTCTGGTGCTGCTCAGGCCTCCTTTGCATCGTGCAGGTGGTTGTGAATCACTTGGCCAGAGTTGAGAGGAGATCAGAACTTGGAAGGAGGTGAAGAATCACAGTTATGAGTCAACACTGCGAGTGCAGAACATGCCTGGTTTGTGCTGCTCAAATGTTTTGCTTGTTTATTCTTCCCATTTTGATACGGTAGTCCTCACAACAGCAATGCAGATTTAAGGGAATAAAGCACAAACAAAGCCCCAAAAGACTGCATGGGAGATGATTAAACCAATTAAACCAATTCTTGCCCAACAAGTTCTCCTAAAATCCAGGCCTAGTCCTTGTGGATCTGGGGGCTGGGACTGCAAACCAGGCCTCTGCTTTGTCTGTGTATTTGGGCTGTGGAAAATGTCATCCACAGCCCCATCTTATCTCTGTTATTACTATAAAACATCAGCATGTGAGAACAGAATGTGTTACTTCAAAACAAAATGGATTTTAGGAGAGAAGGGTATTTCTCTGTGTTGTAGACATAGAAAATCCCTGGGCAAACAAATTACAATTCTGGCTATTTGTAACCAGGCTCCTGGGTTTTTAGACCTGCTCCAGAAAAGGCAAGTTTGACATCAATGCCAATATCAACTGCTGAAGAAATGAGAGCTTTAAAATTTCAGTACTTTCAGAGAATGAAAATGCATTTTTTCAAGATACTTCTGTTTACTTTTCTGATTACTAATAAGTGAGTTCATATGCTTCAAATCAGCATAGTCAGACTATTCCATCTCTCTCTCAGACACAAGAGTTAGAAGTTACAGAGATGGAGGGTAGGGGGAAAGCAAATTTGATGGCATCAGGCAACTTGAAGAAATGAGGCTTTAGAAAACTCACTAAGCATGGACATAGTGAAAATAGAGTTGTTAACTTGTGCAACTTAAGTTGTTGCAACTTGTGTTGTGGCCTAACTTCTGTTATGTGGTCGAAAACCCGTGTACTGATAAAACAACCTACACTCTCACCATCTCCTGGTTTATCCTGACCTCATGCAGGATAGCTATGTTACATGCCTCAGCCTGATCCTGATCATTTCCAAGTGATAAATCAGAAACCATTTCCCTCAGTTTATCCAGCAATCATTTGCTGGCCAAGCAAGCATGGTAAAACAGTTAAATGATGGTGAATTTTAAACATCGAGAGAGAACATTCTCTCTTGTTTCAGCAAGTAACTGTCTGGACAGTTCTCCATCAGAACAATGTAAAACAATTGGCCAGACTATCTGCTTTCTGCCTCCTGTAACTCCAAAAGGTCACAAAAGAATAATAATTAAGAGAAAACAGCCAGTACCCACTGTTTTTTGGGTTTTTTTTTTTTTTTTTTTTTTTTGGGGGGGGGGGGTTGTTCTGTGTTTGTTTGTTTTGTTGGGTTTTTTGTTTTTTTTGTTTTTTTTTTTCATTTTAGGACTTGTTGCTGTGCAAATAAATCAGCCCTTACCCTGTGGTTTGTAGCAGTTCCCTGCATAAAGCAGAAAGACATCAGTTCATTTTAGCCCTATGTTTATTCAGCTTGAACTTGAACAAGGATCACATTAAAAACCCATTTAAGAGCTCTTAATGCTTGCCAAAACTAGCCTGTGGTTTTAAATGAGATGCAAGGCAAAGTAAACAAAAAGTAGTATTTAAGTCACTGTGGAGAAGCATTACCTAAAATGTGCACAACATATTTAGCATTTCAAGAAGAGCATTTCAAGCAGAGGTCCATACACAAAGAATACTTGAGCAAATGGATGGAAGGGAAGGATTTAGAATGTGAATTCAGTTGTCTGAAATTCAAAGGTAAGCAATTGTCTGAAATTCAAAAGTCTGGCAATACTAGCACATGTTTAAACCTGTGCACAGAACCCCTGCTGAAATCATTGGGACACCTGCGGAATTTGACACTTTGTTAAATTTATTGCAGAACCAGATACCAAAGCTCTTGAGCACTCTGAGTTTCCAATAAACTGTTTCAAATTCAATTCCAACTGGAAGCATGTAGATTAGATGAATCAGTCCAGCAGATCACTTAAACTTTGCCTTGGCTCTAAGTTTGAAATGAAGTGCATACTTCAGTGATTTGACAGAGGAACTCAGGCAACAGTCTTCAGTGTTTAGATGCAGCAGTGTGGCAGTGCAGGGGTTGTGTGTGGACATTAGAGATGTAAAAGCACTCAGGGCACTTGAATGGTAAGCATACAGTAGTTTCTGTAGCAGATCTGTTGTAATGAGACTTTGATTTTAGCTGTTTATGACTTTGTCAGAATTTAAGCAATTGGAGCTCAGAGTGTTGGTGGCAGGTTCCTACTTCAGGCTAGGACAAAATTCAGAAAATATTATTTATGCTCTTCTGAAAAGGTGATGGATAAAAATTTATTGCTATTGCTCATATCACTATATTGATTATAGCTTTCTTATTTCTTTCTGTTATCTACTGAAGGAAAAAATCTTCTGTGCAAAGCCTTGGACAGGGTCTTGAAAATTGAAACAATACGCTCCCTTCTAATTTGCCTTGAATGTTTTGCCTTTAATGCAAGAACTGCCCAAATTCAGACAAACTCTGTGCCTGCCCTGTGAGCACATGTGAGAATTTGTCAGCATGATTCTCACAGACCTTCTCATGATGGTCAAAATCAGTCACAGGCTTTAGGGGCTGAGCTGGACTTGTATTTCAGTAATCCCCTTTAGTGCAGTGGGCACCAGAGTTGAGAAGATGGAGAGACTCTTTTATATTCTCTGTGCCCTCCATGTTAGCACCAAGACAGTGTGAAAAGGAGGGGAAAAGTTGATCCTGACTCAGTATGGCTTAATGCCAGGTTTTGTTGCTAAAAGATGCTGGTTTTTTTTTTTCATTGCAATCACTGGTGTCATCGACGACCTCTATTTAATTGTCCCAAAGGAATAAACTGTCCAGGATTAAATAATTAAGTCTCTCTTTTATTTTTATAACACTTCCCCAAAGTATCATAATTAATGAGTCTTTGCAAATTTGAAGAATATTCCATCTTGTGTTACAGACAAAGAAATGGAGGCATTTTTGGAGGCAGATGATGCAGCCTGTGAACACCCAACACCAACAACAGAATCCTGATCCCCAAGTCCACTGTGGCTTGGGAGGTCAGAACTTTATGGACTGGGAAGTGTGCCTAAAAGCAGATTATCTAGAAGAAATAACATACTTTGCACAATCACTGTCTTTAATTATGGATAAAACCACTCGTTTAGGACCTTGCCTCTTTTTATATAGACGATCTACAAATAGAGGAGAAATAGGAGTACCAGTAAATATGATCTATCTTCTTTCCTGATGGAGAAGTGTAAGCCCTTCCAAATGTGTCAATGCCATCTGCCCAAAGATTTAGATGACCTAAACTGCTCCTTTGTAGCATTATCCCAAAGCGGGATGTTGGGATCTTTTTTGCTGTTTAAATGTTGATTTACCATGGCTGTTGCTGGAGGCTTCTCCCTCACTTCCTCAAGGCAAGGAAACATTTAGAGTTTCTCCTGCCTCCCCATCCTCTCCTCTTTCAGTCTGACATCCTGTCACATGCTGACAGCAATCACACTGTGAATGGCAAGTCATTTGCTTATTGACAGCCTCCCATTTACTGTGACACCTGCCAGCAGCCTCTGACCCCTGAATAAACATTAAGACATTAACAACCTGACACAGGTTCAAGGGTTTGAATAATAATGTCCTGCAGACTCACTACACTCACACAGGCAGCCCAATAAACTCCCTTTGCACTGAAGTTTGCCGTCCTGGGGTCTGGGAAAGGCTTGCTGGAGGAGTGGCTGCAGCAGCAGATTGCCTGCATGGATGAGCAGCCACACTTTGCTATTCCAGGCAGCGAAGCCTCATCTCTGGCCAGCGAAGCTTTGAACATCTTTGCCTGTGCTGCAGTGTTGAGATCTGGGCTATAGGAAACAGACTCACTGGTTTAGGAAAACAACAGGAAAGGGCAGAGAGGAGAAAAGGACCTCTGCAGAAAAAAAACCCCTCAAAACAAACCCAGCAAGACTATCCCCTATCCCTCAAAAACCAAACCTCAAATAAAACCGAATAAATCACCTCCTCCCGTAGCCAAATCCAACCCTTCCTCTGAATTTTGGAATATTCATAAACCATCCCTGAACTGCTCTGGAGCTGAAGAGCCCTGAACTGCTTTTGGAGTGCAGAGCCTTGTGCTGCAAGTGTCATGAGGACCAAACAGTGTCCATTTCATGGATTATCAAATGGAGAAAGTGATCCCACCGTGTTTGTTTTACGTTTTTACTAGCACTGGGTTTGTTTCTCTTGTGTGTCTGCCTGGCACACAGCCAGTCTGGGACTCTGCTATAAAGGATGATCTATTAGCTTGAAAGACATTCTCTTCTGTCACTTCCAGCCATCCCTACCCTGTCACAGTAAGCCATGGAGGAAATGAATTCTTTCAACTTGTGACAGCCACGGCTCTTAGGAACTGTAATTGCAAACCTCAAAGCCCTGGTTAGAAGTGAGAAGCTTCTGTACCAAATGACTTGCAGGAAACCTGGTCTGCCTCCCAGATGTTTAATAAACCTAGCAGTGCCCTCTCAAAATCTTTGGCTGGAGTTCAATCATCTCTACCCACAACCAGTGCACAGAGGATTCAAAGACTTTGTAAACCACAGCTTTTGTTTTGAAGTATGGATAAAGTATGCTCGCACATTTCTCTGGCCATGCTGTTTGGTGAGGGAAGCTGGGATGTTTTCCACCCTTATGTGCAAGAAAATAGACTCTTACACTTCAACAAAAAAGATGTTGAAGAAAAACATAGAAAATGAAGACTTTTTTTACATTTAAGGTGTTAGTTCAGTTGCTGGTCAGTGCAGAAAAAGGAAGATTTATTCCTAATGAAAGCAATTTGACAGTCTAAGTAAAAGGTGGGTAACCTCTGTCAAGTGCAGGGAATGGATTCATATTTTCCAAACTCTCACCACAGCATCTAGCAGCTGTGTGGGGAATGGCTTTTGTATCCCCTAAATATGGGTAAGGTGCTGAAAATCACTCCCAAATCAGAACATAAATTTGAACTCACCCCAAAAAACTCATGTTCATGAGCCAACAATCCTGAATATATTTGAGACTGAAATTTTTATTTATAGAGTTTTTAAATGTGTAAATTTCAACTTAGAAATTTAGTATTATTTAATATCTTACTTAAACGTGGAAAAAAAATGTTGGCTTGGAAAAAAATCCCCACTTTTTAATATTCAGAAATAACTAAGTAGAAGAAAAGAAGCTCAAATCTTTTTCAAGTCTCTCCCCAAAAGAAGGTTATCAGCTTGTTTTTGCAAGAACTACCTTTTTTTTTTTTTTTTTTTTTTCATAGCAGTGTTCAGTTTTGCAAATTTGTCTAGTCAAAAGGGGAAAAATCTGTCAGTGGAAAATTTCCATCTCTTTCCACTTAATTGAAAGGTTGCCTGCTGTGTCCCCAGCTGTCCCCTTCCAGCTTCCAGTGAAGAGGGGGATTACAAAGCTCTGAAGAACAAAACCTTCCTGGAGCTGCCCCCCTGCCCCCAACAGAGCAGCTACTACTCCCAAAGCAAGATAAATAGCTGGCACTCAGCCTTCCACCCCCTTTAGCGTGTTGTGTATCTCCCAGAAAGCTGGGAGCTGCACTTGCTGAGCTCACAGGCTGCAAGGGTTACTGTCCAGCAGGCAGGACACCAAGGCAGAAAACACAGCTAAGCAAAACTGAACCTTCTCCAGCTACAGGCAGACACACTGGCTGTGTATCTCTCTGGGCAGGCGTCCCTTCCTTGCACAAATCTGCTCAGACTTTCCTTTCCTTAAAAAATAAACCCAACAGTTGTGGGAGAGAAGATAGAAACTGTTATTATTGATGCTTTTGCTGCTGTTATTCTCAGTAAGTGCAAAGACTTGCATTGAGTCAATACTTTTGATGGGCAGCCAAAGTCTGGAAGGAAGCAACAGAGGCTTAGCAGCTTCACTGACACCATTTCAGTCTCCAATTTTTTATTCTATTTAAGCAAGCAACAGTAATTTGAAAGCTGGTCACATGTTACTTCATGTAACAGAAATGGCTTCAAAACAGCCATTCTTGACACAGAACAAATAGTGACTGCTTCAGTTCTTGTCTAAATACGGTTTAGGATGCTTTTACACCCTTTACAGGCTGCAGCTCTCTGCTGTCACTTCACTCCTTTTCCCTGGCAGTTTGCTTTCCCCCCTATTCCAGTGCAATAGGAAGGAAAGGCACTCTGCCAGAAACCGAGATTCAGATTCTGCAAACTGTTCTGCACACACTCAACATTAATAAGAGCTGACCTGAGAGAGAGTCTCCCTTAATGTTTACACAGTGCTTCAAATGCAGCCCATCAATACAGCTATGAAGGACACAGGCTGAAAAGAAGGATGTTTATGTTAAAAACTGCCATTTCTTCCTCAGATTTACAGTAGTGTTTAAATATTATTGCTTTGCTGTCATCTCTACTTAGCAGAGCTGTGCTACTCAATAAGAGCATAACCTCAGCCAAGTAAGATGTTTCTCATCACCTCTGATTTCATTGTTGGGATGAACATTACTGCACAACAGGCAAATTCATTAGAAGACTAATTTTAAAATGAGAGGCTCTGAGTGCAATTATTATTTTTTTAAAAAATATCAATTCCTTCTTCTTTCTTGTACTTAAAGAATAATACAGCCATGGTGTCAGAATTCAGAAACACAACAGTAGTTAAATGCAGGAAGCATTTATGAAAGCATATAAAAAACAAGCCTCCAGAAATCATCAGTGCCACATTTTCCAGTTTGCTGGAGTTCTGAGATAACTCTGTACTCACCTTTCATAATGCAACAAAAGCTAGAACTGTGTCTCCATTTTTCAGCAATTCAATTTTCCAGCCCCAAGGGTTTTATCGGAAAGCTTGTAGCTGGAAAATTTTTGCTTCCTTGCATTGAAAGAAATTTTATAAAGCAAAAACCCTAACATTTCCTTCATTTGGTTTTACCTAAGTGTTATGGTTATTGGAAGAAGCCCGTATATATGACCAAAATATATATTTAAGGTTCAAAAGAGCATGTAAAAATAACCCTATTTTTACATTAAGGTATTCTAGCTCATTTGCCATTTTTGGTGACAGATTGGAGGCAGAGATTGTGGGTGTTATTCACTGCACCCTCCTCACAACCTATACAGTAGGCCTTGTTTTAGGCATACAAAACTGCAATTGGCAAAACACATCTACTCTGGTTTTTTTGGATGGTGTAGGGAAAAGATTTTTTTTTAAGTAGTTTCTATTTACTATTTTAAAGAAAATGAAATATTTTGACAAAACAATTTCCATTTGATTTCAGCTAGAGGGGTTTAATACAACATTGTTTTTTTACCCATTAGTCAAATAAGCAATTATATATCAGCATAGTTCCCAGTTTATGAAGAATGAGCATTATTTATTGCATTGATCTAGAGTCTGGTCTATACCTTCCCTTTTCCAGCATAGGGGAGAAATAAGAAATGAAGAAATATGTACAGATTGCTGAGGACAATCTCTGTAAGAGAGTATTTCCTCCTTCAGAATTACTAACCATTCTTTGAGGACAGGATTAATTTAAGAGTAGGCTTAGATGCAATTCATAATGCTAAATGAGCAGGTGGCATTCTAAGTAGTCACGCAGAAGTTTCTCCCTCTCTTGGCAAACACAAATGTTTGATGTGAACAAAGCCAAAAGGGTTTTGTTATTTGCTGAACACTCGACTCTGGCTCCCATTTCCAAGGTTTCCTTCCCTTGGGACATATGGGCCCTCAGTCACTCGCACAGATTAGAGATTATCCTTAAAATTGTTCTGACTAAGGCAGCACAAGGCTCTAAGGAGGTTTCCACTGCTTATGAAATGCCCTCAAATATTATGCCTCCAGAAAGGGAAGGAGGGAGGCCATTTGGATAAACAGGGGGGACTGGCTAAAAGAGAAGTCCCAACCATAAAAGTAGCAACCAAACTCCAGGATGCAGAAAATAGTTAAGTAGCTCTTAAGAGGAGATCAGAGATCACTATGTACGATTTTCACTAAACCATTTTATTGCAGGTGAAGCTCTGTATAGCCATGCTGTAATCCAACAGGAGGAGCACCAGCAAGGAGCGATGTGCAATCCATGTGCATGAAAAGCTGCTAAAACTCCTTGGGTCACCCACATGGAAAAAGACCAAGCCTGTACTGAGCAGCTTCAAAAAGCACAGGCAGGTAGATGATGTTTTCCAACAGTATATAGCAGATTAGTGGATTTTGGTTTTTTTTCACAAGTTTTGTCTATTCTGCTGAAGGCATCGAAACAGAACTGCAGAAAACCACAACCACATGGTGTGTGTCTGTCAGGAAACATGGTCAAAGGAAAGGATGTTTCAGGAAACCTTGGAGACAGCGTTGCCAACACACCCTGATGAACCAAAGCAGGGCGGGAAGTCCTCTCCCTGATCACAATGCTTTCTATTGCTGTATGTGCATCATTTCCCTTCCATGCCCATTTCCCTTTTTCAGCTTCCCCCAGAACAAGCCTTTCAGTGCAAAACCAGCTTATTTCTATGCAGCTGGACAATCTACAATGCCAAAATAAGGGGCATCATCATGCACACAGAGTTGGGTGTGCTTTCAAATGCAGAACCAGAAATCAAAAACACCTCCTGAGCCAGTTTTTAACAATTAGCTGAACATTAATGAGCATCCTTTACAAATGCAGCCACCACACTTCACTGCATCAAATGAGCTGCAGAAACAAGCTCTTGAAATAAAAACAGTGCTGGCAAAGGGGTCTGGTTGTTATATCATCAGTGAATAATCATGATGATAGCTTTAAATAAGCTGAAGAAGGAACTTACTCTGGATTCTGGCATTCTTCAATGCCTTTGAGTTTGAGGCAAAAATCACAGAATTCCTATTTCAATGAACATCATGGAGAAGAATGACTGTAATAAACCTACTGACTTGATTTCTGTGGCATTTCTTTCCAAAAGTGTTTACCAACAGGTCTCTCCTGCACTCTACAGAATAGATTCTGTTTTCATCTACTTGCACATGTCCTCTGCTACAACACTGGGAGTTTTCCCATCCCCAGTCTTGAAATCTTGCAGGTGATGCATATAAAGGGAAACAGAGCTTGTTATTCTAGTATTGCTAAATGACATAATATGGGCTAATTTGGACTGAGATATCAGTCACTGAAAGGTGAACTCTTGTCTCATTTTAAAGAAGCCACAGGTGTAAAGCATTCCAATATCTTATAAGCTAGAACCTGTAGTAAGGTGTAAAGAGGTTCAACTGGTGTTAAGACTGATATAACAACTGGGTCCTGGCAGGGTGAAAGAATATTCTTTCCTCATCTCCATTCCATAGTTCTGTGTACTACCATTGCCCTGAGTGGAAGAGAAACTGCAAACTTGAAAACATCGTCAAGTAGAAGAGTTTCTTGTTGTAGGAGCTCATAACTTTAACTGTCAGCCAGTGCTCCAACAAATCACCCATCTGCAGTGCTGATATAAAAATTAGTTCAGGGAGCCAACATGTCTGCTAAAGGCATTATTTAATGTGGTTGCCACAAATCCCTTCATAAAAATTCATGACTCCAGCAGCTGGTTCTAGTTGCCATGAGACTTCTTGTGTGTTCTTCCTTGGAAGGCAGAGAAACCAAAACCATTCTCCACGTCTCAGCAAAATCTGCGTCTGATTTTAACTAAATTGAACAAGGGAAGGCTCCCATCACCACCCATTACAGAGATGGCTTTTCCATCATCTTACAGCTCAGGAGCATCTTTCCAGTCTGCCCAACTCTTCGTTGGATCAGGCAGCAATGAACTTTGAACGTAATGACCCAGCAGAAATGACCCAGAAAGGTTTAGAGGTTTTGCTGTATTCACCCAAAGGGGCACTGCTACTCATATTCATGTCTTAACAAAGCACAAATCTTTACCAGAAAATGTAAAAATTATGTCCCGTACTGGTATGAAATAGTTCCCTTCTGGTCAGGGCCGTACAAACATTTCTTTTTGTATCCCTCTGAAGCTGCCAAATTGATCTGCTTTAAAGGAGAGATATTCCAGCTTGTATGAAGCAGAGGGACATAATTTCCCAAACTGTCCTACTCAAACAATGAGAAATAGGTGATAAAGTTTATTTAGTTTAATCCAGCCCATTGATCAGACAATCTCTTCTCCAGAAACTCTTTAGAGATTACAACTCATTATTAACAGTCAGAAACTAATAATCCATGGGGGAATAAAGCCTATGGCTTCCACATCCTTCTGGCTTGTGTCCATATGAGAGTTTACCCCACTGCCTGGGATAACAGGATTCTCTGCATACACTTCCCTGTCCTTTCTTCCTTCACCACTATGTGTTAGTGCTGCAGAGCTCTGGAACAGCTATTGCTCAGCTACTGTTTCAGAAACAGGAGAAATCTCATTATTCTGCAGGAAACACACAGAGCTATAATGTGGTGGTGTTCATAGGAATTGAAACACAATACCTCATTAAAAACCAACTTTAAAAAAGATGGTTTTAAAAAATTACTTGCTGTCTCAGATTTTTCAAAGGTTTCTTTAACTGTCTGTACCCATGAACACTTTCATTTGCAGTATTTTTTCTTGAAAATTGTATTAAGGACAATGAAAATTATATTAAGGACAATGAAATTTCAAGTTATAGAGATGTTTCTGAGTTCAGAATTGTACAGCACTGGAAGAAATTATGCTATTCTGATTGCTCAAGAATAACAGAAGCAACTTTAAAAACTGCAGTGTTTTCCTTTGTGGTACTTTTCCGTAACTCTAAATGGAGCATACCGGTTTCCTGTAGTAGATGCCATGAGGCAGAGGGATGTACAGGGGCTTGCAAAACAAAATATTCTTTAGGATGCACTTTTTATTAATATAACCCAATATGGTGAAATTTGATCCACTGATCCAGCAAGTATCAACAAAGAGAGTTAGGTAACATTTTCTGAGAAAGCTCCACAGGGAGAACAAAGTGTCAGCCCTTTTCTGCCTCATGCCTTGCAAGGCTGTTACTGTTTTTGCAAAGCAGACAAACCAACCATTCCTTAAGCACAAAAAATCAGAGATGAGTGTTCTGAAGCTTCCTCAAAAGGTTAGATCACCTTATAAAACTATAAGGTATTCTGCTACAGGGCACTGAGTCCTTCACATACAAGTGTACCCAATGTGCAAGGAAGGAACTCTGGAATTCCTGCCTACGATTGAAGCATGGAACAGAAGAGGTGATTTCTCTGCTTCTGACAGGATCATGCTCTCCAGCCATTTCCTAAGACCGTGTGTAGTCCTGTAAAAGTAACCAGAAGGAAAAAAACGAGGAGAATCAACCATAGGAAGTAGCTGAATCCTGACTAGAAGTGAGGCCACGTTCTGTTATCAGTTATCTTTCCCCAGCTAAAGTGGCCTTTAGTCTGAACACACTGGGAGAGGCTTCTGGCTAAGGGATTATACTGAAGGCTTCAGAGCACTTAAAGGGAGCTCCTAGGGAGATGGAGCTGAATTCCTGCTTCAGGGGGCTGAGGATCTGTGTGAAAGACACGCTGGATCTCCCTAATGCTCTATCTGCCCACATTTAAGCAGATTTCTTTCTATTGCTCTTTGGTGTGACATGTGGATCCAATAAGTGTCCTCTTCCCTTCTGGGTATCACATACTTGCTTTGCTTGAGTTTTACCACCCCACCACACTCTTCCTTTGAAAGCCTGCCTCCCTCTCCGTCGCTCACTTCCTTCAGTTTAATAGCTCCCAAACTTCATCTGTGTTCTGGGCACAAAGGTTACTCCTGCAGCCCTGGTCTGGACTGAACAGCACCCTCTCTTTGCCACAGCCGTGCTGCAACTTTGATTAGCTCTGAGGATGTGGGACAGGGCGAGGCTTAATAGCTCTAAGTCAGTTAATACTTTCCAGACTCTACCCTTGACCTTAGTACTGTAGCTAAGGCTGGTTTGTTCTGTGGGGCCAAAAGGCCAATCTGGACAAGCAGGAAAAGGAGCAACATTTGGGAGAAGAACCTGCTTTTGTAGTCATGGCCAGAGCTGTGAGCTTGGAGGGGTTGTGTTTTGCTCAGCCTTCACCTTCCAGCCCTGCTGGGGTGGACACGGCAAGCTGCTTTCTTAGTGACAGTGCACGTATGTCAGCACCCAGATGAACTGTACTTTCCCCTGAGGTCCTGACTCAGTTTCTTTTCGGTCTTCCATCGGGGATTGCCTCCCAATAACCCCTGTAAGTCCCATGCCAGCTGCCTTCACCACAAGTAACTGCTGCTGCTGCTGTGCACAGCAGAAAGAGGAAGCAGTGAAACGCTGCGCTGATAACAAAATGCATTTACTCCATAGAAAGCAATGGAAAAATTTACTAGAGACAAAAAAGGCAACTTTCAGCATTTTACTGAGCAAAGAGTCCCCCCGCCACCCCCACAACCTCATTTCCCCCCCACCCCGTGAACTTAAAGCTGCGTTTGCCAACATATGGGCTGGGTGCAGATTGCCATGTGTAGGCTTAAGGTGTTTTAGCAAGTTCTCCAGCTAGGAACAGGTGGGTCTTTCTAATGCCCTTTCAAGTAACATATGGACTTCAGAGAAAATCCAGCAGGGTCTTCAGATCTCACTCTCCTAGCTCTGTCTGGTCATGCACTGTAGGCAAACCCATCTGTGCCAGCTCTCAAGCTCCCTTTGTTCTATGTTGACACTCCCGTTGTGACAGTGACTACCACAGTGCAGATTAGAGCTCCGATTTTGGCCTTGATGCAGGCTCATCTATGCCCGAGACTCTTACTACACCAAGTAAATTCAGGAATTAACTGCTTTGCATACACCCAAGACTTTCCAATGCTCTTAGGGACTGAAGTACAACAGCAAGTTCCCACACCCTTAACACCTCACTTAGTTTTTCAGAGTTCAGCTCTGACAGCTAATTGGATTTAGCAAAAGCATGCATAAGCGTCTAAATCTGGTGTGAACTGATGTCACTTGGGTTATGTATTCTCGCCTTCCAAAGAATTTCAAACTGGGAGAGAGCAACCTGATGAATGAAACTCAGGCCTGGATTCTGGTAGATCCATCTAGCTTGCAGGCATGCAAATCCAAGGATAAAATTAAGAATACAGAACCTAGAAAGATCATACTTTAGTTCTCATTCCTGCTATACAGCTTCTTGTGGTTCCCAGACTCTGCTTCCTAGCACATGTGCTGGGCAGGTAGGCTTTTTCATCTGTATGTTGTTCCAAAGGCATAACATATATCATATACCTCTTCTCCTGCCTTTGGAAGCAAAAGAGATGTGAGGTTTGTTTTTCTTGCCTCCAAGCAGAGACCACTACTTTGGTTGCAAATAATGCAAAATTTGTAAGAAAATTAAGCTTACACTGAGAAGCCTAAATTTCCAAATAAACTGAGCTGTATAACTTTTAAAAAATTACATCCTGCATTCTTAACCACAGGCATATTTTTGTCTTTTTCTCATGCCTTATGTGCTGACATTCTTTCTGTTACCACTGTCATCAGAGAGCTTCTCTATGTATTCAGCCCCTTGCTGTCCATATTTTCCTTCTTGAGTAGATCCAGGTCAGTCCAGTGATCAGAAAGTTCATCAGAGTGAGTTCACTCCAATAATTTCAGGGGTAAAAGTCCTGTCTGTCATCTGCTGCACATTGAACAACCACGTAAAAGGCAGCAGTGAAAGAACTTTAACTGGCTCATATCACCGATTACAGCTTGGAATGAAAACATCTTACTCATAAGTGGAAAGGAACTGCAAGTCAAGGAGAACCTCCCAAGAAAAGAACTGCTGGCTGATAGAGTCACTGTGGGCCTGTGTTCCCATGTCATGGGTGGCAGGAGAAGCCGCTTCCTCACCTTCTCTCACCTTCCTTGGTGCCTCTGTACAGCAGGAATGAGGCTCTGGATGTGGAAGGCCGCTCAGTGGATGATGTGGGTGATGGTCCAGCTACACCAGAGATGTTATGAAGCCTGGCCTTTGTATCAAGGTTACCTCCACGAGGAAGAGAAGGTGGGTTATAGTTGTAGGTGACTCCCCTCTGAGGGGAACAGAGGGTCCTACATGCCAGACAGACACTCCTTTTCAGGAACTCTGCTGCCTCCCTGGGGTCTGGTTCAAGGACATTGCTAGGAAACTTCTTAGCCTGGTCCAAGGGCCCTTGGCATATTACCCATTGTTTCTCTTCCATATGGGTGTTAATAAAGCTGTGAAGAGTAGTCCAAGGACAGTTAATACTTCATGGCCCTGGGATGGTTGGTAAATAAATCTGGAGCAGAGATAGTTTTTATTTTTTCTTCTTTCTGGACACTGGAAGAAAGAGACAGACCCAGTCTACTAATACTCCACCCCAGAGTTCTGCCCTCAGTCTCCTCCAGGTTGCACAAACCAGGTGACCTCAGCTGCCCCTTGTAAGGATTCCCCTCTAGAGCCTTTATCCTGTTTCCAGCCCTCCTTTGGACACCCTAACACCTTCTTGTATTGTGGTGCCCCAAACTGCACACACTGCTCGAGGTGAGGCTGCCCCAGTGCAAAGTGGAGCGGGACAGTCACCTCCTCCAGCCAGCTGGTGATGTGTTGTGCTTGATGCACCCCAAGACACAAGCTGGCACAAGATCATTCAGTGGCATTGCTTTGGAAATGTCAGACTTGCAGGTATTTTCATAGCCTAGATCTGGCAATGTATGCCCCACTTAGCTGCTGAACTGTGAGTCACAACTTGAACACAGGAGAGGAAAAAATACTGCTTTTACTTTTGCTGCAAGGAGGTGCAGAGACAGCATAATGAACTCCTATCACTCAAACTCTGCTTTCAGTTCTGCCACTGAAAAATCAGCAGAGATTTAGAATGGTATTAATTTAAAGCCATTTTTTGCCATTTTGATCCTTTTGCCTGAACGTGGGGTTGATCAATCAATCGGTCAGTCTGGGGGTAGATGATTCACAAATCCTGTTTTAAGAGTGTCCCTGAAAAAGACTGCCATATGGAAAAGGGTGATGTTCTCTGCTTCCAGGCAAGTCTGGTGTTCAGATTTTGCTAAGGTCTTGTAAATCACCTCACCTCATAGCCACTGAACCTGATGCTGCTGGTGGGGAAACCTCAGAGCAGAACATTTAAGAGTCAAGGCACTGGTAATGTTTTGTCAGATCGCATTTCTGACATTATTCACATTTCTGACACTTTTAAATGGAAAAAGAAGGCACCCACCTGGTTTAATAGTATAGCCTTTACCTTTCAGTGCACCACCATAATTACAACTCTTCACACGACTATTGGAATATCTATTACTGAATTTCCTTATGAGATTTTATTAATGATACTCTCCAAGGATAGAATGTAGCAGGCTCTTTTCCATGGCTGAAATGAAGGAGAGCATTCCAAAGGCATCAGTGTTCCCACATGAATTTCCCCCCAAGCAGCTGAAACCACTGTTGCCAGCTCTTAAGGAACAGGGCCAGGATATGTTTTTTTGCTTCAAAGAGATGCTGAATGTTTACCAAAAAGTTCAAATATCTTTTGAATGTGATAACATCTAGAACTGTAACGCAAGAGATAAAGAACCTCTATCAGGCAATCTTCAGATTGCTCAGAGCAACATCCTTGGAATATAAACACTCCTGCATGCTTGAGGGAAATGTAGCACTGAGTTAAACAGCCTGCAGAGTTCTCCAGTTGTTTCACAATATTGCTTGTGGACAAAAGGTAAGCAGCTTTACAACAGACCACATGCTTGGGAGATTTTGGAGACCAGAATTTAGGAATAAGAGTGTTTGCACAAAACCCCCCAGGTTTGGAAAAATTCTTGGAGGATCAAAAGCTAAAGTTAGCTTAATAATACTGATCATGAGTGGGTCCTGCTGCTCAAATCCTGCATCTGAGAGGCACTCCTTCTTTATTTCCACAACTGATATTGCTAAGGCATTTTCCTAACCAGGCTTATGGAGGTTTTTCTGATGGCTGAAATATAAATATGGGGAGGTCTGGCAGATTGACTCTGTCACACTCCCACAAACTCCCAGGGTATTTCTTTTCCCTCAGGTAGGTAAGGCAGAGGAATTTCTGTATTATGTACTGAAAATATAATGACTTACAATATGTAAAGGAGTAATGACAAACCATTACAATTATTTACTCCTAAATAGGCAAAAATAATTTTCAATGAAGAAAGATGACTTGGTGCCATTCTGTTTCTCCAGGTCATTGTCCAGCCCACCTCCATCTCTTTCCTTCTGCTTTTATTAACACAGAGACAAGTTCTTTCACGAGCTTTAATTCAGGCATGGAAAAAGCTCCTTTTGAAGTAATATATTACCTTTCTTTAAAGCCACCTCAAAACTCTTCCTTGTAGTGATTAGTAAAAGAAATTCCAAAGTGAACAGGCCACTGATGTGCCCTGACGTGCCCAGACTCTGGGAGCTGGCACTGACTGGTATTGGTTGATCCAAATCCTGATGCTCCCTTTTCTGGGCATATCGGTTTACTCTTCATCAATTCAGATAATAAAGTTCCCTTACGGTACAAGAATTTTGTTGTTTTATGCTCATGTGGTGCTAAGCACCATCATGTCATGAACTGTGATACACAGAAATGCAAACAATAAGGTTCTGGTTAAAAACAATAAAAACAGCTTTACTTAAAGACATCTGAAGCAACAGAAGAAATTACAGGTAATGAAGACTTCGGTGTGACTGGAAATGAAGACTTCCATGGGCTGCCTAGCAGCTAAAAATTTCTAGGACTGGATATCCCTCATGTCATGGACAATTCTGTCATGTAGCAAAGACAAAATTTAAATGGTTTCTGCCATATTGCTTCAAACATCAAACTTCTGTTTGCTGATTTCTTCTGTATGTTTACTACAACAACTTTCTAAACACCTAAGCAGCACTAATTTTTCATTTTGTAAGATTATAATTTTATAACTTATGATTTTGCTCTATGTTAGGCAAAATACTAATAAGAGGTTCTTGAACTACTGCTGAAATAGTTGATGGATCTTGAGTGCTGTGCTCGTTCCACTGAAGAGCTGCTGTCATGACATGGATTAACTGTGTGTCTTCCTAGGGGATGAAAACCCTTCCTCGTCTTATTGATTCTGTCATCAAGTATTTTAAAAAATCCCTCCGGTTAGGTCACACTGACAACAACCTTTGCAATGGGTTGCTCATGATCTTGAATTTCTGCAGATGCCTCCTGTGTCAGCAGCAGAACATTCTAGAGGCCTTTTCCCTGCTAAACAACTGCCCTGATTAAAGTGTGAGATATACTGAGGATATTGAGAATATTTTCTTGCAACAGAGTCGGTGCCTTAAGTAAGAGCAATCTCCAGGTTGCTTTACCTTCTGCTCCAAATCCAAAGCCTGAGGATTAGAATGCATTATCCCTTTTCTCCTAATCCACCAGGCTCCAATCCCAGTGGGGACAGCACATGCAAGCATACAAGTCCCAGGACACTGAGGACATCTGCTATCCTAAGAAAAGTGCAATTGCAAAATGTCAAGGTAGCACTTGTGCTTTCAGAGCTTTTAACCAAATAAGATGCCATGAATTTCATACACAATTTGAGCAGAAAGTTTTTCAGGAGCACACTGTCCATCCCAAAACATGTCCCACTCAACTATCATCATCTGAGCACTGAACTTTATGTCTGGTATAACTTGAATGAAGGATTTCTGAGAGATCATCGTCAAAACCAACCAACCAACCAAGCCTCCAAACAATAAACAATAACAAACACAAATCCCTCAAACAGCTAAACCAAAAGGTGAATATTCAAGAGTTATTTGCAGCAGCTAAACAAGCTCAATTTCACTTTCCAGTGATTGAACCATGTCTTCAGCTAGTTTGAATTCATAGAAATGTGTGTAATTCACAGGAAAAGTTCTAATTACTATTCCATGTATACGATTTAGTGAAAATGCAAAATTTATGAAGATTATTCATAAATCAAATCACAAGTGCCTTAAATCTCAACTTCCCAGTCACCTTCTCCTGGCCACAAAAACATGCCTGGACCTCAGAACCTCCTATCAAATAACTCATAATCCTACACGCCTCAAAATGTTTTTGGGAGAGAGGTCTTTCAGCTGATTTCCTAACTATTTTGCAAGCAGCTAAAACTCTGTTCTGACAAATCCTCAACGACTCAAAACAAAACTGAAAAGAAAAGGAGATTCTGTTAAATGGAAAAGCATCACGGGTTGAAACCTATGACAAACTCTTTGTGAAACAGCAATGCCAATTGCTTTAGAGAAAGAGAGCTAAAACCAGACTAAATAGTCCTCAATACAAGAAAGCTAGAATTAAACCAACATTTCTACCTTTAACAAGTCAAAAATAATAACAAAGATTTCCAAGATGCAGAAGTTGGAAGCTGATTGGAGAAAAATGTCTTGTTTCTTTTACTTATTAACCACTTTAAAAATGTATCTAGTAATCTTTGTGGTTTTGAGGCTTTCTAGCTAATAGTTTGGAGACTTTGAAGGTCTTTCCTGCTTCATTAAAACAAAACCAACATGTAAAGTAAATTCAAATTGAAGTCAAGAGAACCTGCATTGCCTTAACATCAAGGCAAAGGACGGCGGCCAGGAGCTCTGCACTTTGCCTTTTTCAGTAGAATCTCAGAGGATCAAAATCTGTTTCTTCTCCCTTATGTCCCCAATTATTTGACAAAGAAGCTCCCAATTATTTGCCTTCAGCTGCCCTGAGTGAAAATGTGTCCAGGCTGCTCATTTTGCTTATCTTGCAAGCCCTGCAGACGAACCTTCTCCAGATCCAGGCAAAGGGCAGAGCTGAGCTCTGTGCACAGCTTGGTCTGACACAGCCTCAGGTTACCCTGGCCCCATTCCTGCAGCAGCAGCAGCTCTCTCTTCTCCTCCACTCTGCCAGGCTCTTTAGGAGACTCATCCCTTGAGAGCTGCCCCAACCATCTCTTCAGCACACACAGGGGACAGACATTCCCTCTGTACCCCTCCCCAGTCCTGCTGTTCTGGTGCTCAGATGAGCACACAGGAGAAGCTGGCACTCATAAAAGCACCAAAAAAAGGCTCTTATACAGACTTCTTGCCTCACATCAGGTGGGCAAGGCTTACAAAATTAATCTGCTGCTGCTGACAGGCATTCCCACCTAATAAAGCCACCAGAATTTGGTCAGGAGAGTGTCAGCTAGGCAGGAGTTCAGACAGAATCACAGTGCCCCTTAAACTCTGTGGCCTTAGTCCGAATCAGTTCAGACACTATTAATCTGCCAATTTTCAGGAAGCATGCATAGATGTTGGGAAAACTGTTGAAGTTTTTCTGCTTTTTCCAGAGAAAATAACATAAGCACACATGCTTATTAATAGAGCAGGAGAAAATGCACATCTCTGCTACGTATCATTCTTTGGTTATTTTCACCAATAAAATTTATTTTTTCCTTTTTTGGCAGACATGCTATTTTTGTGTTTGGAAGTTTGTCTGTATTCCAAAGGGAAGGAATTTCTTTGACAATGTAAAAGAGAAGCAAACAAACTGGCAGAGAAAACACGTGGGTCACTAGGACCAGTGCTGACATAAGCCTTCAAATAAACTTTGTCTTAGGTTTGTTTTATCGTTTATACAAGAAATTTAGTTCTGTTTTTCAAAATGTGCCTTTGTGCAACTACACAGATCCTATCCCATCTAGTGTAATTGTACTAATTTTAATCGCAAGCAGCTTGTAATCACCGAAATACCTTCTGACTAAAACTATTAAAGCATTTGACAGTGATGCATGCAAAACAGCATCCTGTGATTAGGTTGTATCATTAGTGGGAGATGTTTCAGCTCCTATGATTAAATCTGCTTGACGTTTGGTATTCCATTTGCGATGGCCTTTTGATCATGCACTCGCACACATGACAACAAATCCACGCTCGTTCAGACAAGGTCAGCACACAAACGCTGTAAACACCATAACAAGCAGCTTTGCACATGGAACAGAAAGAAAGAACCTGCCTTGAAGTTCTTGAAATATCCAAACCCTGTGCTGCTGTGGTCAATTTTCTCTGTGCAAGCACTGGCTTAAAGAAATTTTTCCCCTAACAGCTCATTCCCAGCTCATCCTTGGCCTGCAGTTGTACCAGTACAGCTTGGACACGGAAAAGAACTGACAGGAAAACTTGTGTGTCAGTCTCCAGAACCATTTCACCCTTTTATCTCACTAACTACTGTCACAATTGAAGGTGAAAGTCTAGCCTGGTGTTAAAGAAGGTTCTCTGTGTGACCCCTGTGGCAGTCACACTCCCCCCATCCAGGCACTCCCTGTTGGGATTGGAGCCCCTTGGCAGCAGGGGGGTTCCAGTGACTCGAGGGGTGCCCTATTGACTCCCCCCACACCTCACCCAGTCAGACAGGTTTCCCTCACTGGCTGGAGCCCAGATTTCCCAGAGCAGAGTCCCAGCTGTCAGCATCCTTCACACTATTTAATCGTGCTGCAGTAACAGCCGAACAGAAACAGCTCCTGCTGGTACCTCCGAGGAGGGACACAGGAAAAAAGGAATCGCTGGGCTTTTGTTCCCTCACAGTCTAAGTGTGCCGTAGGCTGGGGTCTTCCTGCTGAGCCCGTGGCTTCTGTTGGGCCTGAGTGTCTGGTCCCTGGCTGGAGCTGCCGGTCCCTGTGCCCTTTGTGGTGGAAAGGGCTGGTGCCAGCTCGTGGCCCCTCAGCCTTTCCCCTACCCAGGATCAATCTGCAGCTCCCACTGCACCTGCTCCCTGGGCCACTGGCACTACGTGTATTCCTCAGCCCTGAAGCCACTTCAGCTGGCAGAGCCCCTGGGAACTCCAGAACTACCTTCCTTCTGGCAGCAGTGTGTACAGCCACACTAATTTAAGTTAGCCTCCTAAGTGTGGGTTTAAAATGAAAGCATTGGGTTCTACTTCAAATAATGCCATGCATGTGGGGACAAACTGTTCTGAGTGTGTTCTCTGTGATATCCCATAAGCTGCAAACTGCTGTTTCCATGTCCCTAATGCCTGGCCAGCATCCTGGTACAGATGGCTGGTGTACACAGCCAGGACAGCCAGACTGCCAAGGCTGTGTGGTGCTGACATCCTCACTCAGCCAGGGAGAAACCTTAATTTAGGCACAGTTACACTGGCAGAAGATGAGTTCTGGCAGTACAGACTGCACTGGCACAGGATGGAGTGGACAGAATTTGTTCAAAGCACAGATTTGCTTGCTGTGAACATAACCAATCTTATCAAAGCCCTTTTGTTAAATTCCCACTGCATGCACGGTGCACAGTTCCAACAGGAGCAGGAGTCTCCTCTCAAAACCATAAGCTGTGTCATGAGGAGCTGCTAAGGTCATTCCCACCGGGAGACAACTGTGATTTAAGAAGCCTTTCATATCATCAGTTTATTTGGAGGATGTAATACAGACAAAAACTCTCTACAGGCAACTCTGCTGCATGTGCTGGCCCAAGATTGAAGAGCAGTAATTTTTGGAGGATGCTAAGCTGTTAGGAAGAGATAGATCACACATATATTCTGCTTGACTGCACATAGAGGAAACTTTCAGCAGTATGTATCAACCCAGAAGCTTTTCCCTTTTTTTTCCAGGAGTAGTTCCTTACCAGAAGCATGCAACTGATAATGAACCAAAGGCACATTTTGGTCTTCGGGGTCTGATTAGCAGTGAAAAGTAACATGACCACTGCAAGCATTCCTGAACTAGAGGTAATCAAGATCCTGAGAAGATCACTAGAGGCGGGTCATTCTTCTTAAACCCTTTGTCACCTTAAAGCAATCGGTTCCGCTTACATTTGGTTTCAGTCAAAACACAGCCTACGGCTAAAGGCATTTATTCAATTAGGACATTTACACTGACTCTGTCAAATTGCAGGCTGACAGTGTTTACTTACACAGAAATTTCTACCTCGTTTTCACTCTCTAGCACTCCCCTGTCCAATTTCTTTTTGTTTCAAAGAAAAGCAAAGAAGCCAAGCAGGGTGAATCAACTCTTTAAAGGACTGAATGAGCACCAGAGCCAAAGCCATGGAACCAGGCAGAGAAATTGAGTGTTTAAACTGAGATGGCCTTTGTCACTATTCAGAGAGAAGGAATATTTGTGGAACAAGATTTTGGTTTCCTCTTTCCTTCTTTTTGCTCACGGGATGTGATAGGAGATGGTACAACAATAGTATTTCATTATTATTTCCAAGTGGAAAATTTCGGTTAAATTGTCAAATTAAATGCCTAGGAGGTAGACAGGGAACTTAATAAAAAAACCCAGGTATTTTCCACTACACACTGTAGTTCTGTTGTAACCTCAAAATTCAGTACAGAGTCAATGAAATCACCTCAAAATCCAACCCCAATTACATGTGAACTTTTACTGAGTTTCAGATGAACCTTAGATTAATGTTTTTGGCCAGAAACCGTGGGAAATATGCTAACTTCATGTGATCAAACCACAAAAAGGATGAAAATAAGCAGTTTAAGCCGAGCTTTGTTTTGAAAGGTTTTGCAAAATGAAGCCCATTTACTGGGAATTCACATGATGCAAAGTCAGAAATAAAACCTCCACAAAGTCTCTGAGAAAAGAAGCAGCAGGACTATTTGCCACTGTGCTCCTACTTCCCTTTAAGTGTTCCTAAGTGGCAATTTTTGCTACTCTGTTTTCTATGCTTCTTTTTCCGAGATTGTAAATGAAAACTCAGATCTACATCAAACATCAACCCTTCCACTGAGGGATTATGTTGAACCTCTGGGTTTGTATTTTTTCGATTGTATTTTGGGTATTTTAATGTGTAAAAGAAACCCCCACAGACGTCTGTTTTGAAACGGAGTGTTTGTTTTTTGGCAAATATAAGTTTAAAGTTGAAAACAGCAACTCAACAAACCAATGTTCTCATAATCAATATTCCTGATCCTAAGTAAAGGCAGAAAACACTCTGGAGTTTTATTTGTGCCAGTTTGAATAGAGATCATTGCAAGGTTACTGCTGACATCAAAACACCACTCGAGGGTAAGGCTCTGAATTAAATCTGTGGGTTAGACTGTCTCCTGAAATTCTGCATTTCAGAACAGTCCAGGCACCGTGGCAACAGCACAGCCCTGGTGGGTAGCTGGTACTGCTGGAGACACACTAAGATGCTTCCACAGAGAGCAGGCAACCAAGCCTTCAGAGATGTGCTGAGATCCTGAGGCCCAAAGGGATTTTTTGACAATACACAATCTGCTGTGTGGAGTTTGCCTTGGGAGCTAAGCAGCCCCTGGGTTGCTGTTTCAGCAGGAGCTGCTCTGCCCCTGCCTGTTTGCAGCATTTCAAATATTTCCTCAACATCATGTGATGTCCCTATGCATAGCAGAGATCACCTTAAAATTTAGACGCCATGCACTCCTGGAAGCACTTACAAGTTTTTACAGAGATCCAAGTTGAGACCCAGAGGTCCCCTGGGACCAGTTTCTGTAGCAGAACAAACTGGCAAATACTCAAATACTCATCTCCTCCTCCTCAAACACCACTTTGTGCATCTTATGTCATTTCAGTGTGCTGAGTGAAGGTGCTCTAAAATCCTGTTACAACAGGATTTGTTCAGTGAGAAAGCACATTGCAAACGCACTTCCATTAGGAGTTCTGGGCAATGCCTCCTTTTGCAATGTATTTACTTGGCTCTGAAAATATCCAGGGCAAAGAGTAACCTTTGGCTAATAATACAACCCACTGATACAGTCAGTACACTTAAGTTTACTGACAAGAGGTTGGAAGAATCTGATGCTATGGAAAAACAGAAACAAGGCACCAGCTATGCCAGTATTCACAGCTGCTTGCTACATATAGTATTTTTCACTTAGCAGGCACCAGGAACTATTATTAAAAAAAAAAATCAGGAGGACCCCATGCTCCTTTAATTCGTGAAGGAATTATTTAGAAACACATTAGGCTTCAGCTCTTCAAGTCAAAATTTGCAGAGACCTTTCAGAGAGAATGACATATGCTAGAAGTCAATTTAAATGGTATTACCAAAATCTGAGGGGTTAAAAGCACATCCTGATGTCAAATAATTTTTTAAAGCACTCAGGAGACTTTACAGCTTCTTCTACCTTTATCATTAAATACCATCATTACTGAACAAGCAAAGGATTCAGGAAACTCCTTCAGAGTCTTGGTCAATTTGCTGTCTATTTACTGTAAGGCAGCTCTTATGAGGAGCTTCCATGCCAGGTTTGTAAACTCACAGTAGCAACTGCAAGGTTATCAAGGGCTAAATCATCCCACTGCAGGATCTAGACTCAAACTAGTGTGATAAAGGACTGCACTGTGCCATGGGAAGGCTGAATCTGGGTTGTCTAGGACACTTCCAGGGCTGGAAAGACCCTGCCAAAACACTCAGGCACATCCCCAGGGTGGCTGAGAAGGGGATATTTTCTCCAGAGCAGGCCGGAGCTTTGCTCACCTCAATAAACCAAAGATCAGGTTGATTGGAAATTCCCTGAACACCAGAGTAGTAAGCCTGTAAAAATTATAGGAGG
>VZSR01002420.1:13417-49512 GCA_013398615.1 Brachypodius melanocephalos | reverse complement strand
CAGCTCCAGCAGCTGAGTAGCTGTGCCACCCTTAACTCAGAAAACAAAATCACCCAACCAAAATTAACCCTTCTGGGCTTGGGGGGGGATTCACATTTCTGGTGTCAGGGGAATTTTGTCATGATCCTATTTTTGCCTAAAGGCACACAGAGAGAACCTATGTAATCAGTATGAAAGTTTACCTAATTAGGTGAGAACTATTTCTATCTTATTTTATTCCTAAACTGTGGCTGTGTTCTGATATTTGCCCTTGCTCAAAAGGACAAGGTTGCCCAATATCAATAATCAGTAATGCTGAAGACATTTTCCCTGTAACACCATCAGAGTGCAAGACTTGCCAGCTGTGCCAGTTCCTCATCCAGCTGCCAAATCCAGGCTTTGGACAGTCCTGGGACCAGAAAGAGCAGCTCTTTAGGCCAGTGGGCCTGATGTGGCTTTTTCCAGGTGGCTGCTCAGGAGTTCTTGTGTCCATTTCTGCTGGGTACTACCCCATTCATGAAATGTGTAATGCCATCAAGACATTGGGGAAATGCTTTGATTTGACTTTATACTTAGCATGGAACAACAAGATGATAAAGAGGACAGAGGAGTTAATACTCAAAGACAGCACCACCAACAGGTACTTCTGCTTTCAGGAAACCTGAAGTTTTTCTACTGAGAATTTTAAAAAAATGTTGATCTAAGTGGAGCCAAATGGGTGCAGTAGATTCACCAAAGCTGCTAGCTTGGTGAAAATTCAAATAAAAGAAATTGGAGGTCAAAATGAAATTACTGCTAACAGTCCCATTTGGGCTGTATCCTGAGAGCTTTGCATGGTATTTTTCACATTTTGGGGGGGAAGAAAAAGGTAATTTTTTTCTGAGGCTGCTAATCTTGTGATATTCTGCCATGTCAGTCCCTGCTCCTACAGTGACAGAGCTTCCTGCCTGTGAGTTGAAATGGAGAGACTTCTTGAAAAGGTCTAATAATTTTGGGGACTTTTATTTTCTTCCCGCTAAGGTGGATCTGAGGGGATGTTAGGAAGGATGACCCTGCAGTCACCTATCTGCTTCTGAGATGAGAGCACCTGCAGTGAATTCTCAGCAAATTTAACCCTGCTGACATAACTCCTGACCAGCAAAACAGGGAGAATAATGCACAGATCTGTCATCCTTTGCCTCATGTACCAAAAGTGCTGTTTTGTTCAATCACACCATCTTCTCAGTCTTTGAAGAGCATGGTGTGGGTGCCTGGTACCAGACGCTTCACAACACAAGTTCTGAACAATGCCACCTCCCCTGCCAAGCCTGAGGGATGCCAAAGTGGAGAAAAAGCTTCTCTAGAAAGGTCTAAGGCTGATACCATTGAGGATAATGATAGACAGGAGCCACACAAAACTGAGAGTGGGATTTCTAAAAATTACTAATAACTAGCAGCTTCCTTTTGAGATTAATGAGCTATGGGAAACAATGAATCTTACAGGACAGTGGGGTTGGACAATCCCCTACCAAGGAGAAAGCCACTCTGATTTTGTAAATGGGCATTTTTCTATCTCAGTCTCTAGTATGACATAGTTTTCTCCTCAATTTTCCCCCATTATTTCTTCATTTTCCAGTGGATGGAGACAAATTTATTCTCACTCTTTTTTGTTGTGTAAGTGACTTTCTGCTGCATGCAGATGCCCTTTTTATGGAAAAACAAAGGACAGCTCCCCATGTGGTTGTTTATTTTTTTTTCCTGCTGAATGGTGTTTCTATTCACCAGTTCATCTCAGCAATCATATGAGGAACACGAGAGTTTTTCTGATCATTTGTTGTTTTTTAACCACAGTTGGGGGCAAGGCTTCAGTTCTAGCCTATGAGAACTTCCCATAATACTCTCTAAATTAGCAGTTCTTCCAGGCTGCAGCTCTCAAGGGGACCAGCACATTTGCATCAGTGACAGCCAACTACTGCTCCAGGGTCACTCCAGTCACATTCCTTTTGCATCAAGTGGACACTCAAGGTCAAACGACATGTTAGCTTTGACACTGCAGTGATATTTGACTTCATCAGCCTCTCAAGGTCAGGCTGTTCTTGGCTGAGTAGCACAGAGGAGCCTGCTTGCCTCCCTCTGCTTGGGTTGTGAAATGATGGAGCAGTTACTTGTACAGGAGGATAAATGGTAGGGAGAAGAGAAATGCTGGCTGAGACTCAAGTTCACTTTTGCCTTGCTATTGCTGTAGTAGAATAACAAAATAATTCACACCTTTCTTGCTGAGGTAGAAGAACTGAATGCCCACCAGCCTGTCCAATTTATCATTAGGTTATGCTAGTACCCTCCTGAATACTGAGTACTACTCCTCCTTTTAGGATATATGCTATTAAATTCTCAGGACAGAGGGAAAGTTCCCTGATGTCCTTAGAGTCAAAAGCTGTGTTATTTTCTCTAGTGGTCACGTGCAAACTAGCGAGTTACATTCACTTCACTCATTCACCTGAACAATCTGTGTACCACATCAGTTCAGAGCAATCAAAAGCATCAACCCTCTGACACAAAAGCTGAGTTTTAATTGCTTGATAATCAAGCAGATTCTCAAATGGGCAGTGTCAGACAGGTGGGTCTGTGAGGCACCTGTGCACTTCCACAGCACTGCACACACAGGATGGAGAACCTCTCTTTGCTTTTGCAACCTTGGGATTTGGGAAAGCCTCTTGGAAACACACGTGTATTTTAAAATCCAAAACAGAACCAAAACAGGCAAAGGAAGAATATTCACCTTACTGAAGACACTGTGATTTGGACAAGTGACATCCTTCCCACCCTGTAAAAAAGGATTAACCAGCACTTGGATATTTATGTCTGAGAACAGCCCTAAAAATGAGTTGCACTACATGCAGACTGGAAAATAGACAAAGTGACACATTCAGCTTACATAACACCATAAAAAAAGAAAACTTGCTACAATTCAAAACTAAAAGAATAAAAAAAGTTGATCAGGACATAAATGTCTTCTGGCTACCACAGAAACAGCCAACTCAGCTTCAATTGCACTTTGGTTCAAAACCTTCAGTATAACTCAGTAAATACAAATAAATAATAGCAGATGAACACATCTGTCCCTTTGTAAACACAGGAGAAAATCATCTGTACAACACTTCACCTATTACTTCAATAAAATCTTTTGAAACATGATATGTGAAGAAATGTTATATAAGAAACAAAGTCAAACCATGAATTAGAAAACTGAACACACTTCTGTTTGGCCAAAGTAATTTCTCTTTTTCCTATGTGTGAAAAATTTGTTCTGCGTTTGAAAATGTCTCCATTGAATTTTATTCAATACCATTCTAGTTGCTGCTTCTTTATCATCAAAGTCTCCTTTTATTTGGTCCATCATACCAAAATAAACTTATATAAGCCAAAATTCTCTGGTTTGATGCCAATAGTTTGTTCCTCTTTCCCTCACTAAAGCATCTCCAGATCCAGCTTACTCCTTTTCATCTGATATTTGGAGAGTCTTTCTCTTTCAGTACTCTAACCCAACATGCTGTTTGCAATAGGGTTTGGCACTGGGTTGTCTTGCACTAAGATAACATAAACCTCTTTTCATCCACTCCAAATGGTAGAACAGAAAAATGGTGACAGAACTCGATGATTAAAACCACGTGAAAGTAGTACAAAACAGCTTCTCAAATCCTACCATCACATGCAGTATTCCTCCTATCATCTTTTCTACTCAGAATCTTCTGATATAGCTGTTGATACCTGAGCAAGGAGAGTGTGAAATGTACTTTGAAATACTTTGCAGAGAGGAAACCCTCCTTCTCCGCTCTTGTTTGACAGTTTCTCCTCAAATACTTGTGCCTTTCCCTGCCTGCGTTGCAGCACTGGAATGGAGTTTCTAAAAAATCTATTCCTAGCCACTATCAAATTCCTTTTCTTCATCCTGTGCTTCAGAAAGCAGACCTGACTATGAGGAAGAACCTTACTGTGAGGGTGACTGAGCATTAGAACAGGCTGCCCAGAGAGGCTGTGGAGTCTCCTTCCCTGAAAATATTCAAAACCCTCCTGGACACTATCCCAAATTACATGCTCTAGGGGACCCTGTGCGAGCAGGGACGTTGGACTAGATGTCCTCCAGAGTTCCTTTGCAGTTTTACCCATCTGTGATTCTGTGACCTAAATCTCATCTTCTGTGAATTTCCTACTGTTGGACATAACCCACTAAGGAAATGCAGAATATGCATTGCAGAATATGCACACAGAACTCTCTGATCACTGCATCCTAAAAGAGATTTCGGTAAGCAATAGAATAAGATCTGCATATTTCATATGAAATCCTGGCACTGGAGAAATGCTGGATTTGGCTGACCCTTCCTCCAAATCTCCAGAATTCAACTTGAATGAAATCTAACAGAAAGATATGGGAAAGGAATAATTTCTCTCAGGGGAATGTGGCTGAACCCGTGGCAGACTAAACACAGAGGTTTTGGGATAACTCTGATCCCTAGCAATCGTGTCTCCTGTTCCCTTGTGGCAGCCACATTATATCCTACCACAGAAGGGGGCAACTTCATTTACAACAACTCTTCTTCTTGGGATTTCAGTGACAGCATCAGATCATTATTAAATGGATAACCTCAGTCTGACAGTGACACTGCTCCCAGTGTACTCTGCAAAAGCAGACTTCTAACTCCATAATGCAGGAAAAGGCTTATTCCTATCATCAACAGGAGATGAGAGTATATTTAGAATCCTCTTATAAACAAAACCACAGATGGGGAGCATTATTTCCTTGCAGAAGAGGCTGCCCACACATTTTGTGCCCTCGGAGTGGTTCAGTTTATATCAGCTCCAGATGATCTGCTTTTCAGCACTGCTCTAAGTAAATTCTGCAAAGTGCAGGCACTCACTGCAGAGAGTGCAAAAAGCAAAGCAAAGGCAGCTTTGCCATTACCCACTAAAAGTAACTCTTCAAGCATTAATCATATAGGTCTGAAGGAAAACACAAATCTTAACAGGGTTGCAGAATAAGTAGGAGCTGTTCTGGGTTTGAGCCATTCCTGGGATTTCAGGATTCTCAGAATTAATATTTAAATCCTCAGTCAGATACTTGCTCAAAGAGAGCAGTTATGACAGCTTAAAATAAACCAAATCGATTAATCAACATTTAATCAATTAATCTACAAATAGCCCCAGCAAATAATTCTTCTTTAGATCTAAAAAGGTGATAAAAACCTAGCTGGACAGTTATCAGTGAGATTAAAATGAGTTTACATCCTCAGACCCTGCAGGGCCTTGAGACCCCACAGCACTGACCTAATGCTGAAGAGCTCCACCTTTGTCAGGAGCTACCTAAGCTCACCCCTAAATGACAATGACACCCTGAAAGATCCCACTTGGCTTTGTGCTGGCTTATTTCTTTCTTATTTGTCTCCCCAAAGCAGCTAAACTTTCCTTGAAAGGCGGCCTAAAACAAACACGTGAAGGAAGAGTTTAATTCATGTTTGAAAGAGAAAAGGTCTCTCCTGCTGTGTCCACCTCATCACAGAAGAAGAAAGGCAGCTGTACTGAGTACTTTATTTCTTGTGTGTGTGTTTCCAGAGCCTTGTTTCTTGCAACTAGGGTGAATACTGGAAAAGCAGAACCTTGGGGATGGCTCTGGGAGGAGAAGGAAAAAAAAAAAATCTCCTCCTGTGATTTTCATTGAATAACATCTTTTTTTAGGATGATGCACTGTAGCGTGTTTCTTTTAAACTAAATATACTTGAAGTTCTTGAGTATATTAAAACTAACTTAAGTACCCACTTAAGAATATTTATTTATTTGGTTCAAACTGTTTACATTTAGGAAAAAAAAAATTCCTCTATCTGTTGATTAAACAGATTCTGAGAGGGTGAAACTGGGCACACAAACAAAAATTCAAAGCTACTCCTTAAAATAGGAAAGCCTCAGTCTTGCCCAAGGCTTTCTGGGCATTTTAGCAAGCAGCAACAAGAAATTATTATAACTAAGAGACATAAGCCTCCAAAAAGTCTTGAAAGACAAGATACTAAAGGTATCCACATGAGGAAACAACACAACAGCAATGATACTATCTTAAGAAGCCTAAAGAAAATTCACGTCTTCAGCTGTTTCTGGAAAGATGCCACAAAGTCACTGTGGTCTGGATTAAAAACCATGAAGCATTGTAATGAAACTAATTGTTTCTGATATGAATATGTTAAGTAAGAATGTAATTAAAAATGTTCTGCTTTATTTCCCCTCAATATGTTGAGCACAGCTAGCTCTCAGTAGACAATCTGGAAAACCATAAAAGCTTAGGACCAATGTGAAGTCAGTCCTTTTTTTTTTGTTGTTTTACTCCAGCTTTTATCATCTATGTGTAATTATTGTTAACACATGTTTAGTTGGAATTAATAATTTTACCCACAGAGGATTGTAATATTCCCATTCTATAAGCATCTTGATGCTCTGAAATACTCTCCATGAAGTGAAATCTGAAGTAGATGACAAGACAGTGACTTCAGACCCACATCACTGCTTGAGACCAGACTACATTTCCAATTGCATTTTGGGTGGGGACATGATTTTAAATCCATTGCAAGGCTCCCACTGAACGAAATAATTGTCCCTTCAAATTGGAGGGTAGGAGATGACACCTAGAGAGAGCATCCTCTGCAGGAGCTAAAAGCACTGTACTGAAGGTGCACGTAAAAATGGGGTGATTATCTTGCAGAATGAACATAACACCTAAAGCAAAGGTGAAACACCTGAAACAAAGGGCATCTGAAGGCAGCTGGATGTACAGGAGCCTCGGACTTAACACTCTTAACCCTCAGGACAAAGTATGACCGATTTTGAGATAAAGGAATTTGAGACATTCTAAGTGAGGGCGATCCGCTCAGGCTCGTTTCCCACACCCCAAGCCTCAGCCTGCTTATCTCACAGCAGACATTCCTTCAAAAAACACCAGCCCATCACTACCTTCGACCCACAAACTGTTTCATGCAGCCCAAGAGTGCCAGGAGGTTGCTGTGGGCCAGATGCATCACGGTGTCCTTGCCCTGTTTCTTGCAGCCTCCTGTGAGCACCACCACAACCACTGCCAAAAAGCACAGAAGGGCTGCTCTGCACTCACACTGCAGGGACACCCACGTGCACTTGTTATTTTGGAATAATTCTGTTTGAGAAGAAACAAAGCGAAGTCTATGGGCTACGGTGGCTAATGAAAGGCCGTGTGCCGGATGTTTTAAGGAATATGACAAGTTCTCCTGGGGGAAGAGACTTGGCAGAAGTTGGTCACTGAGCACAATACACTTTCATATGGCTAAGCTTTTAACTTGGCAAGACTGAGTGGAAATTGGTGTCAGGCTTTCAAGTCGGTAGCAGGTGAAATATTCATGAGTCAAAAGGGCTCTTTACTTCAGAGCAAAGCTTTTCTTGCTGACATCCAGGCTAAGCAAAGTAAGTACAACAAAAATCAATGACTAAACGAAACTTAGCTGAGTTTAAACTCCTGCCCCTAAACCACAGTGAAGACCATAAGATTTCCTTAAACTTTCTACTTAGACACTGAAACAGTAAAGTCCAGTGGTCAGGGATGTTGCCTTCCCTTAGAGTGATTCTGCTCTCACATAAATAACAACTTGTACCAGAGTCGAGCATAAAACCACTCTCCAACCAAGCAGAGTCTCAAAGCTTTAACTGATTATTCTGGAGATTTGGGTCTTATTTCAAAAGCCTCTCGAGGGAACCCACAAGTAATTTCTCTGCATTATTCTAATATTTGCAAAGACTGAGACACTCAAAGCTCAGGCTGTTTAAGTATTTTAAAAATCAGAAGATCAAGTGCAAACTACCAATACTTGCTTGAGTCTGGGTCTAAATCTGTGACTTTATTTGGATTTTTAAAAAATAACTACATGGCCTAAAACACTTGGTGAAAAACATTTTTGTGTGAATCTGATGCATCTCAAGCTGATAGCATAGTTCTTTTCTTAGCATCATCTGTTGTTTCACAGGGAGGAGCCATCTAAGATACACAAACAGATTTTTTTTCTGTGTCAGAGAGTTGCTGGAAAAACACTCCAAGTCAGTCACAAAGGGTAGGGAATCCAAGCAGGTTCTCCTTGCTGCCACAAAGCAACCTTGCCACAGGGCTGGAACAGAAAGGTAAGACTGGCAAGGTGACTAGCAAGCTGCTGTAAAATCTTCTGTGAGGGAATTTACTCACAAAGAAATGAGCCCAACATGCTGAGACCTCCTTATACCTATCAGGACAAGAGATGATAAAAAGAAAGGCAAAAGGGGCAGTCAATGACTGCATGTTCCAATGTTTAGGCTGGAGGGCCATGAAGAAATGCCCCCATCTTTTCCTCTGATAGAGCTAGCAACTCTACAAGGTAGATGGAAGGGAGAGGAAAAGAGGGAATTTATAGGCAAGGAAAGTCAGAGGGTGGCACAGCACTGACTCAGCTGTCAGCAGATGTGCTGTTCTTTCCACTGTCACATGGAGCCCTCAGGATTTTTGAGCTGGGACACTTGCACCATGTGGCTGTTCATATGACCTCTCCCACCTGTGCACACTCCAAGAACTTGTTCATGTGATGATTCCAGTCTAACTATTTCTCTGCAGGATGTGCTGCCTCCTTGCTTAAAACCATCTTTAACAAAAGACTATTTTCATCCTGGTGTCTTAAAACCCTTAAACTAGCGTGGAAGTCCCCTAAAAGTACACTGCTCAAACTTCCTGTATAGGTTTTTCTGTTGTTTTTTAGCTGCTTGAATGTTTCTTGTGCTGTATTTAGCAATTCCTCTGCTTTTTCATAGCCCTTGCAAAGAGAACCCTGGACAACTCTACTCCCTTACAACAACAGAGTTCAAAAGAAATTAATAATATCCCTGTGATCACAGTAGTGTTTGGGACTGCTAGAAGTAAATTACATTCAGTCCACCCCCACAATTTCTTTTGGAAACCTACAGCTGTTAAATACATGTTTAACACAAAAAAACCCCTTTGGTCTCTTTACTTCCTTCTCTTGCTGTCATTGCTTCAACTTCCTCTTTCCTTTTTTTCCCCCTGATCCCTTTAAACAAGACTGAGCTTTTTAATCACTGTAAAGGAGTGATTTTATTTTCAGCTTGTTTTGTGGTGCAGGTGTTATTCTGTTTGGGCAGGCAGTGAGCTGATGTTTCATTGCAGCTGGGGCTCCTCTTTCCTGTCTCTGGGGCAGAACTGACACTTGACTTCATTCTTGAGCCTCTCCTTCTAGATTATATGTGTAATTGAAACAAATGAGCAAAATTTAGCTAATTCTTCAAATTAAATTTGAAGAGGAGGTCTTGATTTGCGCTGTCACCATTTTGGACCCCTCGATATTTCTCTTGAAACAGGATAAGGCAACAAATTCTACCCAGGGTTCCTACTATACTATCACTTATGAACTTGATATTATAAGAGGAGGGTTGAGGAGTTTCAATCACTTTAATAACTCTGCCTAGCACGGCAAGCAACTGCAGCTGTGCAGAAACTGTAGAGCTGCATCTTCCAACCAACCCGTATTTCCCTAAGAAAACAGTATTTCTTTTTATAAAGGAAGATTGGACAATCAAACTGATCTTCAAAAATCCCTCCTGACCCTGCCCTATTGTGTCTCTCTATTTAGTACAATCAGGGCTCTGCCAGTCATGTGCCCTTGTTAACATAACTCCTGTCAGAAAGCAGAGTGGTAAATGGCCATAACATGGTCACAGGAGCTTTCTGTGGATCCTCTCTCCATCCTCACAACACACTGGCTGAGCACTACCATTTTTGTCTTGCCCTGCCCTTCACCACCCAGGTATCTTCATTGTGTCTCACTATTTACTCAGTTCTGTGTCACACCATTGAACAAATTATCCCAACGTGCAAATGACAGCCCAGAGTGACCTGAAAGCCACCTTGAATCCCAGGACTGGCTAATAGCCTACATGTGCTGAAAGACAAGCATTTCAATTAATCTGACACTTCTGCACTTATGATGTGCTAATTTTCAAACTGCTGCATTAAAACACAGACACTTCACTGCCACCGGGCGAGGCCTGCTACAGAATTTAAGAGAAAACTAAATTCTAAGGAAGGAAGAGATCCAAGAGCACGACTTTATCCCTAGCTTTGATGAGATAGTGTCTCAAGTCTCAGAGGCATTGGGACTGGCTGAAGGTCCAGAATGAGCTGGTGGCATAATGAGAAGTTAAACCCACATGTCTCACATGTCATTTCTACTGGTGTAGAAAACACAAAACCAAAATAGGAACTCAGAGCTGAATGATTTTCTCAGCTACAGCTTTGCAGGAACAAACTGTCCCTTGAGAGAATTTGCCACGTGTGTAAGAATGTTAAATAACTCCCTAAGCACAGAACAAGTAATCTTCTGTGAATTCATTCTGAAAGGCTGTGTTCCCATGGGGAAAGTGATGTCTAATAAGAGGAGATCTCATACTAAAACTTCTCCTTGTGGATTGATTCTTGTCTCTTCAGCTGCCTTACTCAGGCAGAAGCTGAATTTCCTTCAGCCTCCTGTTGTACAAATTCATGAGTCAACAGTGGCAATAGGGTGGGGAGAAGAATCACAAACATATAATAAATGTGAAAAAAGAAAGAAAAAGTCTCATTTCCCTACAAAAACAGACTGAAAGGAAATCATGAATACTGCTGATACATAATGCATGTTCAAGTTTCCATGATAGTTCCAGCCCAAGCGCAGCAAGTTTTTGAAAACTTTCTCCTTTTTATGGATACCAGCCTGAAATCATGAAGGCAATCAACCTAAACAATTGGACTACCCAGAAAACATTAGGGAAACTTATTTAATTGAGTGATCAGGGCAAAGTCTTCCAGAAATACTGAAGACCAGGCAGAGGAAGTAATAATATTGCATATGCATTTTATGCCTAGATATAAGAGCTAATAGAAAAAGGTAACTTCATTTGCATTTAGTCAATATTCTTTCCCCCAAAGTGAACTACCAGTGCAGATAACTTGACATTAAGTTTAACTAATACAGAGAATACAACAAGAAATCTGAAAAGCAGATGTGTGGATAGAGAAAACCTATATCCTCTCAGTGTAGATTTTTCTGCTACAAAGTCATGACTTCAGTGTTGTTTGTGCTCATTCAGGGTCTGTGGTGTCATCCCAGGAACTGGGCTTAGTGTCAGAACAGTGGATATGAAAAAGAACTTAACAAGTAAAAGGAGAGCTGCTAAGGCTTTTGGCCAGGTCAGCCTGCAAACTCCTAAAGGGTCCCAGTACAAGGAGGTGTTAGATCCCACTATGAGCTCAGCTTCATTGGGCCAAGTGCTCAGACAGGGCAACACACAACTACCACATTGACTTCAAAGGAAGCTGACAGGTTCTCATCACCTGTCCTCCTCTGTCCCAAGAGGCTGTGTGTTGCTGTTTTGGAGCAGGGCAGCATACATGGACTCATGAACACACCGCTTTGTAGTCCTAGTAGGGAATTAGAACTGACACATAATGAGGGCTGGTGAAAGCAGTGACTGAATGTGCACCAGCCAAGGTAGCTCACACTCTTTAATTATGTAGAAAGCATCAATCAATCCATCCTTTTCTGGGGCAGTGGCTGCAGAGAAGTCCCTTTTCTTTACTGTCGAATCACTATCCTTCAACACCCACAGAGCCTCCCTATGCTGTTTACAGGAGTGATCTCTGAACTGTGCTGTGAGTGACCAATGCCAGAGCTTTACAAACCCCTCAAGAGGAGAACAAAGGCCTTTAGAGCACACTGAGCCCACCTTATGTCAGTCAGGCCAGTCTCCTGCTGTTCAGTAAAGGCCAGATACTGAGACCTGCTGAGCACCTTCTGTTCAATTTAGCACAAGACTCAAATGCTTGCCAGCTTTCAGGATTTAGCCCCGAGCTAAACTCTATTTTTGTATCCTCATTAGCACAGGAACTTTCTATCTTTCATGCCAGCAATACTTTTCATAAGGATAAGCCTAGAGACACTAATTCTGGCTGATTTAGGAAGAAAGGAAAAAAAAAATCCTTTCTTGTAATTTCTATCAAAACATTCCTCCTGTTAGAAAACGGAGTGATCTATTAAGAGGATTTCATCATCTGGAAAACCCACCAAGTCTTTCAGCTGGCAAAGATCGGCCTTGGTCTCTGCACCAGAGTCAGGCACTGCAGTTCTGCCCCTGCTAAGCTCGTGTTCTCTCTTGCAGGGTCTGTTCCCTGTGAGCAATGTGTATAACAGCACTGTGCCCCTCAGCTGAACTGCTGTGGATAATCATTGCAGACCACAGTAGGACAGACTGACTGTACCAATCAATGACTTGATTTCAGAGTGAGATTCAGGACAGAATTAATATGTTCTATGCAGCTCCTGTTTTTAATAGGTTGAAAAGCAGTATATATATAAAATAGTACATTATGTCATAGTTCTGTGCATTTTTGCCCTGTGAGAGCAGTTCCATGGAGCAAAGATAACACAAATAGCTCTATCAATAACCTTCACTGATAGCCAGGCTCCTGTCCCTGTCCTTTGGAACATTTGTGAATGCTGCAGCTCAGTAGCCATGGTAAAACCATACCAAACAAGTTTAATCTTTGAGCTGAGCTAATAAGGTGAGGATTCACCTTCAGATTGCTGATCTCTATTCAACAGGTGGCTTTCCAGTCTATGCAGTGTGATTTGGATGACCAGAGAAAGAGATCCCAGGTGAATCTGGGAGATGCTGGAAACCAGCTAAAATCAAATAATGCAGACTTTTTTCTCCTCTTACAAAATCCCTAATTTTTCACTGTCTGGCTAATATTCCACATGTCACCTACTGATGACAAATTACGTGTTTTTCCATCCCATTTACAACCTCAGATGTGGCACTTGAGGACATGCTTTAGAGGTGTAAACAGTGGTGGTAGCCTGATGTTGGACTTTGTGAGCTTAGAGGTCTTTTCCAACCTTAACAATCCTGTTCTTACACAAATAACCATCAGAGTCATCCCTCTTTTTGGGTGCAGGTGTACAAAGGAAACGATCTCTCTTGAGGGCTTCTGTGTAAAGGAAAACGTGGTCAGGCAGCACCTTGAGAAAACAGACCCACTACCCTTGCCTTTTATCTTATTACAAAGGAGGTTTTAACAAACCAACAGCGTTTAACAAACACTGACTGCCCAGCCTTGAATCTACAACTCGCAGTGACTCATGTCACAGAGCCCAGAAATCTGGGAACTATCACTTCGTTTGTTTAAGAACCCCAGGGAGAAAGGAAAACAGCTCCAGGAGCAGCAGCCAACTGTGACAGAAGGAACCCTGGCTTTCTCCAGGATGAGCCAGCCCTCCCACTCACTCTCATTTAAGCAGCAGCGTATCAATTACAGCATAAATTGACTGCCCAGCTGGGTTAGAAGGTTGTTGAACCCTGAGAAGCAGTCCAGCCTGTCAAGCTGAGAGAGACAGGAAAGACAGAGGAAAAGTTGCACAGGGAATTTGGGCTGGGTTGGCTCTTCAATCCTGCAAAAATCCACACCCCCTCACCCCGTGAAAAGATCTCTTTTCTAAGTTTTACATGTCAACTTTTAGCTTAAAGTAGTATCACAAATCAGCATCTCACTTGCTAGAACTTCTGCAGGCTTGAAAATAATGCTTGAGTTATGTTTCAGAAATACATGCTTGACAGACAATGCTCTGCCAAAGACTCTCTGACCTGGAAGATTTCAGACTCTCACCTCAGTTTGAAGTACTTAAAATGCACAAACCTGTCTAAAGGCTCTGTTCAGATCAAACTGAACAAAATGGATGAATAGCCATTCAACATACAAAACCAAAGATAACTTGGTTGCTGTTTAGAACACAGAAACCCAAAATTAGATGATAAACTGCTGTTAGTGAATCCAATTGCTGAAAATTTAGGGAAGCACAGAATTTAAAGCCTGATATAGAAAGGATTGATCATATACAAAGAGTTCCAAAACCTTGGCAGAAAATACAAGCATGTGCAGCTCCAGAGGAAGATGGGGCTAGAATTGGAAATGAAGGTAAGCACTCAATGAGGAAAATGAAAAATTATGAGACCTTCTGTCAGGCACACTTCCTTGCCTATTTTCTCTCTGTAATCTGTTGGAAAAACAGACAAGTCTACCACTTTGTCTTTATTAATATCTTATTTTAAAGATGTTCAAATTAAAGCCAAGGCATTTGCAGTTGGTAAAAAATAGCACAAAACCATTGAACAGAAATTAAGAAATCAAGTGCAGCCTCCTGACAGCTGCAACTATCTCAGGAAGCTGAGAGATACCAGGCATTTGAAACTGCATTAAGAAATCACTCTGCTGTGAGGGGTGATATTTACACAACCTATTAGAGAGATCAGAGCAGCAGGAAGCTTCCTTTGATGTCAGTGGCTGTTGTCAGATCACTGCACTTCTGAAAACAACTCACTGTGATGCTCTGACCTCTGGTGATCTTCTCAAGTGGCCTGTTGGGTTAGAAGTTGTCAATTCCAAAAGGGAGTTCCACAGCTGAGTAGCTATTAGGATTTTTAGTAAAAAACCTCATATTACAAGACTATTGGTCATGAAAGAAAAGCCCACATTGATTTTTCGGGTACTATTGAGTCTAAAATAAGAGACACAATATTGCAATAGTACTGTAGCAGGTGACTTGATATTTGAGTACAGAGAACTCCTGCCTTCACTTAATGATCATGTATTTAGTGATGTTGGTCTTAATGAGAGGTTACAAGAACTTTCAAGAGGTTAATTCGCCAAGTAGTTCAGACGAAGTTACTCCTGGCCCAGCTCTTTCCTCCCTCCTCTTTGGTAAGTGGGGAGTTTCTGGGAATAATGTCACTCTCTGATTCATGGGACTGGGAACTCTCTCTTGGTAAATAGGTTATGTGTGAAGTCAGGAACCATGGATTGGATCAAAAGGAAACATGTTCATCTCAGTGAGTTTAAATCAGGCTTTTTGTTATCAGCCATCCAGAAAGCAGAAAGGCTGGGTCATGCTTTCCAAGTTCTGTCAAGCCAATGTGAAATATGACAGATGAATTTACAATTAAAGTATCAGACTAAAAAAGTACAGATTTATAGCAATACTTTCATAGAAGTGTCACATTTGCGTTGAAAGTTTACATTATTATCACATTTGGAGAGCAGGAAACAGATGTGTTCAGATTCTTAGGGAAAAACCCCAATCAAACAGAAATGCTGATTACAGAGTAAAACCGCAAGCTTGAAATGAGTACAAGAGCCAGAAGTGTACTTAAAGGCTGATCCTACAAATCCACCCACCTGACTGGACCTTTCCAACACTGCATGTTCCCTCTTAGTCACTGTGTTCATCCTCAGCCTTCAGAGACTGCTCATACAGGTTCTCTATGCAGGAACCTGGGAAACTATTGCACTGTGAGACAGCAGATCTCCAAAATCACAGCTAGTTTGAGTGACAGCTCACAAAAAAGAACTACTGAACTGTCCCTCAAACTACCAAGAGCCAGGTCAAACAGCAATGGGAGAACATGACACATAGCAGAGGATGGATGCTAAAAGCTGACCTAAGCTCAAAATGAAACCAACAAACTTCATGAAAGAAAAATCCATCTCTAGGTGAGAAAAAGCCCCATATCAAAAATCAAAGGCCTGAAAAAAGTTGGGACAAGTCTCACCTAAGGATGCTCCATTTTTCCATTTACCCATACTCCCTGTGTGTTTATATGTTGACCAATAAACTGGTCAATGATGTTAAGGAAACATTCCTGCCACAGGTCCCTGTGACCTTTGTTGTGCAAAGGGTTGGTGCAAGGTCACAGCTCCTCACCTGGGGCTCCAGCCGTTCTCCCCACCCAGGAACAACCTGGAGCTGCTCACTGAGCCACCTGCACAAAAAGTTTTCCTCAACAGTGGACAGGTTGCAGACTCAAAGCCATCTGGGTCTGACCCTGGATGGATAGAGACCAACCTGATCAGGTACGGTTTTCGTACTGACCCATACTGTGTACCCATAAAATGTGGTCTGTTCACCACAGCTGTTCTTGTCTGCACATTTGATTCCTTCTTACACTCCTTAAAACCAATGAAGGTCCATGTAAAACGAAAGGGTGGCTTGGACATATGCAAACACCCCAATTACTCACAGAAGATGAGGACTGTGGCAAAGCTTCCCACATCACCGCACAAGGGTGACTTGAAATAAGAGGAAAGCCACATTTGCATGTTGCCAAGCAATGGGTTAAACAAACATAACAAAGCCAAAGTGAACATTTTCCTTGTGCTCCTGAGAACACAGAGAGATGTGATCCTGAAAGGCCATTTCCATGGTTTGTGCATTCCCTGGTGGGCTGGCTGCAGCAGCCCCATGAGCAGGACAGCTGTGATTTTTCTCACATGGAAAGTGTGTAGGTGTGTAAGAGCTTTCCTACCAAAAACCTTTTGGAAAGTTACTAGTGAAAGGAATAATTGCATTTCTTTTCACAGCCCACATAGAGCAAGAAGGAGACAGATCAACAGACCTCATTTTCATAGAATCAGCATAAAAACAATTTGGAAGTAGCTTTCCCAAACTTTAATAGCAGATACATTTCATACAACATTTAGTATGGTGACCCCAAACTATGTCTATGTGCAGTAATATAGACTCAGAACATCCAGAGGGGGAAAAAAGGGCTTGGGGTGACAGACCAAGTGGAGAAGGCAAATTCCAATTGTGAAAGCATGAGGGTCATTGAAATACTAGGAAAAACAACACTCAAACCTTCCCTTACAAATCAGCTGTCTTTGACATAGATATATAAAAATCGATCAGATGTTACAAATAAGAATTGTAGCTTAAGTACTGCCTCAAAAGTTTACGAGCTGAATGTTTAATCTTTATTCACTCCCTCTCCCCAGGCACCCAAACTACAAAGACAACATCTAAGGTAGCAGTCAGACTGTAGCTCCTGCAGCTCCAGCTGCATGCCAGGAGGGATGTCCTAATTTTGTTCAGAATGTGAAGGGTGAAAGCAGAACACTGTACTCTGCCAGTATAAATCTGAACATAAACCCTCAATACTTTGCTTTCAGTCTTAACAGCTGAAAATTAATCCTAGCATTAATTGATGTATCAGCTGAAATGAATGCAGCAGAGAGAAATCTTGGTTACAGAAAGAGCTCTAGGCATAAAACTATGGTATGTGGTAAAGAGCAGCTGAAGTCAAAGTAGACAGCACTTGGGTTAAATGAGTGGACCTGCTCCCTGGGCTGCTCCCCTAAATGTTATCCTGAGGGGAAACATGGCAACCTTGTTTTGTATTTTACCAGTCACCAGCTCCTGCAAGTCCTGGACACAAACTGATTTTTCATGAAGACTTGGACACAGACTACTAAATCATTCACCTTTGTCTCTCTCCATGAAGAGGATCATAGCAATACTCTCTAGATAAGAATACAAACTTGTGTCCAGCATTTGCCACATTCCTAATTATTTTACATTCATGCTCCTGTGTGTAGCTCCTGTACATTTCCCCTTCTGTTGTAATTCAGCTGCCTCTCTTCCTGTCTCCCCACTTTCTCCCCTGCTTCAGTCTGATAAACTTTTATCACAAACAGTATCTCAGAACTCCATCAGTTCTCCCCTCCTCCCCCTCTGAACAGGCTGGATGGAAAATTGCAAAGTTTAGGATTTCTTTCTCTCTTCCCTTCACCTCAGCCATGTCCAGACTTCAGCTTGTTTGCCTGTTGCTGCTCTAATCTTCAAGGAAGACTTTAACACTAAAATCTTCACCCACTTGTTTCTTGCAACAATTTAAGGCACTGTCACAACCACTGCAGGTGGCACATCACGTTATTTCAGATGAAGAAACAGGGTTTGCCAACCGTGTGTCAGATTGCTGATGCTCCCAGTCTGATGATCCTGTACTCTAATCATGTGTCAGAGGAATAATCTGCCCAAAATAAGAAAGAACAACTGGATCCTTCTCAAGCTCAACCTCTCTGTCACCAGAAACCTAAGAGCAGAACTCCTTGATGTATTCCTATAGCACTCACTGTGTTATAACTAGAGATTTTCTCATTAATTGTATAAATGTGCAATTCCCTAACTCCCGCTATGCAATAAGCATCTGTTTTCTTGAATCATTAAGATTAAAACCTCGCTCTTCTTCCTGGCTGCTTGCAATAAAGTCAACCTCATCCATGCTGGAATTCTTCCTTCCAACATCTGCTATTTGGCACCAGCTCGAATTTAACCTCATCTGCTGTGACACTTCAGATCTTTGCAGCTCCAGGAGGTCCTGCTAACGCACTGCAAACTTTTCTAGCTTTTACTAACATATACTTGTTTGCCTCTTGGAAATTCTGCCTCCTTTCTGTTGGCCTCTTCTCTTTATCAATGTGCTTGAGATAAAAAGCAGTTTGTTGTTTTGATTTCCATTCCCAACTTTGATAGCTCATACCAAAGGAAAAAAATACTTAGAATTTGGATTTTCATCCCACTGCAACAGCAGAACACAAACAGGAAATCAGTGACATGTGGAAAGACAAACCAGACATGTAAAAGATGCTGCTTATAGGCAGGAAACCAATAACTAACCAGAGGTGCCTTCTCTGGTTCTATAAAAGAGGAGGCAACAAAAGAATTTTACCCCAAAATATGGCAGATTAATCGAGAAAAAAAAGATTTAGTGTTTTATTTTCAAATAGCTTTATTACTCCTGTAGCTTTTCTACTGTTCTTTGCTTATCTTACACTTAAAGAAAACTCAAATCCTGTTTTTTGTCTGTGTGACATTGATGTGGTGAAACCTGAGTTAGGGATCTCAGGTAACTCCTGTAACACTCAATGCTTCATGAATGTTAACTAGAAGAAAAATTAAATTGTTTTAGTAGCAGGACTTTCTCATTACTTTCTCAAGGTGAACAATCAGAATCATGGAGTCTCCTTTTCCTTATCACTCACCTAATAACCATTTTCTAAAACACATCACTTAAAAATGGCAGTTACCAAGCCTCCAGCATAAATCAGTAAGAAAACAGGTCATTTGGCATCTTCAGTTTTGTAATATCAGGGCAACGTAAACAGACATCAAGTCCATGTGGAAAGAGTGGCATAATCTCTGTCTAGAATCTAGCAGCTCTTTGCATTTATTTTTGGCTAGGAAGACAGGAATTTAGAGAGGAATGGGCTTTGGAGGACATCTTAATGGTTAAAATTAGAGAAAAGTTGGTCCAAAGTAAGATTTTTATAAAAGCCTGGTGTGGTGGTATTTTCAGAAATAATGTTCCTAGGGAGGTACCTGCCTGAACACCTGAACTAAAAAATAAACAAACTTCCCCCCACTCCCCAATGTGACAGCAGTATCTTAGTTTGACAGGATTACCCTCATTTCTCACACTATTTCTAAGGGATGAGCAGCGGTATCTGTTAAGGCCTGTTAAAGCCCAAGAAACAAGAGTAAAGAAAATTGCTTTAAAGCAGCAGAGACAATAATCTTACATGAGCCCTCAGAAATCTCAGTGGATGCTCTGACAGCCATTTAAAGCTGGTGCTTTCAGCAGAGGAGCTGTTATCTACTACTGAGCCATGATATCAGAGCATTTCTCTATTTTGTGCTCAAAGAAGGGCGCTGAGTTGATGTGGAAAGCAAAGACAGCCATTGCTCCTGAGGAGTGGAGGAAGCAATCACATCAAAGCAGGCTACAATGGCTTTCAAAAATAACTGGAAATCCTGGGGACAACGAGCTAAGTTCAGCAGCACAGCAGAAGATGCTCTTACCACAAGGAGAGCACTGAGTGCCTAGTGCAGCTCCCAGCACCCTTGGCTCTCTGGTACAGCTGTGGAGAGGATGCACACCCCAGCCCAAACTCACCCATAGCTCCCATTGGAAGCTGTACAAGTGGGTTATCTCATTAGCAATTAGCATCCATTTTAACCTGGAGTCCACCTAGGGCACAGACCGTGTTCAAGAAGATAGCAAAGACATCAAAACCTTTTTCACCATCATATTATCTCAGTTTGGTCTTCCATACTGCACACTCTCTCAAGTACTGAGTGAAAAAGCTTCAAAAGATGTAATGCTGCTTTATCCTGTGCCAAGTCTGAGTTCTGTAGGAGCGCTGACTAGAGTTTAGCAACAGCTCTGCCTGAACAAATAGCATTTTCTATTTTTACATCTTCAGACTTCCTTCTTTTGGAGCTTCCAGTTCTGTGCAGTGCTATTATGGAAACAGCAGTTCTGCTGCCTGGGGCTGTGGGACAGGTGGCTACACTTTCACTGCAGGATATCTGCCTCCCCAAAGTCCTTCAGTTTTGGGCTCCTATGGCTCTTCCTGTACCTGGTGATCACCACAATACAAAAACTCAGCTGAAATTTGCAGCCTTCTTTGTCAGCAATACACAAAGGCAATATTAAATGAAATATCATACCTAGGACTCCAAGCCTTGAGCAAAATGGGCTATTTACCAGAAAATGAGCATTTTAAAGACAGCAGTCTAGCAGTGATCACAACTAGGCATTTGCAAAATAAACAGGGAAAACGTATCTGAAAACATCAGGTATCATTATACCCCCTTGTGAATTCCTAACTCAGATGTACATCCTGCTTATAAACCATAAAGGCTGGAATAACTAACTCAGGGAAGAAAAACCCTTCCTATTCCACACACACCATGGCATGCACAATCCTGTATGGCCCATGATTGTTTCTTCATGCTACGTGTTAATTTTCAATGGCTTTTCTTGCCTGTCTGCTGATGGAGTCCTTACAAAGCCTAACCTTTAGTCCCTCCTGTTATAGAGGCACATCTACTTTTTTTCTTTGTGGTAGTTTTGGTTGTCTCTGATAAAAGTTCCCCAGAACTGAAAATATGGGCTGCTGCATGGAGCTATGTAGAATTCTTAGGCCAGCTGCCCTTGCTTCCTCTGAGAAGTTCCAAAGAGAACACATGCATAAACTGTGAGAATTCTGATGATGAGTTTGCAAGGGACAAATTCCTGTGCTGGAGTTGAATTCATAAGCCCAGACCTGTCAATACATCTGTTCTTTTGCTTACACTGAGTGAGGGCATGCTGGAATCAACACAGAACAAGCTCCCCAAATTTGAAAAACTGAATAAAACCCAATCCCATCTTCTGACAGCAGTGTTTTACAAAACTTCAGCCAATTCAAAACCAAATAGCATTTCCATATCTGTTGCAATGTGCAGTTCACAAGATTAAGGCCTTCCTTTTAAGGGTCTTTACTCTCAAAGACTTAAAATCCTTCTGACCCACAGATCTGTTACACCATCTGTCCCTTCTGATTTTCTTCAGCAAATGTGGAGTGACAAATCCTACAAGCAATAAGGCTTATAATCCAAACTCAGGTAACAATAGTTTCAGTGGTACCCTCTTTTCCTTTTTTAAAACCAAGGACTCCATGAAAACTTCTGTTCTAAAATCCTCTCCTTATGAGAACAGATCCACACATACACACTCAGTCTTTCAAAATCTTTCAACAAATACTCAGTTAGTACTAAAGAAATCCTTTAAATAAAGTGTTTTTAAATCATCTAAATGCTTGTCCTGTGGGCAGACAGCTTCAGAAGTCCATTTAATGTATCACACCGTAATTAGCACACTGCAGATTGGTAACAGACTGTGGAAAGCAGATGTTTCTCTGTTATGATCTTTACAGACAGATCACAGCCAAAAGCTTTCCAAGTGACTCACATTTCCACAGATGTCGTGTTCCTTGTGTTGTGCCTGGAAATGAAGGCAAAACACTGATGACCCCTGGCAGAGTTTGCTGTCCCACCCACACCCTTGGGTGAGTTCAGGGAGATGAAGATAATCCAGAAGCCAAATGCAGGAGGGAAAGGTTCCTCTCCAGAGCCAAACTGCCATGGATTTGTGTGACACAGCTGCATTTCAGACCTTGACTTCTGCTTATGGCACAAACTTTAATTTTCTTCAGGAGATGAAGATTCTCTTTTCTACCTCACCTTCCCACCTGAGAAGTGTCAAAATCAGTCAAATTCACTGGCTTCAAGGCAAAGGGATCCAAGATGATCTTTGTATCGGCTGCTATGTAATTATTGATACTATTTTGATTTGGTGATGCTCATAAATAGAGTTTATTCTGAGCCCAGGAACCCTCAGGACCATTGGAAGTGCCTCTATATTACACCAACACTTGCAGTCTTAATATTTCTCTTCCAGTGACATTACAAAGAAAACCCAGAGTAAAACATGACCAAGCACTTGGAAGATAATTTGTCCCCAAGGAAGAGATGAAGCCTTGGAAGTCGCAGGAATCCCATCCTTCCTCAAGTTAACTTCCTATTCTTGAAACTCTCATTTCACTAACACCAGGAATCTGCCCCACCCATTACTGTCACTTCAGTTTGTGAATTCTGCAAGTGACAGATAACTTGGATATTGTCTGGGAAACAAATTTGGAACATTTTTCTACTTAGCTTGAGAAGGCAATCTTGAACTATCCTTGCCTGGACATTTAATTAAGAGATAGCGGAACAACAGGGCTAATTGAACCCTTCCATTAATTCCATGGAAGTATGATACAATTGTAAAGAGTAATTTAACTGTTATTTAACTGAGATAGCTGTTATTTGACTGCATCAGATACACGACATTTTTTCTGAAACATTTTCCAAAAAAAAAGGTTTAGAGACTTACTGTTATTTCACACTGGGCATCCACGTTTACAGTGCAAGTTTAAGAAGATATGAAAAAAAATATGAAAAATAATTCAAAAATGTGCTTTCAAAGTGCAAGTGCTGGTCACTTATTTCCTTTTGACAGGCTGAAATAAGTCTCAGTTTCAAAGATACTAGCAACAAAATTTCTGTTGGCATCAAGAAAGTGTGAAAAGAGCTTAATAGAAACCTCAAGATCTGATAATGTCGTTCCTCCTGAAGTGGGAAAAGGGGAGGAATTATTCCTATTTTTTAAAAATGTTGTGTCAATATATATTCTGATGCTTTTTTAATTTAATTGGAGATCAGTTTAACACAGCTGGTCCCAAGGTACTAATACATAATTTAAAAAAAAAAAATCAAGGTCTCCCTAGCCAAGATCCAACTCAGTTTTAGAAAACTTAAGAGATGGAGTGTCCGAGTTGAGTAAAATTTCTGCCAGAAAAATGTCCAAAACAGAATGTGGGAACACCCCCTACTCTGATGTAGGATTTCTACTTACAGTACATTTTGGAGGTTTTTTCCAAAGTGGACTAAAATTACTGAAAATATTTGAGAAATTTTCCATTTCAGTTTTCACCATCACAGGTTCCCTCCCTTCACCATGTGACTACTTCCTCTGCCTGCTCAATTTCATCTTCGTTTTGACTGTGCCAAATGGAGGAAACTGAGGCACAGGATTTTAAGTGAGAGGGCTGCAGGCAGGCAGCATTTCTGCCCTGAGGCACGTGTTGCTATTTGTGAGGACAGATGCTGAGCATGGGGAACCGTTGTCAGAAGATGCTGTCCCAGATCATCCAGGAAAGTGAGCTGGAAAGCAACAGCAGTTGGAAATTTCTGTGTGCCATGGTGGAAATCTCAGTCAAGGTTTCTGTTGCCAAACTGCAAGCTGATAGCTGAGTAACTCCTAGGGTGACACACATCCTCTCTCCAGGCTTTCAGTGCTGCTGAACTCAATTTCTGTAGCTCCATCACATCAACAGCCTTTTTAGGGTTGATCAATTCATCTTCTCACCTATCATGAAGCTTCTGGATCAAGAAGATCAGTGAGCTCTGGTTTAGGATAATTCACATAAAGAGCTCTACCAAGAAAAGGTGGTCTATAGACTTAAGTGCTTTGCTGAATTTTGGCCAAACTTTCTAAGGCATTTTAACCTCAAGAGAGACAGAAACCAGAGCTCTGAGCTTTTACTCTTGACCATAATACTGTATTACAAAGTTCTGTTTCCAGATCCCTTCCTTCTGAATTGAAGCCAAAAAGCAGATACAGGCTTGCCCAGAAAAGAGCAATGTTTATTCCTTGTCCCAGGTTTTCCTCCATCTTGTGCCATTTCATCTCTTTCCTTTAGTTTATACGACACTCTGACATCCGAAGACCAGTCCCATTTCCTTAATGGAAAAAAAGTAGGAAACCAACACCCTAGTGCCAGTGCCCACATCAACAACTCATGCACAGCTAGACATTTACCTCAAGCCAACTATAAATGGTTTCCAGGTTTTTTTTTGGAGAAGCATTGGCTCACTGACTCCAGTAACAGTTCTCTCTTTCTGGCAGCACATGTCATCAGGCTCTTACCATATCTATTTACACCAGAGATACCTGTGTGGATCTACAGAGTGTTCTAAAAACGATCTGACAACTAAAGCAGTGTTTCCAAACCTGAGGTCACTCACCCTAATGAGCTACTTCCTCCACAAAATGGGTACGGTGATCTTTAGAACTGCATGGATTTTGAACACGTTTACAAGGGCAGGGTTTCTGTCCCGTTCTCTTTCACTTCTGAACCTGCAGCATTTCCAAACAAGGTTGCTACTTCAGGATGATGCCCAGCAATAACCACATGAGAAGCTGGAGTTTTCAGAGCCGTACTTAACAGCCAGATTTTGCAAACACCATTCAGGAGGCAGCAATTGTGTGCAGGATCTCTGAGTTTTACACTCTTTGAAAAGCTGCTCAGGTTAAGCTCTTCAGGAAAACCTCCTGCTGTATTTTCAATGCCCTGATAAGCAAAGTTAAAAGCAGGGCTTTACACAAGAATGGGGCAGAGGGCACCTGCCATAAATGGTCATTCAAAAAAGTATCAAATGATAGCAAAAGTACTTACATCATCAAAGAAGCCACTTAAAATACATGGATGTTGCCAGAACCTGGGAAAAGACCTTCATGCTTAGGCTGAGCTAAATATTCAGGCACATGAGTTCTGCTACCTGCAAGGCTGCCTTGCTGATCCAGCCAGTGACATTGCTGTCTGCCACTTTGGAGGAAGAAGCAGGAATGGGATGTCTGTGTGTGAGAGGTATCACAGATAAAAATTATAGGGGGGAAATAAATAAACACACAGGACAACCTTGGGGCAGAGGACAAAATTTCATTTGAGACAAAGGCCCAATAAGTTTTCTATAAAAAATCTGAAGCTTTTTGGGTTTCAGGTAATAAGAGAGTTTTATATAATGTATGCTCTTACCCAGAAAGGAAATGCCTCTTTAATGTGTTCAAGGTGAGATAATTTAATAAGTAGCACACACTCTATAAAACTCATTTGCGTAAAGAGGAATAGATTTCAAACCTCTTCAATGAGTTTACCTTGAACAGCAGTTACAAAGTGGACAACTCTGAGTGACTGCAGAGGAAGTGATCTCTGGGCTTCTAGAATGAATCTCTAGATTCTTGAACAACTAACATTTTGTTAATTAGTATGCTAGTTTTTACACTGCTGCAAAAGAGTTTAACATTTGTGAGCTGCTCAGATCACACATTGTGGTGAACAATTTGATCTTCCTTATTTTTATAAATCACTGTTTGTTTCACCATTATTTCTCAAAAGAAGCACCTGTAACCATTGAACTACAGCAGGTTTTCATTAAACTGGACAGAATATGACAGGAACTGATAGATGCCCTAAACTCAGGCACTCTACAAAAATTATACTTATCAAGTACAATCAGTAAGAACAAAGAAACAAAGTTAAACTCCCAGAGTCAGAAAATATAAATATTAAGATAATCTGGACACTTGGGCAAGTTTCTGTCTTCAAATTTGCCGGGTTCAAAAGCAAATAAACTTAGCCTCTGCTGAATGCTACCATCTTGTCTAAACTGAGGATTAGTTCTCCAGTGTATGTTTGGACAACATGTCTGATGTCAGCCAGGGTTAAATATGTCTGTTACAACATCAAATAAAAAAATATTAATAAGAGTTACAGAGCCAGTAATGGTGATGTTGCTTTAGTGGCTGCAGAGCCACAGGTTAACTTGGTTCCCTGACCCATCCTCTATCACCAAAGCCTAGGAGACAAGTCCAACATCCATACAACTAATTTTGGATATATGTATGGTGAAACAGCTGACAGAACAGAAAAAAAATTATGCAGAGGCTTTTCTCCTTACAGCTCTCCTGGTTCAGTCAGGAAAATATTATATAAAAAATACTCTCCACAGCACAACACTAGGGACCATCATCCACCAAACAGACAGCAAGTAAGGACCCTTCTGATTGCTAAATTCATGACTGTCCAAAATCAGGACCTAAGCTAATTTCTGCCTCTTACCATCTCATACTTCCCTTTCAGCATATGCTATCCCTTATCTCTTTGGATAATCAAATAATAGCCATTAAAATAAATGGATGCCCTCAGGCATAACTATTTTTTTTGTAATAATAGACTACTTACCTCATAAGTCTTGCATAAATTGACCATTTACTCCCCCTACTGTAAGAAAATGCCCTCATCTGAGCTTCTTTGGCTGCCTCTAAAACCCAGAGACCTGTCAGAGAAAAAGGGCAGTTATCTCATTTGTAAGCCCAAAAGTTTCCACACATTCTGTGATTTTCTCCTCCTAAACAATTTGTTCCCAACTGGAGAGCTGCATTAATTTCCCTGCAATCTGAGCTGAGACCACAGAAAGCCATTAGCAACCTCAGCACATGATAGAGCCCGAGGCATCCACAGACCCAAGATGGAAAAGTTGCTTTTTGAATGGAGGGACACATCCACTCTGGTGGCTGCACCACAGTCAAGCACCAACTCTGCCTGTGCCAGGACTTAGGGCAAGCATATGAAACACCCACTGATCTTGAAGGTCTCTTCCAACCTACATCTTCTGTGAAGTTTCTCCTGACCTTCCCACCAAGCTGTACCAAAGCATCATATGATTTCATGTTCTCTTTTTCCATTTCTGAGAATGACTAAAACACATTGGAAGTTCCTATTAGTCTGAAAGAGAATCAAGAGCACTCACTGAACACAAAGAGAGATGTAAAAACCTATTTTGTTTGAAGATTGTATGACCTAAGGATAGTTAAAGGAGTAATCAAAAGGCAGTGTCATATCAATGTACAGAACAATGACATGAAATTTTTTTATATCTGCTTTGCTCCCCCTCATCTCTTGATTAGTGTCGCAAGCAAGTAATCAGAACACTGAATCTTCCTGTCTTCATTTCAAAGTATTAAGCTTCTTAGAAGCAGCTGTTCCACTTCCTTCATAGAAAAAATATTTTTGGGTTTTATTCTAGTTATTTTTTAGCCTGAGAATTTTTTTTTCGAGCTACAGCTGACTCACTACCTATAAAACTGGTGTTGTACTGGCATAAAGCTGAAAATCAAGGGAATGCCTCTTGCTGTCAACAGGAAAGGAAAATACAAAGGTAAAACCATCCAATTTTATCTCACTACAAGAACCCTCAGAAAAATATTACCTAAGCACTCCTTGAAACTGACAGTGTCAGCTCAAGAGACAGATACTTGACATGACATTGCCACAGTGAGAATATCTGCTTAACATCCTTTGCAAGCCATACAATTACAAGGAGCAAAATTTAGGAAAATTAAAAGAACTGAAATTTGCACTGAGACCTGTTTGCTGTTATTGTCTCTAAATAATCCAGACAGGCCTCTGATCCCTCAAGTGAGAAAAACCAATCTGTGACCAGGATTTCAATGCTGGTTTCTGAAAGACTGGCAGAGGAGGAGAGAGAGCAACAGATGGAGCCAGTGACTTGGGAAGATTTAAGCTTCTTATTTGCAAGCAGGATTACAGATTGAGAGGGGCCGTGCTTCTCCCCTTCCCTCCTAGATAGTCTAGCATACAGTGTTTCAAAGCATTAAAAGCTCTGTGGTTTTTCTGAAGGGTATACATGCAGTGATTATGACAGGGGAATATTGCAGAGCTGAAAAGTAGTTGCATTCTACACTTCATACTGAAAAATTATTAACTCCCCCCACCTCCATCTGCAAACAATACCCCAAAGGTAACAATCCTCTATTGAATTCAGTGTTGTGAACAGCTTGACTGCTAGAATCCTTTCTCTGACCTGGCATTTGGAATTTTAGGTACCCCCCTAAATCGGGTTCATTTCTGGATAGCAGCTGCTTATGTGTGTGTGTGACACAGAGGATTCCCTCTTGGACCCTCTCTGGCCAAGACAAAGCTCTGTTCTTTTCAGAAGAAGGCAAACAGTGAAAACAAGGCTACTGAATGTCCTGCTACTCGACTGCAACACTGAACCAAACCCTCCTCTCCTCTTTTTGACAAAGTAATATCCTTCTGTGTCTTTTAAACTTCCCTGCTCCCTTCAAAACCTGGAGTCAAGAAACCTATGAACAGTGAGTTTAAGGTGGGATGGGCAGCGTGTGCTTGCTTGTTTACACACATCCCTGAAAATCCAACAGACCACCAGGTGCTCATTGATAGGAGACTAAAACCTGTTTTTCCAGAGTGGGATAGAGCAGTGATTCATTCTAGTAAAATGCTAATAACATGTTTAGACTTCCATCTGGAGACTCAAACTAGCTGTGTAAAAAATAAGCAATGCAAGCCCTGCAGATCATGAAGTGATGGATGGATGGATATGTTTTACAGTCATGAGGGTGGGAAGGGCAAAAGGCTCTGTTCAGTTAGTCTGATCTAATTTTATGTCTGAAGGTGCCATCCTTTTCAGATTGTCTTCCTTCAAAGAAGGATCCTGCATTGCCAAGGCCATGCTCTCTAGTTGAATATCTCAACTGAATTAGCAGTTCCAAAGCCAATTTCAGTATAGCCAGTTCCATAACTGTGCGAAATCTTCCAAAATAATTTAAAACAGCCATCTCTCATCAGTCAAGAAACCAGTTAAACCAATGAGACTGTGAGGATCCATCAAGATTTACTCAAGAAGTTAATTTTTGAGTTCTGAGAAACTTTACATCTTCTCTGTCACTGCTTGAAAATTACAGGTTGCGACTAGAAACAGCAGTCCAAGAAACTTGGTCTAACTCATCCTTGCAGAATAAACAAAGAACATCCCATCAGCTTTCTCTTATCCACAGGAGAGAGCAGCCACACAGTGTTGAGAGATAATCCCCTGCACAAGTAAAAAGCAGTGATGGTAATTGAATCTTCCAACTCTCACTTCCACGTTCCACCACAAAACCAACCTCAAACCACAGTGTGTGATGACAAACGACCTGCTGCATTCATTCCCCTGCTTTCAGAGCTTCCTTATTACTATTCCAAAAAGCTAAAACTGGGCTGGACTCATAATTAGCAATATCCTCTCTTCCCTTGGGTATACACCAAATGTAATTGATTACTTGCAGGACAGCCATCAAGAGCCATTCCAGTGCTCACATGCCCATAACCCAAAGGTACCTTCACCCTCAGCTCCTAGGTTTCCTTTCTCCTGCGTGTATTGCTCAATTCCATTCTCCTAAGCCTGACTTCTAGCCATCTCAGCACTTTCCCCTTAAGTTCAGACTTATGTAGAAGGCTGTTCTTTCTCCCTTCTGACAGGCCTTTTCTCCCCTTTTATAAAGTTACTGCGTCCCACATTTTGACTCTTCCCTCCTTTCTTCAATAGCTCTTCCTACTCCAGGAAGGCATATGAGTTGGTATTCCAAGGTGTTTGACCAAATTAGAACCTAAAATGTGGTCTGTAATGCAGTAAGACTGGGATTCAGGTTCCAGGCTACCTTGGCTCCAGTTACATTCCGAGGAATAAACTCGATTGTCTGTGTAGATCTCCACTCCATGGCTTATAAACAGAGCCAAGATGCTTGGCTGTAGCTTACATGCCTATACGTGGACACCTAAGTTTACTTGACTTAAAATACAACCTGACTGTCTTGAACAATATCCAAGAGAGATTTCTCAAAACACAAGTGGGAAATAATCCCAAAATGCATTTAATTCCATAGCAGGGGTTTCACAGAGATCAGGTCTTGGCCTGTGGTTTTCAAACACCAAAAAAAGATTCCCTAGAACGCATAGAATTAAATAATTATAAGCTTGCAAACAAGTCAGATAATATGAACTCCCACCTCTGGCAAAAGATTTTGCAATTAGATTTCTTTCTATATTAAAATTGATACTGTAAAAACAAATTAATTTCCAGATACTCTAGGGCCCATACACTACACAGACTAGATTGCAGTTTTTCCAACTCTACAGTGCTTTAAGAACTCCTTTCACTCCTGAAACGCTTTTCAGTGTATTCCCCTCTTCAAAACCCTTCAGTACAGCAACAATTGCCTTCACCTGCTTCTGTAATACCCTTTTAAGTAGAGTCTCTTTCTAGCCCTATTCCCTCTTGGCATATGCTCCACCTACTCTGGGAAAGGCTTTTTAAAAACCTTTTAAAACAGGCTTTTAAAACCGAGTTTTCTATTAGTTCTTGCTGCAGCACAATTGTCTGCAAACTTCTCTTCTTCCTATACCCCCATTAGGAAGCTTCACAAGTTCTCTCACCTGATCTTCGTGGCCACACAGCAGGCTGAAGAGAAGAACACTCTGCACGTTGGCAAATTATCTATAAACACCCAGCTTTCTAGCATGCTTGCTTGCAGCTTGACTCAAACCACAGAACTCTTACACTGCAAGAAAACAGCCTTAAGGACAGGATTTATATCTGACTGACATTGGCATTTTCTTTGGCTTTAATTTCTTCAGAACTCCTTTTTTGAACACAGCAAGTAAAACAAGCCTCAACATCAAAAAGAGTTTAGCACACAGGACTAATTTGATTTGTGTTTGTTGCAGCATTAGCAGCAATAATGATGGTTAACAGCCACACTGCTCTCCCAAGTCTCTTTGATAAACTAATCCTTTACCTCTTTACCTCCTTTATTCTCTTAATGCTTCTTCTGGTCTTAAAACTTCTTAGGAAAGGAGGATGCTTGAATCAGGAGAGTGCTGAGTGTTTGGTGGCAGCACCCATCCTAAAGAATGTTTATACTTTTCCATGTCAGACAGGGTAAACAAGCTACTATTTCATCATAAACACTGAGGGTGGACCTTCCAGAAATACCTTAATTCTAGGGATATGTTTGTGCTACTTATAGAAGTATTAAACATAGGTACTAACATTTCTGCAAGGACAAACCAAAAACCAGCCAGTGCTGAAAAGCCTGCTCTGTGTACCTTGTCACAATCAGCCCACAGGAACTTGGATATCAATTCAGTTACCTGCAACACTGAATGCATTGCAATTACCAAAACCTGACATTCGCTGGAGGGTCAGCAAAAGCTAAAAAATTTAACTATTCTGACCATAAATGTCATACTCTCCAAGTGCAGACTGGTGTTCCTCAGGAGTCAGGTGATGTTAAACATCTAAGACAGAGACAGTGGGATTGGAGGCACCTTCAGCAAGTTTGCTGATGACACCAAGTGGGGGGAGGGATGCCACCCAGAAGGACCATAACAGCCTTCAGAGGGGGATCTGTACAAACCTCGTGAAGCTCAACATGTGTGTCAGGGCATTCCCTCTAATTTTGTAACCTTCCTGTTCATAGATGCAGTAAGTTTTCCTATACAAAATATCCATGTTTTCTCCCCATCTCCATTTTTGCACATGCAGGGCTATGCCATGCTACAAGTTCAGTGCTGTGAGTCCTCTCTTCTGCTCTAGGCTAAACACCCTGCTGAATGTACGAAGCTCATTTCATCCTTCCTCTACCTGAGCAATACAAAAGTTAATACAGTAGCAAAAGAAAAAAAAAAAAAAACAAACCAAAACTGGCAATTTCTAACACTTGGATACCCATCAATTGCCTGTCTGACTTGATAAGAACCTTTTCAGCAACTGCCATCTCTGAATGCAACTCTAGATCATCAATGCTTATTGCAAAGATTCTACACTGCTCTCTCTCTTGTCAGATATTATTATCCATCTTCCTTGGGGCTAAAATTTCCATCTAACAATATCTGTAGCCTGAAAGGATTATTTTTGGTCTCTGCCTTCTCCTTCACTGGCCTGAAGGGAAGAAGCTAAAGTCCTGTATGCACATAATTAGATGTATTTCTACTTTTCAAAATAATATAGGGGCACTTTCCGTATGAGATTTGTTCAAAGAAAGGCAGCACCATCAGAATTGTTTAGTCTGACATGTGAAGTATGGCTCCTAAATACTGAGTTGGATCATAATTTCTTTCAATTACGCTCTGGTAGTTTGCTCTAGATAGACCATTCACTTTTATACCACAGAAGCTCAGTTGGATAACTGTACTCCTCTACCCTTCCTAAAAACTACCCTGCAGTCACAAGGCTGGAACACCCAGTTTGCTTGCACCTATTGTAATCTTATGACTTCCTGGCAGTCACAGCTATAAACTTCTGCATTCTAATTTACCATTTCAAAACTAGAAATACAAAAGCCACCTTCTGAAATAGAAGAGAACAAGCTATGTCAAAGAGGGAACCCTATAACCATTTGGCATATAACTGCTCCTCGCTTTCAGAGGATATTCTTACAGAGGAACATGGTTTTCAGTATCACTGTCTTGCCTCAAGAGAAATCTAGATGCTAAAAGAAATTATAGCCTTAACCAAAACCATCAGGCATCAACCACTTGTATCTCTGATAAAATGCTTTTTTCTCTGAAGTGCATCCGGGAAGCTGCCTATAATTGGAAACATTAGAGGAACCACACAGAAGCAAATGCAGCTTGAGTGTCAGACAACCATTTTCATGCAAAATCTACTAAAAGCCTGCAGCTAAGAGCTGAATACGTAGAGGCTTAGCCATTTAGAAAAAGAATGCAAGCATATCTGCACCTTTCATCCATCTTTTTACAATGCATAAATGAATGCCTCTCATCAAAACGTTTAAGCCATCTTTCAGCAGACTAACTAACATTTTAATAAAATGACTGCTTTCCCTCAAAAAATTTTCATTTTCCCCCCCAAACATGATAGCAGACCATCACATAACCGAGGATATGTTAGGCTTGATGTTAACTGCTAAGTTCACTGGGAGAAGCAAGCAAAAGGAAGACTTTATCTAATCAGAGATTCAAATTTTTGGAAATAAAAGCACTTCTCTTTGGTGATTGTAGGAAAGCTCACCTACATCCCACGACTGTTTCCAGAAGATTTAAAGAAAACAAAAATTCCATCACAACTAAAGCCAGTTTACCCCCAATCACCTCTCTACAGAGGTATAGAAAGGTACATTCTTCTTGCTTCAGCTACAGGAAGCATTGCAGGCTCTCATCCCGATGTGGGATCAGGACCACCTGGATCTCTGCACAGCTGTAAGCAATCCAGGAGCATATCGAGGACAACTCCCTTGTCCAGGTATTAGACAAACCAACCAGAGGAGAAGCATGTGCCACAATGTTTTCTTGTCCCCAGTATTCAAACAGAACATTGTGAACAGACATTGACTACTTGTTAATGCAACTCAACTGATGCAAGCTATCCTCAGGCAATGCCTCCTCAATCTACATGGGCTCATCCAATGTGACATGAAACCATTGGAGCAGGTGTTCTCACTCCTGGTCACTATTTGATGTAACAAATGTACTGCTGTAATTTTTCTCAGCTTGCATTTGAAATTTGGATACTACCTGCAAATCTGAATATGTCTGGGGATTTCTCTCACAAAAAAGGTACTGAGACAGACTTTTGCTGACCTTTGCCTCCCCCAGGCAGAACATCATCTACACCACCAGCAGTGGGGTTAGATGATTTTCTTCCCAAGGAAAGGTACCCTCACCTACCTTCAGGAGCTCACATTCCAAATTTGGATATCATCTCCAGAGTTGAATACATTAGGGATTGCTCCTGTACTAAATGTGACAGGAAAGAAAGCTGCTGCTGGCTGTTACCTCCCCTGGGCATCACATATCTGCAACACCCACACTGGGTTGGGTTCTTTCCTTCCATCCTGTCACCACTGCCAGGAACCCTGCTCCAAAATCTGGATACCACCTCAAAAATGACCTCATGAAAGAGCATGACAACTAATTTATCTGAATTTTGGAAGTAGGCTCCTGAAAATTATGGCAATCTTTTGTTTTGTCAAGGCGAACTCTTACCCCCAGTCTCGGTGGTGAAAATGATAGGATGCCCAGGGGAGGAAAAAGCCTGCATCAGCTTTCTGTCCTGGCACATTTTGTGTGGAAGCAATCCTCCAACATATTCAGTTCTGCAGGTGATACATCATAGCTGAGATGGCCAGGACACTCAGAGATCTTCATAAAAAACTTCAGAAGGCTTCAAGCATTAACACCTTGTTATCTAGAAATGTTTCATACCTTTTCTCTGTAGCCTCCCGTGGGCAGCTCCACACAGCTCTGGCTCTTTCTCCTCCCTTCCTTCTGCAGTTCCAGCTCACTCCTTCCTGTCTCCAGCACAGCCACCTAACCCTGTCTGTCCCTCATACAACATCTTACCCCTTCTGTCCCTCACTCATCCTCCTGTCCCTCACTCATCCTCCTGTCCCTCACTCATCCTCCTGTCCCTTCCTTCTCACAGCACAGCCGAGCAGACACCAAAAAACCCTAAAACACCTCACTCACTCTTTTATCACACCCAGAGCTGTGAGGGCAAGGCTGTTCCCACTCTTTGGTAATTAACACAGCTGCAATACATCAGAGGCAAGATTGCCTTTAGCACTAGCTCTGTCTGTGTCCCTACAATCTGTCTCCCCACAGTGAGATGCCAGTTTGGCTCTAGTGGAGCTTTCAGTGTTGGATCTTGGGTCTGCAAGAGTCAAATACATTATGGTGTGTAGACATGAGCAGGAAAGTGCATGACACCACTTTCGGTGATGCAGTTCAAGGGGCGTGACTTAAACAGGGAGCCTTCAACAGCTTTCTCACCAGACACATGAGTGAGGCACAAATTAAGGGTTGTAAGTAGTGTAAATAGAAGGTCAAAGTCAGCAAAAGCCTTTTGTCCTGGCCCATTTTGTTTGTCAGTAATGTCTAGATGTTTTCAGCCTTGGATCTGCACTTTGGATTGAATAGAGAGCAGATGGTAAATTTAAATCTTTTACAAGTACACAGCGTCATCTGGTGGAGCTGAACGGGGACAGTGAGAAGGTTAAATGCATCAGCTTTTTTTTTTCTTTTTTTTTTTTTTTAATGTCCTGGCACCTCCAGAGTGGGAGGAGTTGGTTGAGGGGGTCGGTTTAGGATCTTGGCATTGACAGAGCGAAAGGATGTGATCCTACACACGCCTGGCAAGGAAAGCGTTGTCTCAGTGTTGGTGGTACAGTTTACAGCCAAAAGTGAATAGGTTTTACTGGCCTTTACCTCTCCTTGCCAGCCTGTTATCTGAACATCCTTGAACTTTTTCTTTGGGCATGTGCTGCTGCTTCTTGTTACATAACTTGACAAAACGCCCCCCTCAGTAGTCTCTTTATCTGTTTCTCCACTGGTTCCAGCTACATTTATCATCCTGTATACATATCTTTACATCCTATACTTATTTTTGCTACTTAGGCTCTAAGCTCTGTTCGGCAGATTCAGGGGAACTGAAAATTTCTATTCTCTATGTTATTCATTGGGGGATAAAGGACAGGAAATGTAAGGGGAAAAGGGTGGGAAAGGTGAAGTAATTGGGTTTTCAAACATGAAGGAATTGGCTGCTCATGCAGAAGTTAATTGCAAACTTATAAACACCTTTGTGCAACAAAGGAGAGAGATTGTCCAGCATTTTAAGAAAATATCTGGCAGAATCAATCCCAGAAAAGAGACTTGCAGGGTCTGAAAGGTCACAGTCCTGAAAGAAAGGCAACTTCAATATTTCCAAGAATTGCCTTCCATTTCACAGGCACACCTTTCCCCAGGGGAATTCCCTATTAACATCGTAAAAAATTCAGCTTCTGAAAGAAGCAGAGAGGATCACAAAGGCCTGTAGGAGAACCATGTCTAGAAAGTCTTTCCCCACCCTCTGCAGTGAGATGAGTTAATTGCAGGACTATCCCCTCACCGTTGGATATGAATAAGCAAAGCTGTAGGCCTTGAACTCCTCTTACATGTCAAATTCACGATGTTGCTCACACTATTTAAGGAGTTTGAATTTCTTAATTTATCAACATGGGTGTAATTTCTGCTGTTTATCATGATACAAAAGACTGGGATCAAACACCACCATTTTGCAGCAAAAATAAAATGCGTTCCACTCTATGGATTTTATTCCCTTCCATTCTGTTCTGTTGTGTTTAATTTCATTAAATTCCAC
>VZSR01002420.1:0-13112 GCA_013398615.1 Brachypodius melanocephalos | reverse complement strand
ATCTCCATTGCCAAGGAAGTGGTTTGGATACCTCAGCCAGTCTTCTTTGTGGCTGCACTTATTTTGAGCCTCAGACCAAACTATTTTAAAAGCAGAGGAGGTGTCAGGGGGTGAGGACAGGATTCGTGTCCCTTGCCTGTTTTAAAATGCTCCGTTCAGCTGCAGATAAAACAGAGAGAGGCCAATCTCCACAGGATGGCAGTAAAACCCAGCATGTTCCTTATCCATCTTTGGGGTGAGGATAAAAAGGACTTTAACACACGAGCCTGCATTCAGCTCCTGGACTATTTCTGGGACCACAAATTAATTGTTTACCAGTGCTTCGGTTTTCTATCTAAAATCTGCACATGTGTGTCCACGTGTAGGAATGGCATCTCTGAGATCAAGCATTGGAAAAGAGGCATAATATCAGCTAAGAAAACCTAATTGCTGTCTACACACCTGCTTGAATAAAAATGGCCCAAAGAATATTCCTCAGTTCTTTCTCAACCCTGGAGCTGTGTAACTCTGTCCTTCCTTTCAGGCCCAGTTGCACGGTATGGAAGGAAAGCTGAGGTCTCCTGGCAAAAGCAGCTTGGGTTGGGGTAGAGCAGAAAATCAGGCAAGAAAAAGAAGCTGCAGAATGGGAAAACAGCAAGAAGGAAAGAAAATATTTTGAAGAAAGTTTATGTAAAAAAAACCAAAAAACCAAAACCAACAAACACTTGTAAAAGAGCCAAACACATAAAAGCTGATGTACAGATAACTACAACCCAGGGGAGGGGAGAAGTGAGAAAACAGGAGAGGAACTAGAGGCCTGTGTTGTCTCTGGATGTACAGAAATCTCACTTATTTGTTGGAGAGTGGGGCTTTCCCTTGGGCAGATCAATCACTCACTTGCCAGCTGAAGAACAGACAGATGAGTTCACTGACAGGTTTGATTGTCCAGATCCCCTGCAATTCACATCACAGAGAACTGACAGAGGAAGGACCAGGTTTCAAAGTAGTAAAAAAGCTCTACTGAGCAGTGGTGGGTGGGCTGCACTTCCTGAACAGGAGATGGTTGTTAGCAGAGTGTTAGTAATTTATGTAATTTCTCTGTCCTTCCTGACATTCCCAGTCTCTTGCCCATCATTTATGTCTTATCTGAGCAAATGGCAAAGTTTCTGGGTCAGGGACTATAATTTTCTACATATGTATACACAGAGTTCTGGTCCTAATTTGAGAGCACCATGTACTCACTGTAAAAGTTTATGTGATAGTTTATGTGACCCCCTCAAGGGTCTGAGAGGACTGCAGGGAGACAACAGAGGGATGTGGAGTCAGCCTGTGGGTGTGCAGGAGATACGAAGGCTCTTGAGAGTGTTGCCACTCCTGAAACTGGGCCTCCTCTCCTGTCAAAATAATATCCTACTGCAAATCTCATCTGTTTTTGGCATCCTTGTCTGCACCATTTCTGCAGCTGATAGAGCAAAACATTCCTGTCTTCATTCTTACCAGCACCACACTGTACTCCTTTTGTTTCTGTTTCTTACACATGCAGGCATATGGAAATTTTGCCCACAACTGCTGAGTAACCAAAGCTTTTTGTTTGCATTATAGACAGAAAAAAAATCCCAATACATAGATTTATTGGCTGGACTGCCTGACTAGCATTGTTCTGGGATTTTCAGTAGCAGCAACTAAATTCTTGATGGGCTGTTCCAGTGATTATAATCCTAAAAAATGAGAAGTTTAACTGCAGTGAATGGCAGATGTCTGAACTGTAGGTGTGACAATTTAACCATTTAATCCAGCAAGATTACAGTGTCCGCTCTTGGATGTCTAACTGCTTGAGTGATGTAGACAAATGTCCTCCAGTTCAGAGAGCACCCAAAATGTTAAGAATGGAATGGATTACCCTCCTTGAAGAAAGATAAATAATATATTATGTATGTGTCAACTGAGGGAAAGGAAACATTCTCTCCACATATCTCAAGGAAGAGCGTAAACTTGAACTACAAATTATTTAGGGAGCTCTGGGGAATAAGAAGAATATATGGGGTATACAAATATCTGTATGTATAAACCCAACAGTGGGATAGGGATGAGGAGATAGGAGAGAAATAGGGGAAATCTGGTGCATAGGAGAGAGTAGAGCTGTTCAATTCTTTTGTGCAGGCTGGGTCCTGAATAAGTCTGCTTGTTTAGGCAGCAAGTCTGCAAAGGATTTGGGTCAGCATGATTTTAAGGAACCTCAGCATGCCAACTAGGGGGAATGTGGGGTGCTTTTAGGGACTTTGTTGAGTGCCAGCCTGTCTAACAGGGGACCTCATCTGGAGTCCCAGATCTGCAGCCAGCCCTGTCCATGGGCTGCATGGCTGTTACAGCACCTGGATGTGGCCCTGGGGAAATGTTTCAAGGAGCTGCTCCTGAATTGTTCCAACCTAGGAGACCAAGCAGGTGATGCTCAGCAGCTGTTTGAGACTTTACATCTGTGCACATTTGTCTATGAATGTAGCTGTTCTCACAGACATTAAGAAAAGTTTAAGCTGTGGCTCATTTTGTAACTGAGCTGATTATCCATGGACTGCTTGCTTTGATTATTGGTTACTTGTAAAGTGTGGTTTGCCTAACTCAATTGTTTTATATCCTCACCATCACTTGTTTTATCTACTGCTTGATTTGCTAATAACCTTCCTGAATAAGAAAGTTAATGATTAGCAGCTAATATATAATTACAGAGTGAATGTTCTGGCAAGTATTTTATGAGAGAATCTGTAGACAATACATTGTTCTACTACAGCACCCTTGCTTCTTGTCTCTATAGGGAATTTGAACCCTTTTTTTTTTTTTTTTTTTTTTTAAATTTTCTTCCCAGAGACAACCAAGCCATGAATTTCTTGGTTTTGGTTGCAGATGGGAATGTAGTGTATACTAGGAAAGACAGTGTGACAGCACTTGCTATGCACTGGGGTCTGGCATAGTGCTGTTTTCCCACTCAATTTTTCTTCTGCCAGGGTGGTAGGGGAGAAATAATATGTTGTAGGATATTGTTGAGGTTGCTCATCCTGTACCATAAGCTAATTACAGGGAATGATGTTTGACACAGCACATGTTGATCTCTGGATTATTTATCTCCTATTGGTGTTTGATCAAAGAGTAAAATTATTCCCTGTTTTCTGTCAGAGCTTTTGGAATCTAGCCATAAATTCTTGCAGGGAGAGTTTCACTGAAAAATTGTATGCGTGCAAGAGCAAGATATGAAGCCAAACACAATGTCAGAAAATGAAGACCTCATTTAAGAATTTATGGGAATTTTAAAATGCTATTTAATTCCTAATGGAACCAGAGCCAATAAAAGGGTTCTTTAGTAGTCTGTTTATTGAAGCAAATGCATTTGAATGTTAGAACATTAATGCTGTCTGTTAAAATCTACTTTTGGTAAACAGCATTGAATTAGAGAAATTTTTATGATGCGTCCTTTTGAGGGCATAGTAGAGGTAGTACTTGTAGCTGATGTTCATTAACATGCAGGAGATGTTTGGCAATCAGTGGGTGAGAGCTGCAGAGCAATGCTGCTCTTTGCTCTCTCGAGCTCAGATAAGAAATTCCATATTGGGAATTTCCAGTTGGGTCTGACTTCAGGACTGTGCAGCCCTGGTTCCTCCCACTGATGCTGATGCACATTTCCAGACCTGAGAAGCTTTGAAAGCCCAGCTCCAGGGCAGGCAGGAGGGTAGGTCAGTGAGAAATCCATGTTACTTTGAAATGATGGAGGAAGACATCCAACCAATTAATGGTTTCACTCTTGACATTATTGCTATTACAGAAGAGGGATTGGGGAACGAATTTCTGATAAATGTTAGAATTAATTGAATAATAAGTGTACCATTCATGTGATGAAAGAACAGTTTCCCCATGCCCCTGAATGAATATAATGCATACATGGATTTTTTTTTTGCATGTCTTTTATCATTCAGAGCAACTTCAGTCAAAATGGTGATGTGTAAACAATTTAAATTAAAAAAAACCCACAAAATTTTAAAAAGGTTTTTTTTTTTTAGGAGGATGCAAAATTGCAAATATTTCTTAGGATTCACAAAGCAGATTTTACTCTTTGGTATAGCATGAACTTAGCCAATATGTCTTTCCATAGAAGATTTAAAGACTGCATTTCTTAACTGTAATAGATAAAATTTACATATCATACTCCTTTGATATGTCTTGTCATAGGTAGTACACTGGTTCAAAGTGAAAAGATGAGAGCAAACAGCCACTTTTGTTTATCATCCTCTTCCCATTGTTGTTCCTGCATCTCCAGGAGCACACAGGTTCACTGTCTAGGTCATGACTTCTGAAAAGCAATAATTAAATCCCACACAAACTCTTCCACCAGACTCTGGTCATCGACTCCTTAGGATGGGAAATCAGTGCATTGCTCCCAGAGTGTGGTTGCTTGTAAATATCTTTATATAGGATTTAGAAAGTCTGGGTTTGGGAGTTTTCTTAACATAACCATCAAATGAATACGTCAGCAGTGAATCGAGACGCCAAACCCCAACTTTTCTTCTTCTATATACAAAGCATATTCCTTTAGAGTAGGACACACAACTTGTCTTGAGAGGAAACCTAAACCCAGATCTTAGCTCTGCAAATCTTACTGCTTTTTAATCAGAGAACCACAGAATAATTTGGGTTAAAAGAGACCTTAAAGATGGTCTAGTTTCAATCCCTCTGCCATGGGCAGGGACACCTTCCACTAGACCACATTGCTCAGGGCTCCATCCAATCCTGCCTTGAACCCTTTCAGGGATGGAGCACCAACAGCTCTGTGTAGCCTGTTCCAGTGCCTCACCACCCTCACAATAAAGAATTTCTTCCTAATATCCAATCTAATTTTTTTAGCTTAAAGACATTAAGAACAGAAAAATTAATAGAAAAAAACAGTCTAAGCTTTATTTATAGAGTAAACTTAAAGATAGCCTGGGGGGCATATGTATATCAGATTGATTCTGTGACAGAAAAGTTATTATGGCACACAGGCACTTCAAAATCAAAACTTTTGACATAGCTTTCAGTGTTTTCTGACAGTGCTTGTTTGAGAGTGGAGCTGAATAAGAAAGGAAATTTCCGACTCATAAAAGCAGTCTCTTTCAAGACACATTCAAATCATTCAAAAAAATTGAAATGCCATGCTTTGTGTTCTTTCACTATCCTCCTCTCTTTCCCAAACACTGTGGTAACGCAGTCTCTTGGGATGCAATCCTGCTGGAAATTGTTTGAGGCATCTGCTCCAGAGGAATACAAGGGTGTTATGTAGGTTTATTTCCACAAATGTTCTTTAATGTGAGCACAAATTTACACTTCAATGCTCTGTGTTGGGCAGTGTTCAGAGGAAGAAAGCCCTCTGCAATCCAATATTAGAGCTTCTTCCAGACTGCAGCTCCAGGAGATGTAGTTACATGCTGGAGAACAGATGTTCCTCCTCAGTTCTTTGACTTCTTGCATTGTGACATTTGTAATTCATGGTCTAGTGAAGTAATATGGTTTGGAGTGACGCTATAAAAAATTCAGCATCAAACCAGGAGTTGTGGTGATACCTGTTTATTACCCAAAGCTAATTCCTAGTGCCTGCTCTTGTAGACCCCTTTGGACCTGAACTGTTTTTCAAAAGGAATAAGAATTTTCATATGCAGTTCTAGTAACCATGTGTTTGTATTCACATCAAAAATGCACATATATTGCTGGCTTGTGCTGCTGATATATTAGGCTTTGTTTTGTGATGCCAAAACAGTCACTTTCAAATTGGATAATTCTCTTATAATTTATACTGTTTTTATAAATGATCTGGATGCAGGAATAGAATGCACACTGAATAAGTTTGCTGGTGATCCTAAACTGGAAGGAGCCGTGGACTCCCTTGAGGGCAAAGAGCTCTAGATAAGACTACAGAGCTGGGCAATCACCACTGTAAGACATTTAACAAGACCAAGTGCTGGATGTTCTCATGGGATGGGGTAATACTGGTGATATGTACAAAGTGGGGAATGAGAGGCTGGAGATCAGTCCAGCAGAAAGAGATCTGGGGGTCTGGGTTGAGTCAACAGTGTGTCCTGACAGCACATTCTATCCAGGCACTGAGGTTTGTTGAGAGGAATACGGTCTCACTTTGAGAGGAGTGTAGAAAACGTGCAGGTTCTATACACAGGGCCCTTTGGCCTCATTGGAGAAAGCAAATTGCTGTAAACTGTTTCTTTAAGATGTTGCTCAGACTTAGATTAAGTGCTTAATCTCTAGACAGCTGCAGTTTGCTGAGGTGAAAGATGCCCTTGGCTAGTGTTTTTCACAAACATAAAGTGGCAGATCAACACCACAAATTGCATTAGATCTATTTACTTAATTCTCTGAAATTTTTCTGTTGCTAAGTCAACATTTCTCAATTTTGAAGACCAGTTGCAATTTATGTATAATTATTAAGTAGGTACTTGAAATGAAATAAAAGCAGCAGTAATAGCTCAAATTGCTGTTCTGTTCCACTCTATCTCTCTGGATTAGACTTTGGAAATACCTGACTAAATTTTCTAGCAGGATGTGTCCTGTTCAAAGTGATAGTTTATTGTGACCATTTCTGTTCCATCGAGGCATGAAAAATGAACCTCAGGGCTCCTTTTGTGTGGTGTTCTGTAGACAAGGTCAGCTCATTTGGTAAAGTGAAGTGGAAATATGATTCATCAAATATAAAGCAAAGCCTCAAAGTCTGTGGTTTCCAGACAGCCTCACAGAAATACTCATATGTAAGGGATCAGTCAAAGGTAGGTAGGTAGGTAGGTAGGTAGGTAGGTAGGTAGGTAGGTAGATAGATAGATAGATAGATAGATAGATAGACAGATAAATTTGAGACTTTAACCCATGGAGGCATGCAGATGTGCTGAACAATGAGTTCAGCAGCCCACCAACTACATTTTTCACCTGCTTGTTCATTCAGGTAATCAACAAATGCCATCTCTGTGGAACAGCAGAGGTCTGGTGCTTCAGAGAACCATGTATGGACCAATTTTTAAAATTTTTAGATAGGTTTTTTTTTTGTGTTTGTTCTCTTTGTGAACAAGGCAGGGACAGCTCTCCTGTTAGGAGCAGCTACTACGAGCTAGGACAATATAGAAGACATATCTTTAAAAAAATTATCCAGCCCAGATGTTTCCTCACCATCTGAAGCATCTATGTTTAGAAATCAGTGTACTATCCAAACTCATTTATTCCATCCCTCTAATCTTGCTTACATAAATGGATTATCTAGATCATATTTTTGAGGTACTAAACTGTGTTAAAAATTTTATAGGTAATTATCACTTTATCGAGTCTGTCTGTTTACTAGAATATTTTTGTAGACTCTTAATAACCCTGAAGACATTACAACATAGTAAAAAAATATTTCAGTGGCTTACCTATAACGACCTTATTGAGACAAGCTGAATATTTTACAGGGTAAATTTGGGACCAGTATTTCAAAGACAGTGCAAACTTTATCTGTTTGTCTTTCCTGAACAAGCTGGGAATTAGCTCACTCCCTCAGACATCCTGCAGCTATTTCTCTTCTCTCATCATGGCAGAACTCTGAACAGAAATCTTCTGATCAACAGGAAGGGGAGAGAATTCAGTTTAGTGCTGAATTAATGGGACCAGCAAAATGTGTGTAAGATTTAACAACCAATTAAGTGTAAGCCACATTTCTATCACTGAAGAAAGTGAAAGGCAGCACTAGCAGAGTTAGACTTTATTAGGTCTTTCTGGGGACAGAGTTTAATAATACCTGGTAAAATGACAGAGTTAACACCATAGTATATCGTCTGAAAGTACAGAAACAAGGTTTATTTTTCCAGCCATTTCTTTGCACGCTGCAAAGTGATCCCTGGTTACATTGCTCATTAGTTCTTTCAAACATGCTTCAAACTACATTTAAAAGAGGATGAGAGACACAGAGAATAGGGCAAAGCTAGCAAAAAAAGCAGTGTCCGACCCATCTATCTACACATGAAGTCCTGCACAGTGCCATGGAGGTTTCAAAATAGCATTTGAATATATATTACTTGTAATATATTTTCAAATGCTATTTATTTTATAAACTGATATAGACAGGTAAAGTCAATTAAAACTCCATCGCCATTAAAGTCAGAGGATTTGGTACCTTAGAATGTAACGAAGAATAGAGTCAAGAGGCCAAGGGTCTTCATGATATGTGTGGCTAGATGGTTGCCATTTGGGAAAAATGTTCTACTTGTGAGCTATTTGCCCCATCTCACTATTTCAGGAACACTCCCAAATTTTGACATCTTTTTTTTTTTTTTATAACAGCTTGGGTAGGACTAATATTGGAAGATGCTCATCCAGCCCTTCCAGTCAGCCTTAGTGGTGAGCAAGAAAACCCATAAAGTCCGTGGGGCAGCTGGGCGCCCCTGGGCATCCTGACGGAGCCTTGTGTCTGACTCCTTCATGCCTTGTCTGACTTGTTCCTGGATGGGCATCTAGAGTCCTGAGTGGGCCACAGCCCCCTTCCCACCCCTGCAGCTTCTCAAGTGCTTGGGGAGGGTTATTGGTTTGCCCTTAAGTGAGGGCATGTTAGAGAAAATAATGGTAGCAATGGATAGCAGAGCAGACAGTTCAGGTAGGGTTAAAGTATTCATTCATTGACATCACTACAGAATTTCTGTAGAACATAACTGGCTTGAAATAATACTACCTTTTAGATTTATTGCATTTTTAATTATGCTGTCCTAAACATGCAGCACTGTCACAGCCTATACATTGAGCCCTACAGCTAGATAGGATTAACTTGAAACACAACCAGAAATCATATTTTTACACTCTGGAAACCTGTTTTAACTGGGAAAAAATGTTTTACGATGCTTCAGCTTATCTGGGGAAGTGTGTGTAATTATACCTTTTAAATTTCTGTCAGCAGGAAGAAGAAATTTTTTCTTTTAAGTTGTTTTTTTTTTTAGTTTTTTAGGCCTACACATTTCTACCATAAATCAATGAAAGTGTTTCAAAAAAGGAAAGAGGAATAGAGAGGTGAGACCTCATTGTGTGACTCTCTGCATCCCATGGTAACCATAACAGGTTTGGAAACCATAAAAGTTTGCCCTAAAATGACTGTTAAGCAAGATTTCAAATATTCCAATGTTACTTTTTTTCCCAGCCTGGAAATGAAACTCGAGATAATTTTAGTAAGGAGGTAATATAAAAGGGGATCTTTATTTGAAGGCCTCCCTGGGCAGTTATGGAAAAATGTCCACAAAAGCCCACCCCCCCAGGGGTGAGCACATTTTAATAGGTTTTAGGAAATTAGCATAATTGATAAAAAGCACCAATTAGGAGGACAAGTGGTGAAGCAATTCCCCTCCCAGGTCAAGCCCCTTCTCTGGAGCCCCTCTTCAGCACTAGTTGTACTTTGTCTATGAGAATGTACCTCCAAGAGTCGTTCTCAGCCTTGGTTCCCGGGAAGAACCAAGATAGCACTGGGGCCTTTTATCCCCTGGGGCTTGGAGCTCTGGAATTTATCTTTCTGCTTAGGGAAAGGCCATGGAAAAGTGCTGGGAAAACTAGCAACTAATACAATAGGTGACAGAGTTACAAATATCTGTGTGAAGAATACAGAGACCATATACAAGTAAAAAAAAGGCAAAACCCAAAAGGCATCACCAGAAGATAATTGCATCCACTAAATAGCATCAACTCTTTTACTAAGGACTTAGATCTTCCTAAGACCTCACAGAAGTCAGTACTTAGCCCTCCTCGTTCCTTCCCTGCAATGTCCTTGGCCACATGGCTATCTCAGAAAGTGCAGTCATATCTCCAATTCCTTTTGGGGTTTGGCATGTACCATTATGGGTGTTTTACAGAACCTATAAGTCTGTGAAGGCAATTTGTCCTGGCTGACCTGTGAGGCATTGAAGTTGAGGTTTAAATTTGGGTACCTGCATACCAAGAGCTTCCTTCTGTTTTCAAGGCTCTCCTGACCTGCCTGGTCTCTCTGAATGCAGATCCTTCCTCCTGTCAGCCTGAAGGATGCTCAAACACAAAGGTAGTTTGGATAGAGTGGAAGAAGGGCTTAGGACTTGGGGGTCTGGGAAGATGCAAACTCAAAATGGACTCCTCCCGCATTCAGGTTAGGGAGAATTGGCACTGGACATGACTCTATGTGATGAACCTTTAATACCACCACCTTTATGGTAATTCCTATTAAAAAAAAAATCATTGGTTCTGTCAGTCTGTTTCTCTTCACTCAACATTTCCCTTGAGGAGGCCACTCTCTCCTGACCAGCCTGTGCTCTATCTCCAATTATTTGGTCAAAGGAATGTGAGATGGGAGTGAAAATGTCAAGTTTGGGATCAGGCTGAGTGCTTTCACTAGAAGTTAGTGACAGTCTGAGGCAGCCATGCACTGTTTCCATTGTCAAGGCTGTGATGTGTTTCACATGTATGAGGCTTATGGCTGTGCTGTTACGTGGAAATATCTGGTGGAGGTAATACTTTTGGCAGTGTCCTTGTGTCTAAACAGAAACGAGTAGATGCGTTGCTAAGCTGTAACCCCAGGCCACATTTGCCTGGTGGAGAAATGCATTATGTGGTGCTGATTTGCATGATCCAGGTTCCACATGTAATGCTAAGCCAAGAGGACTTTCCAACTTCTCAACACTGTTCCTGGGCAAATCTGTGTTCTGGAAAGATATGTGTTGGGTTTCTTTACATTCTGACACCCCATCCAACAACGAACCTCTTGTTTATTGAATCAGTTGTTCAGTGAATCAGACTGTACAGTGAATCTGGTGTTTACTTTTGTAATAATGACTGGCAATATCAGCTTTTTATAACTGATAAAAAGTGTGTGGCAAGGAAAACTTTCATAATTAGTGGTGCCCTGTTTAATTTTCAGTTATATTTGCAAGGTTATGCTGGCAAAAATTAGTAACATTATGAAGACAGCTTTAATAAGGTTATGAGGATTTAACATACATTAACATGATACATTTAACATATTATCCAAAGTGTACTTAGTTTATTAACAATGAGGAGGCTACAGGGAAACAGGGGAGGAATTCGTTGTCAGGAACTGTAGTATTAGAACAAGAAGGAATGGGCACAAACTGACAGAGGGGAAATTTAGGTTAGCTATTAGGAAGAAATTATATTCTTTGCTGTGAGGCTGGTGAGATACTAGAACATGTTGCAATAGGTTGCCCTGGGTGTTTGTGAATGCCTCAGCTCTGGAAGTGTTCAAGGCTGGATTGGATGGGGCTTTAAGCAACCTGGACTAGTCACAGGTGCCCCTTCCCAGGGCAGGGGATTTGGAAATAGATATTTCCAAAGGTCCCTTCCAACTCTTAACCTTCTATGCTTCTATAACAGGCCTCTGATTTTATTATTTTAATGGTTTTTACATTAGAGATTTTTATTATTTTTGTTTGTTTCTAGAGCAAAACCATACAAAAAAGGCAAAGAAAAATGTTCTTTTTTTAACATAAATTACACACTGCCCTAAAATTAACAGAACCTATTAAAGCAGGAGCATCTACCCCAGGTGTGATCAGCTCAAGATGGACAGTGTGGATGTGAAGTGCCTCTCCAGAACATTTATCTCTCTGGGGCAGAAGTATTAGGAGAAGTGAGACTGTATTTCTTCAGGGGATTATCTCAAAAGCAGGTTTAAATTCCTGTTCCACCATCAACTTCCTTTTGTCAAAAATCACTGCACTGAAGCACATGTACTAAAATGTGCAAAGACGTCATGCTGTCATTATGATTTACTACATACACTGGATTATTTCTGATGGTACAGGAATATTCATGTTGAAACACCGCAGTGTCTCTCTTTCCCAGATGTTTTTTTTTATTGTGGAAGTTCTGGCAAGCAATAACATGATCTGGGAATACAATAACATGATCTGAGAAATTGAAGAAGATTGTTCCTGTGCTGAAAATAAACACAACTGTTGTTCAGGGCAGTGTATTAAATGCAGAATTTTAAAAGAAATTTCCCTTTGAATTTTCCTTTGAATCAACTTGCCTTTCTTGTAACTATTATGCAATTCAAAACAGTCAAAAATATTTATTAAATTGTGTGACCCTTAAGAGAAAACAAACCCAAATGCCTTTATGATGTTTCTAATTTAAATGGAAAGCCAAACCCCAAAACTATTTTCAATCGAAGAGAAATTCAAACTTATATTTAAGTGATTGCAAAAATGAAAGGACAAACATTATTTCACATTAGATGTTAAGAGACAGAGATTAGTAGGGAAAAATTGTTAATTACTTGGATAGAATTGAGTTGAAAATGAATAATGTGTCCTTTTAAAAGTTTTTATTCCTTAATTACCTCTTGCTTTACCTACTAAGAGATGCCATGAGACTGTAAATAAGTACTGTGTTGCTACCTTTAGAATTAGTGTTAAATGTTGGCAGAGCTTCAATTGACTTAACTGGTTTATCTGTTTTAACTGTGGTGTTTTTTTAAAAAAAATCTCATTTAAATATATTATTTGTCTCAGTTTTACAAGATTCTGTGACTGGCTGTTCAACAAAATACAAGTCAGACATGCCATTAGGGCTGCGTGTAAAGTCAGGATGGTATCTACAAATCATCTGAAGTGATTTGCAATAGTCTGGAGAACAACTGCTACCAGCAGCGGAAGGACACAAATAATCCTGGATGTGACAGCTCATCGATTGCTTTGTCAAGTCCACAATGAAAGGATGAGAAGTGGAGGCATTTCATTGCTGTATGTGGAGGGAGTGAATATGTTAAAATAAAAAAGGAAAATAGATACTGATCACAAGAAATAAATAACCCCGAAACATAAAATCGTGGGCTAATCTGGTTTTATCTCAAAGGAAGAACAAGCCCAAGGAGGTCAAAGTTTGGGAGTGGGAATTCATGTCACCAACAGTTTGAGACACAGTAGGAATAAGCACAGAGAGTAAGAGGAAAAGCAAACTGATGGAAAGTACACAGCTGAAACATCAGGATGTATGGGGTAAAAGAGGGGTTGCCAAGAATCAAGATATGCTAGATTTTGATAAAAGATTGATGCTAGTGTATCGGATTGCGACTTCCGACATTCAGGTGGTTTAGAGTCTTTTGCCCTCCTGGA
>VZSR01000242.1:727749-777299 GCA_013398615.1 Brachypodius melanocephalos | reverse complement strand
TAAAAGGTTGAATGCTACTGAATAAAAGGTGCATTTACAAGGTGAAGTCCCTTGTTGTATGAGTATTTTGTGCCCTGGGATTACCTAAAAGAACATTTACACGAACACCCTTTGAATGTGGATCGTGACACCCACCGTACCCTACCCTACCCTACCCTACCCTACCCTACCCTACCCTACCCTACCCTACCCTACCACACCATACCGTGCAGTTCCACTTGACACATTTCGGTTTTGCTCTCACTTAATCTGAGCGCTGCTGGAGATGTAAAGAACCTGCTGTGGAATGATTGGATTCGCCCTCGTGAGCAGAGCTGGATGCTGGTACCTCCCCCACCTGCTTGGTGACAGTGGCTGCTCTTGCAGAGCCACAGATGCCAGCAGCTGGCTCGTGTCACACTTGGGACTAAGCTGCTCTTAAGGACGCAAAGCACTTTTAAATGTTGGTACTAAAGAAAATGTGCTTGGGACCTGTAAATACCATCAGGTCCTGCTTTTGCAGCTGATTTTGAAGGCTGGGGTTTGAAAATTTTAGAGGCACTGCCCTCGAGACCTCCTCGTTCATCACAATTTCTACATCTGTTATTGGTTCATTACCAGAGATTTTATTTTTCAGAGATATCTGTGAGGAAAGAGGGGGCTCAGGTGATGAACACCTCCCTCTCTGATCCCATCCCCATGTGCTGCCTGAGGAGAAGAGAGCTGGGTTTGTCCCTGTGCCCTTGTTCTGCATCCCACATCTGTCCCAGCTGTGGCCTTGTCTGAGCAGTTCTGGCAGCAAAGCAATTGGAAAATGCTGCGGGATCCTCTGGGATGAGCTGGGTGATGGAGATGGAGCAGTGACACCAGGACTGGATCTCTTCATTAGTGGTTCTGGAAGGGCAGAGCCCTGGTCTTGGCATCGAGCAGCAACTTTGATTAGCTTTAAGCCCCCAAAAATGAATATTAAAATCTTAATTTAATTTAAACCACTGTCATTCACAGTCATGGCAAACAGCAAGCAGAGTAATTATTATGCAAATGAGACAGATAGAAAAATGATTAATAATTGCGCAAATTAAAAATTATTGTAAACATCCTGTGACTGGTGATAAGTCGGGGAGGAGTGAGCGGGGGAGGCAGCGGGGCTCAGCCACCTCCTGCATCCCGATTTCCTCATTAGTGGGAGCAGCAAACGAGGAGCCCAGGGGTGCTTGGGGGAGGCTGGGCCAGGCTCAGGAGCTGCTCCAGCTCATCTTTACTGTGAGAAAAGCTGGGTTTGAGCCATTTCCCCTCTTTTTGGAGTCCTTGTCACTGCTGTGTGTCCCTCTAGAGCCTCCAGGGGATCCCAGCAGCATTCCCCATACCTGCTAATGACCCTCGGAGCTCCCCCAACAATTCCCCAGCTGCTTTGTCTGGTGTTTCTCTGCTAATTGCACAGTCCTATTTTTCCCCCTGTTTTCCTTTTATGCTTTTTCCAGGGAGCAGGATAATTCCAACCCCAGGCTCTCGCTGGCTCCTGGGCTTCCGTGGGCACTGCTCGTGTCAAGGACAAGCAATTAAGCCTGGCCTGGCGCAGCGTAATTAGATTTTTGTTGATGAGCTCGTGGTAATGTGTTTGGTTTAGATTAAGAGCTTAACTCCTGGGGTGTGACACCTCCTGTCCCCAGGAGCCCTGTGCCCACGGGAGTGGGGCTGGTGGGAGGGGACCCTCAGCCACCCCTGCCTGTCCTGTCACCTGTCCCCACAAAGGTGAATGTGGCCTCTCCCCCCGGCTGTTGTTTTCTTTAACAGCTCCAGCAAAGTGGTTTTTGGCAGTGTTGTGTTATTGCTCCATTTCCTGCTGAGTTGTATTATTTTTTAATTAAAAAGAGCCTGAGATTTGTCATTTAAAGTCTCTCTAACAGGCAGCAGCTCCAGGTCGTGGGTGCTTGGCAGAGCTGGTGGCTCCCTAAATCACCCTGGGCTTCCAGCATGGAGCACCTGGGCATGGGGGCACAGTGGGGTCCCCCCTGGGCATGGACACCCCCTTTGCTTTTGGGGAAGAAGTTTGCCCTGGTGACTCCATCCCCACAGCAGGGCTGGGAATGAGGATCCCTGAGACTGGCAGGTTAGTGATTGTATATGCATATGTGCACTTTTCCTAATTATGGAATAATTAGGGACACGCAGAGATAAAAATTACTAATAATATTTACTCTAGACTCTATTTTTTTTCAATAACCTCTCTCTCTCTTCCTCCTTCACCGAGTCTTGGTGGAAATAACTTTGCAGATCCCAGCTAATGAATATTTGTAAATGCAAGAACATTCAGCGCCGGAATATCCAGAGGGCATCCTCTCTCTGCCTTGTAATATTTTTTTTCACCAGATATTTAATATTTATGGTTCCACAGCCTCGTGAATAAAGAGCCACACACAAACCCCCAGGAGCTCGGGGGCCGGGATATTTATGGCGCTCCCTCTTTTCTTTTTCAATTACAAAGACACCTCACATAATTAAGTGCTAATAACCTTGTTAATCTAAAATTGATACTCTTTCTCCTGGCTATCTCTTAATAGAATTAAAAACAGATTAATAATCAAGGGTAGGAGGCTTTGCAGGGGATTCAGGGAGAGGGGGCCACGCTCGGGTCCCTCCCGGTGTTCCTGGGAGCCGGAGCCGGGTTGGGATGGGCAGCACCAGGAAAGGGGCTGGCAGGGAGGTGCGTTTTCCCCCGTGCTCTTTACACAGCTTAAATTTTTAAGACAAACAGCCATGTAACACCGTCTCCTAATGAAACTGTTTTATGTTAATTAATTATGTATCAAGGCTCATTTTCATGCGCGGCCCGGCTCCGCTTCCCCTCCGCCGAGCCTTTGATCTGTCAGAGGCTAAACGGGAGATAAATAATCAAATTGAGGAGCAGCCTGGATGGAAATAAACATGTTTTAGATGCGTTATCTGGCGGGCAGAGCAAGGCCCTGGGTAATGGGGCTCACGGTTCAGCCACGCTCGGCTGCACAGCCGGGCCGTGGGAAGTTTCCTGTGCCTCAGTGTCCCCGCGGCCAGCCCTGGGGACAGCACCGTGTCCCCGTCATGGAATGGGCTCTCTGTAAGTGTCCCCAGGAGCAGGAGGCTGCAGAGGACCCTCACTGCATAAACTGATGAAGAATTCAAACTCTGCAGCGTTTCTTTCTTCCAGCCCATGGAAGATTCCGGCAGCTCCAGGTCACAACAGTGCCTGGGATAGTTGGGATGCTGGCAGTGGCCACGGTTTGGGCATAATTTAACACAGTCTCTCCCAATTTGTTACACCTAAGCGGAGGCAGATGTGCATCCATATTCATTTTGGAGAAACTTCAGGAATTACAACTTCATCAGCCAAGGCTGCCCGATGCCGCAGCTCCTGTGGGGTGCAGGAGGATGGCAGTGCCCGGAGCCTGGCACCCTCAGCTGTGGGGCCAGGGAGGGCAGGGCTGGCAGGAGCGATGCCCAGGGGCTCAGCGGCTCCGGGGGTGCCCGTGGCCACATCCCTGGTGACCTGCGCTGCCCCCGGGGCTGTGGCAGTGCCGGCTCAGGGCAGAACCCTCTGCCTGCGGGCACCTCCAGTCCCGGGGCCAGGTTGGTGCCCTGCTGTAAATCAGGTACTGCTCCACCGGCAAACACCCTGCAGCAGGAATTCCAGATTAAAACAGTGGAGTGCTTTACAGCCGTAATAACCCGGCAGTGTTCTGGCCCGTGTGTAATTAGCAGCTAATGGATTTCTTCCTAAAGGGCTGAATGCGGAAAAGGCTCAGCTCCGAGTGCTGCGGCATCCAGGGCTCTGCCCGCCTCCCCGAGGGACCCCCTTGTGATGAGGACATCGATGGGGGACCGTGGAGAGCCCTGGGGGGAGCAGTGCTGGCAGCAGGGATCCCGCTGCAGCAGGAATTAGAGCTCCTTCCTCATCCTCCCTCATCCCGCTCAGCATAAACATCTGCCCGCCCCCGGCTGTGCTCCTGTTGGGATCCCAGCGAGCTTTATGCCTGGAGGTTGTTCAGTTAGAGGATTAGGAGGGAGTTTATTGCGCTGCGGCAGCTCTCCGGGGTGTGTGCATGCTGATGGGGTTGTTTTCTCTCCCGGAGCCGTGTCGGGACCTTGGCCAGGTCCAGCCCTGCTCGAGTGCCACACGTGAGGTCCCAACCTGGAGCAGGGTCCCACTGCAGGCACGGGAACACCGCATCCCTTCTGGCCAGCGGATGGCCAGGGCTGCAGGGGAGCCCCTGTACCCTTCACCTGTGCCCTTCACCTGTACCCTTCACCTGTGCCCTTCACCTGTGCCTTTCACCTGTGCCCTTCACCTGTGCCTTTCGCCTGTGCCCTTCACCTGTGCCCTTCACCTGTGCCCTTTACCGGTGCCCTTCACCTGTGCCCTTCACCTGTGCCTTTCACCTGTGCCTTTCACCTGTGCCCTTCACCTGTGCCTTTCGCCTGTGCCCTTCACCTGTGCCCTGCCTGGGCAGTGGGCAGGAACAGCCCTGGGTGTCTTCCATAGGGCATCCTTGCCGGGACAGTGCTCGGGGGGCTGTGCCGCGGGGCTCCAGCCCCAGGAACTGTGCCCAATGGGCCCAGCCGGGGCTCTGGGCATGGCCACGGGTCTCTCTGCAGCCCCCAGCCCCGGGCAGCCCGGCCGTGCCGCCCCCAGCCCCGAAAGGCGCAGCCCCGGCCCCAGCCCGGCGGGTCCCGCGGCCGGGAGGCGAAGCGAGCACGGAGCAATCAAAGGGAACCTCAGAGAGCCTCGTCCCCTCCAGTCTTGCCCCGGGCCCTGCCTTTGGGCTTCTGAAGGCTCTGCTCCAGCGGTGTCAGTTCTCATTAATCCACACATCAAAGCCGGAGCTGCCAAACATCCTTGGGAGGCTGTGGGGATTCCTCAGCAGCGTGGCAGGCGGGGAGGCAGCGGTGCAGGGGGGCTCAGGGGGCTGCTCAGGGCACAGCAGGGTCCCTTGGGGCAGGTGGGCAGCTCTGACCCTCTGGCTTGTGCCCACAGAGCCCCGGGGAGCTGCCAGGGGCTGCACAGGGAGGGTGTGGGGTGTCCCTGAGCAAGGACATAAAGTAACAGGATGTGGCACTCAGTGCTCTGGTCTGGTTGACAACGTGGTGATCACTCAGAGGTTGGACTTGACGATCTTGGAGGTCTTTTCCAACCAAAACGATTCTGTGGTTCTGCAAAGAAAAGACCTTCCTGCAGCAACATCTCCCATGTGTCACACATATGCAAGCAAGGCAAAGAGATTTAGCAAGAAAACACACACAAGAATAAAGCAGAGAAGGTGCTGCTGCACTCTGTGGAGTGGGATTTGCCTGCCAAGGTCCTCTCTGTGCCACTGTCACTGCAGCCTGGGATTCCCTGGCTGGCTCTGGCGTGGCTCAGCATCCTGCCAGCGAGCTAATCAGGTCAATGCATTTTTAACAGGGCATAGGAAATCTTTATATTTTTTGTCAGGCTCATTCTTCTCCCCCGTCTCTCTGTGGGGGCTGAATTATTTAATGCTGAATATCAAGCAGGGCCGTTTCCCTGCGCCGGCTGCTGACGGTGCATTTTCGGGCTGCTGAGATTGGCAGGTGGCTGAGCTCCCAGCTGGGCCCAGGGGGAACCCACTGTAGCAGCAGATTACCTGCTTGCAGCCAGATTTATGGAATAACCTGGGTCCTTCTGGGCACCTCAGTAAGCAGGATCGGTTTGGAGGAGGGATGAGCAGTGCCAGAACAGGGTGCTCACAAATCACAGCATTCCCTGTCTCCCTAATCCATCTCCGTGTGCAGGGAGAGCTGCAGCTGGGGTTTGGGTGTTGATTTCCATGCTAGGGAGGGCTGGGAGAGCAGAGCAGGTGCCAGGGGATCCAGCAGCCTCAGCTCAGCACATCCCTGCTTTGGGGCATCGTGGTGGGCAGGGGTGGCCTGGGCTGGGGTGACAGGGGATGTGTGACAGGGGGCACGGGTCGTGTGTGGCAAGGAGCACCCGTGGGCACACAGACACAAAGGGCTGGTTTGTGTATCGGGGTTTATCTTTCCCGTTAATGGCTTTCTAAATTGGTGGCAGTGGAGCAAAAAACCCAATCTGAACTCGGAGCATGCATGATTACTATTGTAATAACCTTGGCTAATAAGAATATGATGTGGTGTTAGGCTGGGAAAGAAAACACATTTCTCATTAGCTTTTTGATTAATTACTCCACATAATTTCCTAGGGGGACATGCCTGGGACTGATTGCCTTTGCTTTTGACGCGTGGAAGTGGTTTACCTTAAGTTAATAATTTTCTCGGTGACATTTTAATGGCAGACCTCAATTAATCTCCAGTCACTGGGCAAAGGCCAGGCCCTCACCATCCCCTCACTGCTCTGGGAGCTCGGAGCACCCCCTTTGCCCACTCTTCCCCAGGACAGGCCAGAGGAGCTGTCTGGGGATGAATGTTCAGGTCAGGGTTGGGCAGAGCTCGGCAGAGGTTTGGGCTCCAAGAACCTGGTGCTCCCTGCCCTGCCCCATACATGGTGCTCCAGCTTTTCAGGGCTCTCAATACCTGGGAATGCAGCAGCTGTGCAGCCCCATCCTCCTCCAGCACTGCCAGGGATCCAGCTGTTCCCAGGCATATGTTTACATGGCCTGGAAGCGACCCATTTCCTTCCGTGCGTTATAATATAAATATTTTACAGGAGCTAAAATATTCAACACTCGTTTGATGTTGCCACATGGAGTGGGATCAAATGAGGGTGGGAAGGAGGGGAAAACAGGAGAGGGGAGCAAGCAGAGACGCATTTGTTTCCCTGCCTGGAAATGGGATGATGCTGCATATTTCTGCATCAAGAAATCACCCAGAGCAGTGATCTCTGCTCACTGCTCCCACAGCAGGTGCTTGGCTGGGCTGTGTCTGCTGGGGCTGGGACTGTCCCAGGGGCTCATCCTGCACCTGCCACGTCCCAGGTGCATCCAAAATCCACCCTGCACTCTCCAGCTGAGCCTGTGCTCTACACAAACTTCCAAACTTGGGCAGGTCCAGCCAAAGTCCTACTAAATGAAAAGTCAGGGTAATTCCAGGCCTTGCCCTGCCATCCTGGCATTCCTGGGGCTGTTGCCTTGGTGCTGGGGTGCAGGGATGGGCATGTGGGTGGGCAGCACCCCTGGGTGTGCTCACCTGGGGCAGGTGCTGGCCAGGAGGAGAAGAGCCAGCAATATTTATGTTTCCATCCAAATGCATGGATCAAAGCTGACACTTTAATCTGTTCAACAACATCTCAAGGATAAAAAAGTTGCAGGCAAATCACAGGCCTAAATTGGTAATATATTTCTGCTTGTCAGTTGACAAATCACTTTACAAACCCCTTTGCATCTTCCTGCTGTCCCTGGGTGTGCTGGTTTGGGATGTGCCAGCCTTCATCCCTTGGTGTGGTGGTGTTTGTGCCACACTCCTCCTCAGGAGGGATGTGCTGGGAGCTCAGGGCAGGGTTTGGCAGCAGTTGGGTGAGTTGGGGCCCAAAGCAGCCTTTCTTTCACTCACATTTCACTCCCCTTCACAGCCCTGGCATGGCTGGGGCCGTGCTCACTCCAGCCCGCCGTGGTGCTCGTGGCACAGCATCCCTGTGGATGCACTCCAGATTCCAGTGGAGCAGCCGAGGAGTTCCTGCCAGACACGGCTCAGAGCAGAGGGATCCTGCAGGGAGACAGCACTCACTGCCAAGGAGGTTTTTCTGCCTTGACTTCTTTTTATTGACTTTCTTTTTCTCTTCTTTCTCTCTCCTGGCCAGTGCCAGGCCGAGTTGATGAATTATCCCAATATATATTCTGTCTGGAAAGAAAACACATATCATATGTATCTTTGACAAGTTATTATTCTTCCTTATCAGAATATGTGTGCATCCAGCCACGCCATAACTCACCCTGCGCGGCTCCGGGCGGGGGCAGCGCGGCAGCTCCGGCCGCTCCCGGCTCCTGCTCTGCCCCGCCTGGGTGTCCCCTGTCGGGATGCGGGGACAGGAAGGGCACCGCGTGTCTCCGCCTGCCAGCCGAGGAGGGGGCCTGGGCGGAGGCGAGAGCACCACGTCGAGCTAATTCAGCTCCTGCCTCACCTCCAGCTGATTGCTGCAAATTAAATTTCACGCCAATGAGCCGGAGGAGCCGGCGTGCGGCGCGGCGGCGCGGGGGGAGAGGGGCGGCTGGCAGAATGTCGCAGAGCTGGCACAGCCTCCTGCCCGGCATGGGGGGCACTCGGTGTCTGTCTGTCCCCCTGTGCTGCCCCTGACCCCCTGTGCTGGCCCTGAGCCCCCCACAGCCGGTCCTGCCCAATGCCTCTCTGCCCCTGCAGGGGCTGTGCCGCGGGTTGGGCAAAAATCAGCTCACAGACGGAAGAGCAAACATTCCTGGTTGTCCCCTCCCGGAATGACAGCCTCAGGCTCTGGAATGGAGCCCATCAGGAGCCCAGCTCTGCTCCGCGGCGGGACGGCAGGGCACGGGGGCGGCCCCGGGATGCTCGGGGTGCGGGGTGGGCTCTCCACGGGTGGGAGGTGTGCGATCCGTCCAGGTGTGCTGTGCGTGCCTGGGTGCAGAGCTGCGAGCAGCGGGAGTGCTCCCATCCCCACTGCAGCGCCTTTAATGTTGGACTTATTAAGATAATAACTGCTCCATCTCCGCCGTTTGAAACATGATCTAATAGGAATCTTACAACAAAAGTTGCCAAGCAGCCAGGCCAGGATTTACTAATAGACTCCGAGCCTGCTGTAACTGAGATGGAAATTAATTTAGTGATTAGGAGATTAATAAGTGGAGCAGAGCACATCCTTTCCTTTAAAGGCCGGGAGGAAGCACTGGGATGTGGCATTCCCGTGGTGCCTTCACGGGAAGTGTTCAACTCTTTAATCTCCACGCTTCCTTCCAGGCTCTGGGGCGAGGCTGCAGGAGAAGCTGTGCTGCCTCATTTTCGGTTAAATCCCATCTTCCTTCCCAGGTGTTTGTTAGCATTCTTTTGTCTTCACAGACACCTGAGCCTGGCACCTGGGGAGGAAAATCCCAATCCACCCCCTCGACCCCAAGCCCCCTGAATCCAGGCCAGTGGCAGCACTGGGAGCACAGGGAGGCAGGGAGCAGCTCCTTGCAGCCTGCCCCTCTTTATTGCTGTTGGTTCTGTTCAGCAGCAGCTGTGCATCCATATTTATTGAGGGGAAGGGAAGGAAAACTCTGTAATCCCAGAGAAGGGGAACATCTCACAACTATCTGGGTATCTGGGCTGGTGTGGGCACACACAGGCTCCCGGGAGCTCTGGGTCACCCTGAGGGGCAGACAGGAAAGGTGGGATGTTAAACATGCTCTGGGCATTGCAGGGGGAAAAGGGATCGATGAACAAGTGTGACCCAGGAACAGCGTGGGGAGCTGCTGGCTCCTTGGCTGGGGTGAGGTGAGAGCTGCTGCCCTCCCCAAAATGCAGTTGGGACCAAAACCTGGAATGGGAGCGGGTGAGTGACAGGGAATCTGTTCATTCCCTGGCTGTGCCTGGAGCAGTGGGAAGAGTGGATGAGGTGGGAAGCAGGAGGGAGATGCAAATGGTTCAAGGGCACAAGATGCCCCTGCACCCTGGGTACCTCTGGGCCAGGGGCAGGAAATGGAGCCCAGGACACCAACAGAGCTGGCAGCTCCTCTCCACTGGCTTTTCCAGAGGGCAAAACGTGATCTCTTACAGATGCTGATAAGGTTTCTGAGTGAGGGCAGGAGTGTGAGATGAAGAGGAGCGTGTGTGTGTGCATTTCTTCTCCCTCCCTTTTTCTCTCTCCTCGCTATCTCCGGCACAGCCTTGCAAGAAGAAAAGCTTGTGGGCATCTGTGCTTTGCCTCTGCCTTCCCTGGGGACCATCAATATGCAGAGACTGTTACCTGGGCAGGGGCCTTTCCCTCTGTTCCCTCAAGGTCACGGCAGGAGCTCCTGGCTGCCGAGGATGGTCCTGGAGCACTGCAGGGATGCTTGGGCAGAATGTGCTGCCCTGGAAGAGGAGGAGGATCAGGATGGGTTCATGCTGGGTTTGTGCTGGTGGCGTTAGGGTGCAGCCAGGCTCCCGGATCTGCTCCCAAATCCGTGGTGCAGTATTTTCTCAGTGGGAAATCCACTCTCCTGCCCTCAGGGAGTGAGTGAAGGTGGGTGAAGAGCATCCCTGCCGAGGACATGGTTTCTGTCCATCCCTGCTCCCTAGCTCCTGGCACTGGGATGAAGGCAAATATTTGGAGAACAGCAGAGCCCAGCTTGCTTCAGACAGAGCCGGCAGCCTCTCAGAGGCTGGGATTAATTTGAAGGAATTTACTGGTGGGGTTTGTGGCAGAGAGAACAGTTTGCTTATTTCACACTCGTATGGCCACCTGCTACGAACTGTTTGTTCAGTTTCAAATTCTTTAATTAAAATCAACATAAAACAGATTGAAAACATCCCAAGAAGGGGATGCTTGATTTGCTGGAGGATATTGCAGCAAACGAGCCAAAGAGCTCAGAAGACACCGGATCACGGGAAGCGCCCTGGGCGGACACCGAGCTCTGCCTGGGCCACCGGCCTGGGGCTGGGGGCAGGTGGCCCCGGGGCATCTCAGCCCCATCACCGAGGCAGAGTGGTCGTGCTGCCTCCTTCTTTATCAGGATTCCCCTCCCAGAGTGGCCGTCCCGGCCGTGCCCAGCACGGTGGGCGCAGGCATGGGCTGGCGGCTCAGCCCTCGGCAGAGCTGATCAGAGGCCTCCTCCAACAAACATCAAAGCTTCAATTAACAGGGGCCGCGTGCGACCCTCTTGCAGAGCGCAGATAAGAATAGAAATTTCCCTTGGAAAATGGATTTGTGTTTAGCTGCGTGTGCCGGGCGGTAAATGACCTGCTCCGCGCGGCCCCGGAGAGGGGCCGGGGACAATTACGGTGCTCATTGGGAGCCGGTTATCTGAAGGAAACAGGCGCTCTGCTATTTAGCTGTCTAATATCCCAGCGGGAGGGGAGGCGGAATTAAAACCCGTCTCTTTTCAGAGCCATTTCAATCTGAAGGAGTCTTCCTTTATGCGGCGGCTTTTCATTTCAAGGGGCTTCTTCCTCTCTCCCAGGCCCTGATTTGCGTGTGGCCCCCTGCAATGGAGAAGGACGGCGAGGGGAAGGAGGGCTGGGCTGGGTCTGCACCCTGCCACGGAGCCTCGGGATGCTCGGGGAGCGGGAGCAGCCTCTCCGCGGATTCCTCCCAGCGCCGCCACCTCCCGCTCCGATCGCGGCGAAACAATAACAACCACACGGTGTAGAAAGTTAATCCAGAGGCAGACGGGCGTTTTAATCGCTGGAAAGGTTAAAATGAGCCCTCCCCGGCTGCGCTCGGGCTCCCGCCAGCTCCCGCGCTCCTGCGGGCCTGGGAGACCCAGAGCACCATGACTGTATTGATTCAATTATTCTCTACAATGTAATACTCTGCATTTGTGTGATAGCAACAAACAGAGTTGAAAGACATACAAAAATAAATGATCTGAAAGTTAATATGGCTGAATGAGCAGCTCTGAATGAGGGGAGAGCGCTTTGGTTTTCCATTGTGGAATCAATGGCGTGCAGAACAATGTCCTCCCTTCCCCGGGGCCCCGGGGGCCCTGCCTCAATCGATCACTATGCAAATTAATTGAATTCATGAAACCTGCATCGCTGGGTAATTGATGCTTCTTATAATTACCTCCGAGTTACGAGCTTTTAGGGGATTTCATTGATCTCTGCTCGGGGACGGGGCCAGAGCATGTTCTGGGGTGAGGCTGAGGCACCATGGCTCACTGGGGTCACCAGGTGTGACAACCACTGCCCAGAGCTGGTGGAGTGTCCAGATCCTGGGTGCTGCCCCTCAGGAAAACACCTTCCCCTCCTCGGGGAGCAGAGGGATGCAGAGGTGACAGTGACAGGTGCCACAGGAGCACGGGGCCAGGCCAGCCGTGCCTGCTTGGTGGATGGTGGGAGTGAACAGGTTGTATCCAAAGGGATAATAGGCTTATACAGCGCATTATTTAAGAAAAAGGGACAGGCAATTGAGCTCTGCAGACTAATTAGATTAAATTGATGAGCTCATCAGTATTGTGTGTAATTAAGATCAGAGCTAATTGTGGCTGTTTGATGCCCTGTGTTACCCGAGGTATCCCTTGCCCAGCTAGTGGGAGGTTGCTGGGCTCCCTGGGCTTCTGCTCCCTCCAGGAGGAGCAAGGGACGTGTGACTGTGCCCAGTCCATGCCGAGCTGGGGGTCAGGCAGGAGGGAATCTGGAGGTTTGAGCAAAGAGCTTTGCGCTGAAGGGAAAGAGCAGAGAGGGAGCGGGATGGGGTGGATGGAAAGTCAGAGCAGCAGAAGCCAGCCCAAGTTCCAAGGGAATTGCAGCCAGTGCTTCCCCTGGAGGATGGATAGGGTTTATCCAGATGGACACTGCTTCACGAGAGGGACACTTCTGGCTGTGGAGTGGCGCCTGGAGCAGCCTGGGTACAGCTTTTGTCCTGCTCTTCCCTGCTCCTGTCTGATCTTTCCTCTCGTTTCTGCACCACCACCTCCTCCCCGCTTCTCTCCCTTTATCCTCCCACCTCGCTTCTCTCTCCCGCTGTATCACCTGCCTCACCCTCCTGCTCCCCCTCCCCGACACGGGAGAACCTCCCAGAACCGCTTCGTGCCCCTCCAGACCCTCCAGGGGCTCCATCCCCGGCCCCTCTATCCAATTTTGGGAAGGGGCTCCCGCCCGTCCGTGCCGAGCCCCTGTGCGATGCTCCCCTCCCCGCCCCGGCACTGCGCTCCCTCCGCTCCGGGCTCCTTGTCTCCGTCTCCAAGGTTACACCAACCGCTTCCCGCTCCTCTCCTGAGCTCCCAGCGGGATTTCCCGATGCTGTTCACCAGTTGGGTTTTGTTCCTCGCTGCCTTGCCTTGTTCTCCCGCACCCTTCTGAATCCTGCCACTGCCTCCTCCCTTGGAGAGCACCTGACTGAAGGGAGGGCAGGACTTTGTAGCACCTTCTCTCCGGAGAAATTCCCCCGTAACTCCGGGCTGAGCATCCAGCACCACTCCAGGGCATCCTGGCTGAGCTGGTGGCCCTCGGGGAGACCCCGGGCAGCTCCCCCGAGATCGGGTGGGCTCCCACAGGGGCTGCCTTCGGGGAGAGCTGCTCATCCTGGAGGGAATCCGGGCAGCAGGAGAGCAAACGTGAACAGACAGCATTTATTTCTTTATCGCTGGCTGCGGTGGCAGCTGTGAGGGCAGGAGCAGGCTCAGCCCCCAGACAGGAGCCCTGAGGTGTCCCTCTGCCTGTCCCCTTGTCACAGTGGGGCTCCCCTGGGCTAGAAAGGGGCTGGGAGTCCTTCCAGCCGCCCCCGCAGCAGGTCTCCCCACGGCACACCCCTTTTGGGGGAGCATTTAGGGACACTGCCTCGAGATAATGACAGGGAGGTTTAATCCTAATCCTTTCTGCGGTTCTTACAGCCTGCAAAGTGACTGGGGGTGGGGGAAGCGAGCAAACCCCAAACCCCTTCCCAGCTGTACGAGCAGCCTGAAATATCTCTGCCTTCTCTCTCTGCAATAACTGGAGGGAACAGGAGCAGATGTTTATAGGTCACGCTGCTGGTTTTCCCCTTTCTTTTCCACGAAGTGTTTATTTTTCTCCAGTTTCTCCTGCTAGTGGGGATCCGCCTTGCAGTGTCCCCTTTCCGCGGGCAGCCACCGAAGCCGGGCAGTGCCGGGGGGCGGCAGCCCCGTGCTGGAGGGGATGTCCCGGGCACAGCGGGCCCCTGGCAGCGCTGGGGGGACACTGGCAGAGGGGCTGGGCGAGCCCCGGGCTGTCCCCGCGGCGCGGACGGGAGGTGGCACTGCTGCACCGGCGCAGGACCCGCAGCCGCCGCTGGCACCACGCCGCTGCCATCAGCGAGGGGCTCTGGTGGGACCCCCAGGGCTCCGAGATGCTCCCGGTGCCAGTGTCCCCCTCCCCGCGATGGCAGCCTGTCCGGGGCTGGCCGTGTCCCCGCGCCGCTGGTGACACTGCGGTGACGAGGGTGCCCCGAGTGTCGGCCCCAGGGGCTGTCCGTGTCTCACACGGCTGGGCTGGTGCCCCAGGAGCTGCGGCAGCCAGAGAGGTCCCCGCAAAGTCCCTCTGTCCCGTAGGAATAAAGGCTCTTTCTGCCTCCTGACGGGTGCTCAGCTCAGCCACACGGCGGGATGCAGCAGGTCCCTGCAGTCCCTAGTGTGGCCCCCGTGCTTTTGGGGCCACAGCACCCCGCCCTAAACACCCCCAGCGCCTTTGAGGTCACAACATCCAGCCCAAAAACAGCCAAGGAGAGCCTGGTCCTGCCCAGGGGTATTGCCAGGGGCATCCCGCTGTTTCCACTGGCACAGGAGAGGGACGGGAGGGCTGGTCCTCCCTCTTGAGGGCACGTTCCCAAAGGGAAGGTCTTGGAACAGGAGAGATTTCTCTCTCCGGGCTTTTATTTTCCTACAAGCTCTTTTGAAGGGGGGAGTTTGGAGCAGAGGAGAGTTCAGACAGATCTGATTCCCCTATCTCAGACAAACACACTCGCCTTTCCCTGACTGCAGATCAACAGGACATGTTCCAGGGAAAGATCATCTCGAAAGAAATGGATTTTCCCCCTACTGCTTTGCCATTTTTGCTTGTATTTCTGAAAGCCGGAGTGACGGGTTGTGAACTTTAAGGAGCGATTTCTATTCCTTGCTCTCGTCTGACATGTGGGCAGTGGGACTGCGAGCCTGAGGAGGAGACAGGGCTGAAACAGCTCGGGGGAGGATGCTGAGGGCGGGGCAGCAGCTCCCTGACTCCCAAAGCAGCTTCTCCTCCGAGTCTGCCGCAGGAAACTTCGTACAGGGCGGGAGGTGGTGCCGGGAAGGGGCAGGGGATGCTCCGTGCCAGAGGCAGTGCCCCGGCAGTGAGGGCTCGGCGCTAATTGCAGCGAGCAATAAACACCGAAAATATCAATAGAATGATGGCTTTTAATTGGTATCCAATGGCTCGTATGGATTTCTGCGTTAGATCCACATTAACATGAGATTCTCTGATCCCGAGAAATGTTAAGGAGCAAGCAAATGCTTAGGGATTAGCTCAGGTGCAGCGATCCTCGTCCCTGCAGGTGTGTTGGGATGGCATCTGTCCTGTCCTTCCCCTTCCCTGGGATTTCTGGCTCTTTTCCCCAGCACAGAGCTTTTCCAACAGGTCCTGCCCAGCTGGGCTGGCCGCGTCCACAAACAAAAACCCCGAGAAATGGAAATGAAGTTTCTGAGCTCCACCCAAACCCGGCGCCCTCCACATTAAGTGAAGCCCCCCCCACCAGCCCCGCAGCCTTTTGAGTTTTGTATGAAACACTCATTATACCTTTGGTGTGACAAATGATTGAAAAGTGTAATTTGAAAGCTAAGCTCCCCATCACACTCTTCCCTATTGTTTATTTGCCAGCTCCAAACGGGTTGGCTGCCAAGGAAAGTAATCAGAAGGTAATAGCCTGATATCGGATGAATCCCCAGAGCTGCCAGCAAGCTGGAAAACTACAATCTCGGTGCCGCCTGCAGTATTGATGCGCTGAAAATAATTGTGTAGAACAGCAGAGCTGGGATCAAACTTGGGCTGACACTCGGCATTGTACGGCTCGCGTTCGGCACAGTCTGATGTGGTTATTTGTGACTGGCTCGGGGCAAGGCAGCCAAAAGTGTCTCAGGGAGAGCTGCTGCGCTCTGTTTGCCCATGTAGATGGGAAAACACCTTCCCAAAGCAAAGTGCATCTCTTTATCTCCATCCCTCCCTCCCTCCCTGCCTCGCCTCTTGCTTCCCCTCTTGCTGCGATCCCGGGAAAGCGTTGATTTTATTGAGTGTGGCAAGTGGCAGTTCATTAAAAAGTGGGAGCAGATGGGGAAGGGATTGTAGAAGAAGATTAATGATGCGCACCGACAAGTAAATCGGCCCAGGTTCTGGAGTAAACACAATCACGCCGGCTTCCTGGGAGCGGGTAATCCTCCTCTGTCAGCTCCGGCCTCGTTAGCCGGCTGCCGGGGCCGGGAGCTAACGAGCAGGGAAGCCACGGCGGCGCTCGGGAGCCCGGAGCGGCCCGGAGCTGGGTTCTGGTGCCGGTGCCAGCAGGGACCGGGAGCGGGCGTGGCCGCGGGGCCGGTGCTGCCTGTTGAGGTCGTCACGGAGCTGCCCTGCCCGAGCCCCCCTCTCGTGGGGGCTGCTGGCACGGTGGGCTCCGTGTCCTCGCCCGTGCAGGGTTTCTCCGTCCCTCCCTCTCTCCCTGCCAGCTCCGCCCGCTGCTCCTGGCTGAGCTGCGCCCGTTCCCTCTGAGCGGGAGCTAGCTGGGAATCGTAGGTGATGGATGCCCGGGGTGAGAGGGAGCCCTGCTGCCCTGCAGCACTGCCCAGCTCCCACTGGATGCTCGGCATTCCCATCCGGGATGATGCTCGGCATTCCCATCTGGGGTGCTCGGCATTCCCATCCGAGAAGATGCTCGGCATTCCCGTCCGGGATGACGCTCGGCATTCCCATCTGGGATGATGCTCGGCATTCCCATCCGGGATGATGCTCGGTGCCTCCTCTTGCCTGGGGGAACAGAGCTGTCCCGGCAAAAAGGAGCTACTCCCGTTCAATTCCCGCCTGCAGCCTCTGCTCTTGGCTGTGACGGAGTTCACCTGTCCCTCCGTGCCTCACCTGTCCCTCCGTGCCTCACCTGTCCCTTCCTGCCTCACCTGTCCTGCCCCGGGGCTCCGTTTGTCCCCTGCCAGCCCCGAACTCTCTGCGCTGATGGAGAGGACGCACAGGGTGGGAGCCGCCGCTGCCGAATTTGATTTAAACACAGGCTTCAAACGTCTTGCAGCAGGACGGCGGGCTCCTGCCAGCCTCCCCTCCGGAGGACAAGCCTTTCATTAGGGACGGGGCTGTAATTTTGCTGCAATTTCCAGAAAAGCGCCTGACTCCTGGTGTGAGCACCAGCGGGAGTGGCAGCTGGACAAGGGCACATCTTCGTGTGGCACATTCAGCGGTGATAGAGGGGCCCGAGGGGACGCTGGCCCTCGCTGATGTCGCGGCGATGTCACCCCGGGGGGCTGCAGAGCAGGACGGTGGTCCGTGGATCCGCCCAGGCTGGCATTGCTGCTGCCGGGACACGATGGCTGTCACCGCTGTCCCCGCCTCACCCACCACCGCGGCCACCCGGCACGGCAGGATGCTACCAGGGAGGGCCACTGCCCAGCTGAGCCACCGCCAGGGGCATAAATAATTTAATAAAGGAACTTTGGAAATTATATTGCCCTAAATAATATAATAAACCCTAATTTACTCACATTTATCTCCCGGAGTTTTTTGTGAAAGCAGTAATCTTGCATCTTCTACAGTGATGGATTAGCAGGAAGGAAACTCCGCTGGGGAATAAAAACCCACATCGTGTAGTTTTTGACATGTTATTATTCAGTTTTATCTCGGGTTGCTCATTCCTGGGCCATTACTCATGCTCACAGGGATTTTTCTCCTCCCTTATTTATTTATTTTTATCATGACCAGAAGCAGAGATGTCAACAAATCATCCCGCCTTCTCCTGCTCCATTTGGAGGGGACAGAGTGGCATTCCTGGGGGCCCTGGTGGCACCCCACACCACAAGGCACTGCAGACACTGGGGAGGATGGCACTGTGAGGGTCCTGCTCACCCTCCCTGCAACACTGTGGCAGTCAGGGAGGGACACAACTTAATTAGTCCACGAGTTTCTAAGAGATCCGATCGATGGAGCAGGTCAGAGCTGCGAGTCCTGCCTATGCTGAGGTTGCTTGATAAAACAACCCAGGCGGGGAGCCGGGCTCTGGCAGGGCAGAGTGTCACAGGGACAATGTTCCAGCAACCAGGGACGTGCCAGCACCTCGTGCCGTGACCCAGGAGGGATGGCACGGGTGACACTGCTCCCCCTCTCCGTGCAGGGGGGCTGCAGTCAGCACCGAGGACATGGGAGCCCTTGGGAGCTTTAATTATTCCTAAAGCTCAGCCTTTATTGCTCATTAGCAGCTGCGAGCGGCAATGCAGGATGCAGCGCCCCAGCGTTGTGCCCTCGCAGGGAAGGATTTTTGGCTGCCTTGCTGAAGTCACAAGGAGGTTATTAAATAACTGCAATTACGCGAGGAGTGCCGGGATGGTGCCTCTCATTTATTAGCAGTGTTGTGTTTACTCCCAGGCTTGGAAGAAACGGTAGAATTTGGAGCAGCAGCCAGTGCCCAGCAGAACCATCAGAGCCACCCATCCAAGGGGGATCTCCCAAAAAAAAAAAAAAAAAAAGGGAAAAAATTCTTTACTTTGAGGGTGGGCAGGCCCTGGCACAGGGTGCTCAGAGCAGCTGTGGCTGTCCCTGGATCTCTGGCAGTGCCCAAGGCCAGGTTGGACTTTGGGCGTTTGGAGCTGCCTGGGAGGTGTCCCTGCCATGGCAGGAGTGGCACCGGATGAGCTTTAGGCTCCCTCCAACCCAAACCTTTCTGGGATTCTTTGGTTCTACAAAACCAGTCCCCACTGTGGGGTGGGCAGACCAGGGCTGCCCCAGCTCCAGTCCCCCCAGCTCCTGCCCCAGCCGGGGGTGCTCAGGCAGGCAGGAAGCGCTTCCTCTTCTGTGTACAAATACAGAGAGCTCTGTTTGTTTGTGTTCACTGGGAATGTGCCTGCTGCACACACACACACAAATATATAAATATATATACACACGCACAGGGGCTGGGCTGGGAAGCACGCAGCTCACAGTGGGAAGGGGTTGGCAGAGCAAAAAACCCTGGAAGGCATCCAAAATACAGGAACGATGGTACATATGAGCCCCCTGGATGACGGGGGAGGCAGGACTGCGTTCCTTTCTCCACCACTGCCGCAGGCACCGTGCTGGGGCTCTGCCAGCCCTTCCTGCTCCCCCAAAAAACATCCTGTGCATCATCCCGGTGTAAGAATCAAACTGGGGAGAAGCAGAACCCCCTGCAGGGCCGGGCTGGAGGGGTGCAGAGCGGGCTCTGTGATGCTGCAGGGGGACTCACAGCCCAGCATCCTGCACAGCCCAGCGTCCTGCACAGCCCAGCGTCCTGCACAGCCCAGGTCCTGCCGGGTGTGGGGTTTCTGGCACAGTTCTCCCGCAGCAGCGACCTTACAGACCCGGCCAGCAGCTCCCTGTTTGCCCAGCCCTCTCCAAGTTTGCTCAGCTCTGAGCAAACGAGTGCCTGTTTATCCTCACGCTAATGAAGAGCCGAGCACCGCCACTAACGACTTGGAGGGGCACGCTGTGTGGCGAGGCCATGTGGGCAGGACAGGGTTTTCCAGGGAACACCCATTCAGCCGCCAGTTTTCCAGCACGCCCAGGCTCCCCGGTGGCACTGGCATCTGTTTTCTCCCGTGTCAGTGCCCCCCGAGCTGCCCGCTCTCCTGGGGCACCAGGAAATCACATTTATTGCGAACAGGGATGTTACTGAGCCAAGCAAAGGGATGAGCAGGGGCTCCTGGAATTGCCGGTGCGGGGTGTTTAATTAAAGCTCAGCAAACACTCATCATTGCCCGCACCCCCAGGCTGCCCCGGCACACGGAGCCGGCTCCATCCCCGGCTCCCTCCTCAAATACCTGCTCCCGACTCTCAAGGTGAGCACCAGGGGGGTCAGCCCCGCTCCAGCGCTGATTACAGAGCCGGCAGGAGCTGCTAAGATTTCTAATTAAGATTAAAGAATGCACGTAGCTTATAAATGCTTCCTAGGCAGGTATAATTTGATTTTCTTGCTTCCTCGTGTCTCCTGCTCCAGAGGCAGCTCAGATGGCTCCTGGCCACAGGCTCCAGCCACTCCTCGCCCATCCCAGGGATCAGAGCCAGGGTTCTGGTGCCTCTCCCGCAGCATCCTGGGCAGGGACGGCAGGGAAAACACCTTGGCGAAGGTTCTGCATGTCATGGAGGACAAGGCAGGGCCCCCTGGCCAGGGGCTGTGCTGTTCTGGATGAGGAGAAGGCACGATGAGCCCACGGTGTCTTGAAAGGGAGCTTGGATGTGATTCCTGGTGGATCCCGGTGTTCCCTGCCCCATCGCTGGCTCCATTCCCAGCCCATCCAAGCCCGGAGCAGGCTCAGACCTCTCCAGCGCGGGTACCTGAGCGGGGGGACAGCTGTGCATCAATATTTATTCGAAACTCCCAGGAAACCTGGATGGAGTGTAATTATCTCAGCTCAATCAACCAAGATTAGCATAACATCCAGTCACCCATCAGACAGGGGTTTGATTCCTGGGATCAAAGCCGGCTGTAGCCGCTGATGAGGCGGGTGCAGGGCAGGCGGGAGAGGGGAGCTGTGTCCGCTCGCCTCTTCCCGGGGTTTCCAGTTCCCTTTTCCCTCCCAAACCCCACCCACCGAGCGCCCACCCCTCGCTCTCAGCATCGCTCCCCGCGCAGCATCTCACCCTCTGCTCCGCTCCCCGTAATTAACAACTAAATATAGATCTTAATTAAGGCGCTGATGAATTTAATTTGGAGTGGCATTACTGCCTTAACTTCCAGAGCTCAACGCCTTGTTTGGATAATGTATAATATAAGCTAAATGAGTGCTTACTTGTTACCACCATAAATAATTCCTCACAAATCCCTTCAGATATGCCTCAGTCACTAATCCATCTCCTCCTACGGAATATTCACGGGCACCAAGCCTCTTCCTGCAGATTTTAACATAAACCTTCGAGCCTCATGTCAAACTTCCCCCTCTGAGCCTGGTGGGGAAGGAAAGGGAGAGGTGGCAGCATGGGGTGGAAGGATGGGGAGTTTGGGGTGAAATCATCTCAGCCCTGAAATCCCCTGTGAGGAGCCTGGGCTGAGGATGCCTGGCAGCTCCCAGGACACTCCTGGGGCACCACATCCTGGTGGATGGGGAGTGCAGGTGGGAGCAGGTCCTGCAGCCCCTGGCACTGGCTAGGGGATACAGGAGGATCTGCAGGTGAGGGCGCTGGAGTGGGGCACAGGGGGCACCACAGGGATACCTGGATTAGAGCCGGTGGGAGGGAGGCCATCAACTGCAGCAGGAGGGCAGATAGTCAGGAATCAGCTCCTGCCTTTGATTAAATAACTTCCACAATCATTTTCCTCTGCAGAGCAAGTCCAGAGCTGTGTTGGAAAGAGGAATAAACCCCAGCGTTTGCTCTGCACTCAGCCCTGAGCCACAGTTGTGTCTCGCTGCTCAAAGGATTTCTGGGAAAGCTCCACCACTTTCATTCCTTAAACACAGAGCAAAACAATCAATGGAGTTTTGATATCACCTAAGCCCTGCCAGCCTGTTCGGGGGAAGCAGTGGTGAGTGGATGGAGCTGTTACAGTCTGAGAGGGAGCACGCACAGGAGAAGGAACAGCTGGAATTCCCGGCGCTCCCAGCTGGCCCCAGCCCAGTCCCAGCCTGCCAGAGCAGCTCTGTACAAGGACACTGCACTGCCCATCCCTGCTGTGTGGCCTGGCAGGACCAGCTAGGAGCCACCCTCTGCCCCAGGCTCCCCCTGGATACAGCAAACAGATCCCTGTGCTTGCCCAGCCCCGTGCCCATCGTTTTCCCACGCAGGGCAGAACACTCTGCCAGGGATTTGGTCCTGCTCTGCCTTTTTTCACTACAAGTGCATGAAAAACAGATCTGACACCCTTCAAATTTGTTCATCACTGAAAGGAAATAAACACTGGAGATCCTGCCTAATAAAATAATCTTGGTGACAGACACATTGTGGCCGTGTGGATGAGGGAGTGACCTCGGGGAAAGGCCAGTCCTTGGATGGCTGGACAGGGCACCTGCACCAATGTCCTGGCTGCCTTCCCAGTGGGTCACAGGCAGCCAGGCAGGGCTCCAGCAGGGACAGGAGCCAGAGCTGGGCCACCACCCTGCTAATGACAGCAGTGCCACCACCCTGATTATGACAGCAGCCACCCTGGCCCTCGGCCATGCCCTGAGTGCCGTGCCCTGTGTCCTGTGCCCTGTGTCCTGTGCTCTGAGTGCCGTGCCCTGTGCCCTTTGTCCCAGCTGTCAGCACTTCCCTGGAAAGGATGTGGCCCAGGGCAGTGAGATAAAAGCTGGTTAACCCCATGCTTGGGGCACAGGGACATCATTTGCAGGTGGGAGAGGACCCAGGGATGCTGTGCCAGCCCTGGGCAGGACCATGGCCGGGCTGGGCACCCCGGCCCTGCTCTGCCTGTCTGCTCCACTTCCCTGCTCCCTGCTGTCCCGGTACAAATCATTTGCTCAGATAACGGATGACGTGTTTATCCCAAGGGATACAAGCCTGAATATTAGGATGTCAAAACCAGCTGCATTTGCAATACGTTACTGTCAAATGGAGAATAAAAAGGGAGTTGCAGTTATTTAATTTGGTGCCAGTGAGGAGAGCAGGAGCAGGGGGAGTGGTGGCTCTTTGCCAAGCTGGGATCCAGACCCCTGGGCCTGGCACGAGCTGTCTGGGGGTCTGGGGAGGGCAGGGAGTGGTGGGCTCACTGCTGGCAGGATGCTGCATTGCTGCTTTTCCTCCCCCTCACACCCAGCCCAGGAATGGGAGAAGCCAGGGAGGTCACGGGGGGCACATGGCAGCTCATCCATCCGTGCCAGTAAAATTTGTACTTGAAAAAATTTGTTGGGAAAAGAAAGGCTTTTTGAAGGCAAACATCCCAGCTCCTTGGGGAAGGCTCTGAGTTTGCAGAATACCAATTAAAAATATAAAAGTGCTTTAAAAAAAATAAATCTGTAAAGGCGAGTTCTGAGGTGGGGAGAGGGGGCTGGGGGAGGTTGGCACACAGTGTCCTTTGGCAATAACGAGGACTGAAGGACAGTCCCCGCTGCACATCAGAGGCACTGAGGTGTTTCTCCAGGTGTCCCAGGCTGCCCAGGTGTCAGGGGGAATTGCCACCATGTCCCTTTTGCCCCTCCTGAGCCCCCCATGGCTCATGGCAGCACTACCTGCCCCAGGTGACCTTCACAGAGGTGGCAGTGGGGCAGGGGACACTCGTCCTCTGTCACCTCAGGGCCCGGTGAGTGACAGCCTGCCTCTGGGAGGGACCAGAGCCTCCCTGCTGATGCTGAGATAATGCACTGGGTAATACTTTTTGACATATTTCATTGAAATATAACAAAATATTTGCATAGCTTTATTAGATAAAGGGGAGCTGACTGGAGGCAGAGCTCGTTTGGAAATACGATGTGAAAATTCATTTAAAATGAAAGAATCTGGAAGCTTAAGTTTATGGTAATAGATTGATCGCCCAGAGTAGCTAATGACTCCCAACAAATAGATCTCAGCGGCTGCATCCTGTTCCCCTGCTTGGCTGCTGCCCTGGAGATAACAAATCCCCATTTAGGGGGTGCAGTGGGGCCGTGGGTGCCAGTTCTGACCCAAACTGGGGACACTGGGAGCCCGTGGTGCTCGGGCAGAGGGGGCAGTGGGACGGGGGAGGAGGGGAGGAGCTGCAGGATAAACGCCTGGCTTTAATTTCCATCTCCCGATGCTGAAGCAGATTGAAATGAAGGCACGGAAAAGCCGCAGATGAGAGGTGGGGAAATTAATAATGTCACAGTAATAATAGTAATGAGTGGCTGCGCGTGTGCTAATGAGTTTGGAGCCCCGTCTCCGGCTCGGGCGCACCTGTGCGTGCCCGGCTCCTCAGCTCGGGGAGGAGCTGCCAGGTGGGAGCCAGCCCTGCTGCCCATCCCAGCTGTGCTTTGTCCTTACAACCAGGGGACAATCGGGATAATCCAGAGCTGTCTGACAGGGCTGGCCCCTCCCAGCCCAGGGCTGCAGGGCTCTGGTGCTAAAGGAAAAGCTGCTGGGGAGAGGAGCTGTGCCAGCTCCTGGTTGGCACCAGATGGGACAGGGTGGTCCTCGGGGCACTGCAGAGTCCCAGACCCTCCCCAGCTGTGCACTGGGCACATCTGGGACAGGCTGGAAGGGCCCAGAGAACTCAATTGCTCCCTGCTTACAGCAAAGGCAGTTTCCCGAAATTACGCCAAGCCCACGAGCAGCTTCAGCTCAAAGCTTTCTTTAGAAACCACCTGCCCGTGGGCTTCTACTGGCACCTGTTCCCTCAGTCCTGGCACTTCCCTCGAGGGTTTGGTGCTCAGGAGGCTGAAGAGAGAAACCTGCTACTCACAGGGGGGGAGCTGGAGATTTTTCTGCACAAAGCTGCACATGGGAATAGCAGCTTTGGAACATGGAAGGGAGTTTGCTGGAGACAGCTTCCTCATCCCTCTCTCCTGTGTGGATGCAGCTCCCATTAGTATTCGGGGCTGGTCGGAGCAGCCACTTAGGCCTGGAGACAGCTCTGCACAGGCACGGTGGAAATGTCTTTATAAATGACCGCCGGCTTTGAGTGACGTGCCCTTCTTAAGCTAAATAAAATGAAAGATAAACCTTCTAAAAAATACATGAGCTAAACATCCTTTCCACGCTTCATTATGCAAATGGCTCTGCCCATTGCCGAAGCAATTAGCTGCTCCCTCCAGCTGGGGCCAAGGAAACCCGGGCCTTTCTCCTCCTCTTCCTGACCGGGAATGGAAGGGAAAACACTGGCTGCTTGTGAATCTGCAAGGCTGGAGTGGAGTTTTGGAATGTCCTGGTGTCAGCTTTGGTGACAGTGATGGCTGTGGTGTGCCCTGGCCAGGCTGGGGACAGTGAACAGCCAGGGGGAGAGCTGGAGAACAGCTGAACCCTCTTCCCTCTCTGGCAGGGACATCTCCATGGTGTGAGGGCTCTGGCTGTGGCTCCTCCAGGGGTTGGCTTTCCTTGGAAGCAGGTTCGGGATGGATGTCAGGAGGAGTTTCCCCATGGGAAGGAGGGTCAGGTGTTGGAAGAGGCTGCCCAGGGAGGTTTGGAGCTCTCCAAGGAATGAGTGGATGTGGCACCCTGTGCTCTGGGCTGGTGATGAGGTGGTGATTGGGCACAGGTTGGATTGGATGACACTAAAAGTCTTTTCCAAGCTCAGTGATCCTGTGCTGGCCATGGTGGGTGGCACTGCCTTGGTGACAGGGGAGGAGCTGTGTCCCCTTTCCAGTCTTGGATCACCTGTGGTTCCATCTCCAGTTACCTCTGTCCTTGTCAATGCTCTGTCCCTTCCCTGCACTCCCCTCCTGCTCCAGGTGTGGATGCAGCTTCACAAGTTATCAATCTTGCTCTGGAGCTGCTCCATCCGTGAGATCCCTCCCGTCCTCTGCCAGGGCCCCTTATCAGGTTTGCAATTTGGGATCTGCGTTAAGTGCTCAGAAATCAATTTTCAGCTTATTTTGTGCTACAAAATTTGCCATGCCTGGATCTCTGATACTAATTGAACAAGAGCAATTGATGTTTTAGTAGTAATTAAAGATGGTAATTATTACCAAATCTCCCCGTGGCCCTGCATGTTTGCTTTGGACTTGTCAAAACTGGAGGCAGGTGGAATCAATCTTAATAAAGTTGGGACTTCAAAGCTGCTTCCTGGTAATGGCTTTCCACAAGGTTGGTGAGGAGTGGAAGGCAGAGATGGAGAGAGAGCCTCGAGCCTTGTAGAGGGCAGGGATGTTAACGGGTGCTTTCTAATTAAATGAATTCTAAAAATCTTTATCCAAAATGGAAACTCCTCGTTGTTTTTCCATCCTGGAGCGGCTTCAAGGACCTTTGCAAGCCTCAGGGATGCGATGGCTGTCCCAGCCCGGGCTGCTGGCCCATCCCCTCAGCAGCAGTGGGAGAGCTCCTGTGCTTGGCTGTGCCTTCTAAAGTCACTTACAGTGCTGCGGGACCGTGCCAGCCCCGACAGGCCGTGCTGGGGATGAATTGCTGCCCTATTTATCAGCACCTGCTTGGTCGGCATCCTTCCCTCTGCCGCCAGAGCCGAGCATCCCCTCGGGGCACGGGGGGGCTCAGGAGACATCCCACAGGGATGCAATATGGGCAGGAGTAAGGGGGAAGGAGCAGAAACCTCTGTCCAGGATGGCTGGTGGTGCCCAGCTGCATTTTGGGGTGGGTGTGGGGATGCTGCAGCCCACAGGTGAGCATGCAGAGACAGATATCCCTGCTGGCTCCTGCCTGGCTTCACCTGCTGCTGCTCCTCTGCCAGGCAAGCCCAGGGTCTTGGCTGAAATGGCTCCTGGCTGGTGTTTCTGCAGGCACAGGCAGGACCAGGCCCGCGAATCGCTGCCTCCGTGTCCCCATGGAAACAGCTGCGGGATGCTGCAGAGCAGAGCAGAGCAGAGCAGAGCAGGGCAGAGCTCCTCACAGCCTCTGGTCCTCAGCCCCGCTCCTGCCACAAGAGCCCTTGAGCAGGAGGCGGGGGGGGCTGAGCCCCAGCTCCATTTTACCTCAGGAGAGCGAGACCCTCTCTTCAGGAGAAAATGGAAATGTAATCAGATCGGCTTGTGTGGAGCAAATAGAAAATCAGTTTTAATAAAGGCAGAAGAAATGCAAAGCAGCCGCTTGTGACGGAAATGGTGCTAAAGAGACACCTCTTTAAGGAAAACTGCTCCGGGGATGTTTATCGGGAGAGGCGCAGCCCCGGGCTCCCTCCTGCTCTCTCCTGTGATCCTGGGAGGCAGCAGGAGCAGTTTCCCTGCTGGGAGTGGCATTTGGGCAGCAGCACCCTCCGTGGAGAGGCGCTGGGTACCCCCCTGCCTGCACCCTCCCGGGGCAGCCCCGGGGAGGGGAGCGGCTCCCGCCGGCACCGCGGGGCTCAATTATTGCTCAGAGGAGCCACTTTGCCTTTATTGCTTTCATTTATTACCCAGGGGCCAGTGCCTGTTTTCTGAGGCAGCTATCTGGTTACATCGTGGCCGATAAGCAATGCTGGTCTGTCTTTATAAGACAGCCAAAATTTATCACTTTCCACTTATTTATTTATTTGGTAGGGCTCTGGTGGTGGCCTGTATTTTTCTTCCAGTGACGTTTCGCAAAAGGCTTTATTTTCCCGTTCAGCCCTAGGGGAGAAAAGCAAACCCAGCCCAAAAGAGGAGACAGCTCAGTAATGAACCCCACTGGAAAGGAGTGCAGGAGATGAGTCTGTGCTGGGCTCCCACCTGTCAGCCACTGTGTGGTTTGATTTGCCAAATGAGCTCTTGGGTTGTGCCCAGGTGGCTGAGGTGCAGGATGAGGGGGCAGAGCTGGGGGTGGGATGGGTTTTCCTGGTTTGATTTCCTTCCCAGTGGGTGCTGGGCTGTGGAGGAGCTCCCGAGTGGAGCAGACAGTGTGGGAGAGACCTGTGAGTGTCTGCACGTCTCATCCTCCCTGTGGCAGGCAGAGCTCCGCTTTCAGCGAGATCCTGGCAGGGAATGAAGCAAAACAAGGGGGAATTTAAAGCATGGAGGCTTTATGGGGGCCCTGAGGAGCAGGATTCCTGCAGGTTTCCCTGGGTGAGATTGCAGAATGATGCACTGTGTGTCTGCTGGGCTGCATGGGAGGGCTCTGAGCCGTTTGGAGCCGGTGCCAGTGGCTGGGGAGGGCACGTGAGTCTCCTGTGTCACCACACTGAGAGTGGCCCTCATTCCATGTCTCCCTCTGTGACAGCCCCTTGAAAATGTTGCTGTGGGGAGCAGTGCCAGCTGTTCCAGAGCCACCTCTGGACCCCTGGGCACCCTCATCCTTGCCTGGTGGCAGCCCTGAATAGAGGATCCACAGGAGCCACCATGCCCAGTTCCTGCTGGGAACCAAAGGGTTAAACACCTCAACCCTTCTCTTTTCCCCACTGGGAAGCTGCTCTAGAGATAAATGGCAGTGTTTCCCCTCTTCCACCAACCTTTCCAGAAGGAAAGGGTTGGGTGTTTGGAGGGGCAGGAGGAGTGGGAAGGCACACAAAGCCGAGGCAGGATCAGTAATCGGCCAGCCGTAATTTCATAATTCATCTCTGTGAAACACAATGAAATTAAAAGAGTTTAGATTCCAAAGTGTAATGATCATCAATTAAATTCTGCCGGGGCTGAGCTCCCCTCTCATTTGAATTTTATTTTATTATTATGACTTCTCTGTGATTGCGAGAGGATGAAAACAAAAGCTGCTGCTGGAGGTGGTGGTGGGGGGGAATTAGAGCCAGCAATTACTGCTGGGTGACAGAGGAACCCAGGGAGAGGCGGCGGCTCCTCGGCCCGCACCAGGCACAGGCAGGGGCATCCATCATCCTGAGCCTAATCAGTTAATGCTGATAAACTGCCAGCAATAACTGACAATTGAGCTGGGGGCTCTGGGCTCGGAGTTCATTCATTTTGAAAGTGCCATAACTAACCCATTAAAGCCAGGAAAGCACAAAAGCAGAGCCCCGGCCCCTGCCTGCTGCCCTAATGAAGGCTGCTGTTGATTCTTTTAAGTGTGGATGATGATGTGTTTAGTGGCTATTGATGCCAGAGGTTTAGCCCAGGCTGGAAAAGCCGCTTGTCGCTTTGAAGAAAGGAGTTTGTGTTTATCCGTGGCAGCTCTTGCCCTGGGTGCCGGCTCCTGCGGTAATCCCGGGGCGGAGGGGGCCCCGCACACCCAGGGCTGGGGCTGGGCTGGGTGCAGGATCCCGCTCCCGAAGGTGTGTGATGATGATAGAGCGCTGTTCCCCTGGGGAATTCCTCCCTGGGGTGGATCCTCGTTCTGTTCCTGATGCGAAGCAATGGGAGGGAGAGCCGGCGGGTGCTCGCTGGCACTGCGGGTGATCAGACACATCCACCGGCTCGCACCGCAGCTCCTCCGGGGGAAGGAGGCTGGAGATGCTGCCTGGGGCCCTGCTCCCCACCCTGGGCTCTGTCCAGCCTCTCTCAGCGCCAGCAGAGAGCGCGGGGCAGGGTGTGAGCACGGGCACAAATCACAGGAGCTGGGAAGCTCCGTGCGGAGGCCGGGCACCCAGGGGCTGGGGGATGTCCGGGATGATTCACGGCCCCAGCCCCGGGGTCACTCCCAGCCACACTCCTCGAGTCTGACCCAGCCCCCTGGGCTCTGGCCTGGCTTCCATCAGCGCCTGAAGCCACAGGGACAGAGAGAGGTGTCCTGATTTATATCCCCGGGGGGTCTGCTCAGCCAGCACTCCGCAAGGCATAGCTTCTCCCATAAATTATACAGCTGGAGAATAGGGGCTGCTTTTCACTGTCCATCCTGCGTAGCAGGGGCTGGAGGAGTTCTCTGATGTATCTTTCCTTAATGGAGGGGTTTTCTACCCAAAAACCCCGCAGCGGTTACAGCATTCCAGGCGCTGAGATGTCTTGCCCATCTCCCGATGTTCCATCCCCCTCAGCCTGGTGCCTGGGCTGCATTCGTCTGCCTCCCGCTCCCAGGCACGGAGTTTTTTTCCACCTTTGTTGTTAGACTGAAGAGCCCTCTATTATCAATTTTTTTTTGTTCTCTGTGTAGGTATTTAAAGACTTTGATCAAGTCACCTCATCACCTTCCCTTTGTTAATCTGCAGAGACTGAACTCCTTGAGACTTTTGCAATGAGGCAGGAATTGTGCCTCTGTGTCCCTCGGTTCCTTTGAAATTCCCAGCCAGAGAGTCGAAGGTTGGGCACCTGAAAACGAGAGGGTACCTGGAGAACTTGCCCCATCAGGGCTCTGTGCTTCTCGCCTCCCTTTGCAGCGGGCTTTGACACTGTGTGAGTGACTGTCGGGAAGTTTCTGATCGCGTTTTCCCTTTTTTCTCCCGTGATGGATAATGACTCCTTCTCAGAAGCAGATTTCCCAGGGAAACGCTGTCTCTTCTCTGAGCCCTCCTCCCTGAGTGTGCTCTCTGCCCTGAGCCGGTGTCTCCATGCTGGGATCTGTGGGGTTTGTGTCCAGAGGAGCTGGGGAGTCTCTGCTTTTTCCCGTCCTTCCCCGTGTCCATCCTCCCCTCATCCCGCTCTTCTCCTGCCCTTTCCCTCTCGGTGCCGCCCTTGTCCGTGTTTGGAGAGGTGAGGAGAGCAGCACCTGGGAGGTTTTTCCTGGAAACTCCGCCGTGCTTGGCTCTGGATGCTTTCGTGGATCAGTCCAGGAGGACTGGCTTTCATGTGGACCCGGCAGACCCCTGAGCACGGCGCTTTCAGGAGGTTGAACGGGCTGGCTCCAGGGAAGTCTCCTGGGAGCCCACTAAAGCTGATCATCAAAGGTGTTTAGTCTTTGCAGGAAGCGGGATTGCGGAGGCACTAAACGATTCCGAGAGGATGTTTCACCTCAAAGAGGTCTGTTTTCCAGCCTGGCTCTGCATTTCAAAGCCCTCGCTGTGCTGTGGGCCTGGCTTGGTCTCCAAAGGACCAAAGTGCAGCGTGTTTGATGGATCCCAGGCCCGGGATTGCCTGGGCTGTGGCTCTGAGCTCCACAGCAGGGTGGTGGCCGTGCCAGCCCTTGTCCCCCGAATGCCTGGCTGTGAGGATGCCTCTCCCTGGGCGCTGCTTGGTGCTGTGCTCACCCTCCCTCACACCCACGAGGGGCCTTCCTCCCTGAGCCTCCTCTCCCCAGCTGCCCTGGTGTAATGAGTTGTCAGGATGGTGAGGATGGACGGGGCGCACCGGGTCCTGATGAGATGATACAGCAACAATTCCATTTCATCTCGAATTTGACATTAAACTTTAATAGTCTCAAGGACAAGAAGCCAAGAGATATCAGATGTAATGAGATAAAGCAAAGTTTCTCTGACAGCAAATTTGATCACAAATGGGCTCTGAGATTGCTTCTTTGATATAAATGAAACATAATTCATCTTTCAGTGCCTTGAATGGGCTTTGAGGCCATGTGTAATAACAGTGTCGCCATTGCTGGCTCTGACAAGTGCCAGCGTGGCACCGGCAGGAAGGGCCCCAAGATGCTGCTCCTGCTCCTCCCTGGCCCTGGGTGGGATGTGGAAGTGGCAGGAGCTGGTGAAGGAAGCCACAGTCAGGGACAAGCAGCACTGCTCTGCCCCTCTGCACGGCAGGCAGAGGTGCTTCCAGCATGCTCCTGGAAAAGGCAGAGCTGTTGGTGTGTCTGGGCTGGGCTCCTGCATCCCAGGGGCTCCTGCAGCCCTGTTCTGGAGGGCTCTGGCAGCACTGGGGGCTGCTGGAGCTCTGGCAGCAGCCCAGCCTGCCCAGGCAGCCAGCTGTGGTATTCCAGGGCTGGAGGGATGCTGGGCACAGGGAGTTTTCCTTCCTGTCATGGTTGCTCTGGCTGCTGCAGGTGCCCACCAAGGCGTGGTGTCTCTCCAAGGGTTTGCTCCTCACATGGCTCTCCCAGCCATGCAAAGCCCCTGTTTGAGGGGCTGCCCACCTGCACAGCCTGGCTGTGCCACTGCCTGCTCAGAGCTTCCCCCTCTGTCACAGGGACATGGGTATTTGGGCACAGAGTAGTGGGAATGGGGAAATGGATAAATGGAGCTGCCCTGTTCCTCTCCAGCAGCAGCAGCAGTGAGTACTGAGTTCTGTGCTCTCAGGGCTTGTGGGAGTTCACTCCTGTCTGTAAGAACGCACCAGGTGAACTCCTGTGCTGCACACAGGGGTTTGCAGCCACCTTTTCATCTGGAGGCTCTGGGCTCACCTGGCCAAGCACAAGGCAGGGCACAGCGTGGCCTTTCCTGGGGACCCTTGGCACGACATTCATGGTGGTGCTTGTCCCCAGGGAGTGCAGGGGAGGATGAGGAGACCTTTCTGCTGCAGTTGCAGACACGTCAGATATCTGTGGAGAAATGAACAGGCCCTTTTTGCATGATAAAGAAGCCTGAAAATCGAGGATGGCAGCTGCTTCATTTCCTGTTGGTTTTTTTTTCTAATTTTTATTATCATTAAATTGCTTCCAGTGACCTGTAATATTTTTGTACAGTGGCAATTACAGCTCTTGGAGGATTAAACTGCGCTCACACACACACACAAAGCCTGCTGGCTTCATCTAAAGGGCAGAGCCACGGCTCCCTGGTGCAAAGGCAGCCTCATCCCCATGGAATAGCCCCTCTTCCGCCTGCCATTCCTGCAGCGGCCTCCAGCAGAGCTGTGCTGAGGAGAATTCTCTCCTCTTCGCTCCTCTCCTGGGCCAGGAGCACAGCAGCAGTGTGATGCAGGGTGGCTGTGCAGGCAGAGATTCTTCATTCCCCGTTCTCTGCACCGAGCTGAGCACAGGGGTTGAGCGCCGGCGGCTGATGGGGTCCTTCCTGCCTCCAGCTCCTGGTGAATATGAAAAGCCGAATTGATTCCCTCTAATAAATGAAGCAGTTGGATGTCTCATTTGTAACTTGACATCCACGCCGGCGCTTCAGCTGCTGCTCCTCACCCCTGGCTGGGAGATGCACTTATTAAGATGGTTTTTTGCGAAGCTATTGCCGTTCGCCGGCAGCCAATCTATCCACAGTCGGGGAGGGAAGGGGCCGCCGGCGGGAGCAGAGCTGGGAGAGGGCTCTGGGGGGCTGGGGGTGGCTGTTGTCTGCCCAGAGATCAGCATCTTCTTCATCCGCCGTCACGGGCACAGGCACTCCCCAGCCGGGCAGCGGCTCGGGTGCGGTTGGTGCTGCCCGGGTGTGTCAGACTCGGTGAGGAGATTCACCAAGGGTTTGCAGTCAGTGTGGCTGCTCCACACGCTGCCATGGCCACGTGTCAGGTGTTGCCTTGGTGTCCATCTCCAGTGGATTTGGTGGAGGCCACGAGCTCTGCCCTTCAGAGGGCGCGGGGCTGGTGCCACTCTTGTGCCTCCAGGGCCTGGTGGTGGAAGCGGCTGTGCCCGCTCCCCTCCCACCCCTCCCCACGTGCTGCCGCTCCTCCACAGGCTGAAAACAATCACAATAAATCAGAAACCCTCCCCTGGCCTCGGCAAGGTGCTGGAAACTCGGAATAGGAGTTTATCCATCCTAAATAATAATGCACTGGAGCTGCCAGCTCCCCGCTGGCTCCATTTGCATGATGCTAAAAATCAATGACCCAGGCGACTCTTTGGTGGTGGAAAAGAGTCCAGAGGACTTGAAGCCAGGCTGTCCAGGGACTCTGGGATGCTGGCAGCCATTAGCAGTGAGGAGGCCATCACGGGCAGGCCGTGCCCTGGGTTTCACACCAATCTAACAAAGGGAGCTGGATGCTGCCAGTGCAGAGCTGGGGCTGATTAAATCTTTGTTTAAGAGCTCCAGAGCTCCATTACCTACATCAGGAGGGAGTTAATTAAACAGGGAAGGTGGGAGGTGGTGGCTGAGGGCATTTCCGTGGAGGCACAGCTCGAGAGCAGCATGGACAATGTGCCAGACACGGGATCCAGCCCTCGGCACCACTGTCTGCCTGTGCCACTGCCAGCACTTCTGGGGGCAGCTGCAAAACTCCAGTGTGGTGCCACCTCCTCTCTGGCCCCTGCTTTTCCTTTCTTTCCTCTGTGGAATCCCTGCAAAATGGTATTTTCCCCATGAATTCCAGTAGAGCTCCTCTCCAAGGCCAGTGCAGCTGCTGCCTCTCCAGGCCTTCCATTTGTTTTTGGGACACTGGGCTGCCTGGAATTGGTTTCTGCCTCCCTGTCAGGAGTGGGAGGCTCCGTGGCAGCCACCCTGCTGCTTCCATGCGGCTGTGCCAGGCCATAGATTAGATTCCTGTTTGCTTCATGGAAGATCCCTGGTGATATCAATTAGATATGTCACAGGGACCCGGGGGAATGTTTCTTCTGTTATTTATTTATCGGCGTTGAAGCCATTGCCGGCTCCCAGAGCGAGACACATAATGTCTCTCGCCTTTCTTTGCTCACACTCCCTCTCCTGCTTTTTATGGCTCCTAATAAAGCCCAGCAAAGGTTATTTCCAGAGGGGAGAGGCTGCAGCGGGGCCGGTACCCTGCCGTGCCGGATGGAGCATCTCTGCTCACAGAGCCAGGCTATGCTCACCCTCCCTGAGGATGAGCTGGGTCACCTCTGCCCTCCCTGCACGCTTCCAAGAGCCTCATAATTCCCTGTGCAGCACAGCTCTGTGTCTCTGTCTGGCACGGGGCAGAGTTGCAGGCACCGCTCAGCCCTGGCAGCCCCCGAGTGCAGCCAGCTCCTGCTGCAGGTGCCGGCAAGAGGCACCACAGCTAATTTAATGAGAGACGTGAGAAAGTGGTGCAAATAATTAAAATCTGTCAGGGCTGGAGGCAGAGAGAGGCGGGGGGAGTGAAAGGAGCCTTGGTGATTCCTGGATCCATCCGGGTGCTTTGTTGTGGTGCTGCAGCCCTGGCCGGGTGCGGGGACAGGGAAATGACACTTTGAGATGTCAGATTCTGTGTGGCACCTTGGGGCAGCCTGTCCAGGCCCCTTCTCTACTGCAGGGAGCTGGGGGATTAGCAAAGTGAGGATTGCCTCAAGAGGAAAAGGTTTAACCAGCCTGAAACTTCACGTTTATCTTTGAAGTCCCCAGGAAGGGATTTTGGTGCCCAGGAAGGGAGACTTGTGCCCAGGGTCTGCAGAGCTGCTGCCTGCACACCCATAACCTAAGAAATTCCCCAAAAGGCACAGTCCTCCTGCTTTAGACGAAGCTGCTGGATTTTGCTGGGCAGTGTTGGAGCGTTCCTCCGAGTTCCCTGGATCCTGCAGCCCCGGCTGCTCTGCAGGGCCCGTTAATCTGGTCGGGATAAAATACTGCTGGCTCCTGTCATCATCCGTCTCCTCTTCTCCCCGAGGTCAAGTGGGGCCCTCCCGTCCATCCCAATGAGCAGGGCAGCCCATAAAGCATGTTTTATGAGCGCTGCCTAAGGAATCCCTCCCCTGAGGCATGTGCTGCAGCAGTGTTGGGAACAGCTCCTCTCCATCCCCTGAGCAGATTTCCTCGGGGCTCTGGGCCCTTTACTCCAGAGCAATGGGGTTTCTTGGCAGGGGTCACTGTGTGCTTTGATTGTCGCCAAGCCCTTGCTGGGTCCCGCATGTGGAAGGGTGGGGATGCTCCTGTGTCACTCCCACTGTTTTTACCATCCACATTGCGGGGTCCTGCCCCTGCCACCCCCCTGGTGGGTTTAGGCTGTGCATAAATCACTGCATCTGGTCTGGGAGCTGCCCAGTGTCAATGCCCCGGGTTACTCCAGCTCCATCCCTCGGAGTGAGCCCCATTTGAATGTTAATGCCTCCAAGATGAAACCTGGCTGATTAAATTTTAGACTTGCAAATGGGTTTGGTAAATAGACGTTGGGAAAGGCGGGATGGAGCTGCTGCCTCATCGCAGATACGGCAAATAGCAGCACTTTGTGATTAGGTGTGAGATTCACTCTCGCAAAATGGGAGTCTCCAGGGGCTCTTTTCTGGTGAGAAATCCTTTAAGTACATAAATTTATGGCAGTTTTTATTTCCCTAAACAAAAAGAGGTCCCAGGCTGTTGTGGGTGGCTGAATGGGCAATAAGGGAATGAGGAATTGGAACGGATGGGAGCCCTGGCTGGGGGCCTGGGTGAGGTGGTGGACACTCACATCCCACCCCAGCACTGGGGGGCAGTGGGACAGTGGGTCCCAAGGCTCAGGGGAAGGTGGGTGTGGTGGGAAAAGCCTCTGAGACTGGGATTAATCCATCCTTGGCTGCACCCTGCGGTGGCTGCTGCTGCTGCAGGGAATGCAGGAATTACAGGCAGGCAGGGAGGGATGGAGCCTTCTGCTCCTGGGGAAGCACTTGAGCATCATCATCGGTGGGTGGGAGAGCGGAGGCGGGGAGCAGAGACGCAGCTTGGCAGAGAGATCCTTCCCTCCCGCCGGCCCTGGCAGCAGCCTCCGTCTCAGTTGCAGCCGAGGATGGATTATTCCAGCTTGGCACACAGGTTTCCTTTATTTTCCCGATGAAAAAGCAAGCCTGGGTTTGAAACACCTTTAAAAATGCAGATAGTGGGGCAAACCGCCGTGACCCCTGCGCACGATACAGAGCAGACTTTAATGAGAGCCTTGCATTCATCCTTATCTGCAGCGCTGGGAAATACGGCCAGGAGAGCAGACAAAAGGGACTGGTGGAGCTGGAGCCTGGATTTAGCACGAATTAAACCATTTGTCTTGTGCTCCCCTGCTGAGCAAGAGCACGTGGGGCTGCTGCAGCCCCAAAATCTGGGAGGAAAGCTCCAGGGGCAGGCAGGGTCCGAGGGGAGAGGTCAGCTGGGCTTCACGGCAGAGCACAGAGCTGTCCTTGACTCTGGGGCAGAATCTTCTCAGCCTGGTAGGATTTTTGTTTTACCCTGCTGTTGAAGATCCTTTCCTTGGCCCCTCTCTGACCATCTACACGTCCTGCCTGAGAGGAGGGTGTGGCCAGGGGGGGCCAGCCCCTTCTCCCAGGTAACAGGCAGTAGCACAAGAGGAAACGGCCTCAGCTTGTGCCAGGGAAGGTTTAGACCGGATATCGGGACCTAGTTCTTCACTGAAATTGTGGTCTAGCCCTGGAGGAATTTAGAAGTCTTGTAGATGTGGCACTTGGGGACATGGTTTAGTGGTGGCCTTGGCAGTGCTGGGTTGGGCTTTTCCATTCTAAACAATTCTATGATCTCTCTCCCCGACCCATTGCTCTGACGAGCATTCCCTGGGATTGGATGCTGGGGCTTCACATCCTGGCTCTGCTGGGGAGCTGTGAACATCCACGGAGAGCCACAGCTCTGATTTACCCACTCGAGATCTCCCTTGCTTTCCTTGTTCTGGATATTGAAACATTCATCATCCATTCATTACAGAGCAATCTCCAAATTACCCTGGCTCCGAGCAAACACGGCTGCACTCTCTGGGGCGTCAGCAGGGACTGAGATTTCCTGTGCCCGCTGCAGCTCTCAGGGAGGAGCTGGTGCCGAATCCTCATCCGTGCAAGGCAGATGGAGGGATGTCCCACCTGCAGGAGTGCTGGGAACAGCCGAATTTTGTTCCTCGCAGCATGAGGCAGGAACAGCTTGAGATGGGGCTGGTTTGGTGTGTCCTGGGCGTGGAGAGCACCGCAAACGCACGGATGTGGGAGGGCTGTTGTGGGGACAGATGAATGGAGGCGCCTGGCAGAATTCCCCGAGGGAAGGGATGGAGCCAGGGGGGTGGCGGCTCCCGGCCGAGGCGGGCGGGCACCGTGCCAGGCACCGGCACCGCCAGGCAGCATCGCAGCCCCCCTGTGCCATCCTCACGGGCACAGCCCGGGCTTGGCTTGACAGCATTCCTGGGAAAGTATTTTAAATAATACATGAAGTTTCCGTGCAGCTCGAGGCTGGCGCGCTCGTTTACCAGCAGCTGCGATGTGTTCCCGTCTGATAAACACGGCTGTTATATATTATGTATATCGCATCCCGGTGCCAGATTCGCGGGGAGGTGTCTCCGGTCACACAGCTGGGCTGTTTGCTGTGCATGAGGATGAGGCTGCGGGAGCATCCCCGATGTAAACACTGCCGGGAAGCTCCGCTCGGAGCCGCCCGCCGTGTAGTGAAAGAGAGTCTAATCGCTACATCTAATTACTGAGACGGGGAAATCGATACGGAAGATTTCCAAGTGTCTTAAAATATCCTGAATTCCCTCCCTTTCAGGCGGCTGCCGGCTGGCTGCGGCGGAGCTCTGCAGTGTGTGGCTGATGAGGTTTCAGGCTGCGGGGCTTGACCGGCTGTGGGAGAGCAGGATTTGGGGTGAATGGAGGCTTGGCTGCCTCTGGGCCATGGGCAGCACTAACAGGGAGAGGGATGGAGCTGGCACAGTGGGCTGGAGAGCGCCTGCACCTCTGTTCTTGGAGGCAAAGCTTTCAGTCTCGGGCCTCAGCTCCTTAGGTGGGAATCTCCTGGTTAGGGGAGGCATAGGGAGCAGAGGGCACCCATCCAGGCTGGATGGGGATGAGGACAAGGAGGAGGAAGCTGTGTCGGGTTTGTTTTTGTCTCAAGCTTTTCAGAACACAGGAGCAAACATTTCCTACATCCCACAGTGAATACTCGGGGCTCAGATTTAATCTCCCATTTATTCACATGCTGATGAGGCCCTGAGCATCCCCTTCCAGGAGCTGTTGTTCGAGCTTCCCCGATCCCTTTCTCAGCCAGAAAAGCCTTGTAGAGGCTACAAGTGGCCTTGGCTGCCTTCCTGCCCAAGCACCAAGGACGAGGGCCTGTGAGAAGGGGGGCCAGTGCCCCCCACATCCGATCCCCATCTGCAGGGTCCTCCACCAGCTCTTCGTTGGTGCGCTATGGGGGAAGCGAGCCCGACCCTTAATGAGATGAGCTGGGGCTCTTCCCTTGCTCGGCAGCTAATTGAGGTGTGCGAGCTGCTCTCCTGTTAGGCAATCACCGGGAGTTTGTCTAAATCCATCGCGGAGCAGCCGCCGGATCAAAGGGCCGGGCTCTCCAGCCTGCCATGCCCGGGCTGCTGACAGTGCCAGCTGCCACTTCCCTGAGTGACTGCTTGACACAATAAATCTGGGGGAGAAGGAGGCAGTTCTGATCTGCTGTCATCTTCCCCAAATGCTCCTGATGCATTTTCTTTCCTCATTACACATGAGATGTCAAATCCTCACCTGCGAGAGTGCAACTCGACATCTCCGCTGCGCGTCCGCCTCCCCCCAGAGGGCTCCCGGCTGGCAGGGTCCCTGCGGGGGTGGCTGCAGGGGGAGCTGCCCCCGCCTTCCCAGTGTTCTTCCTCCTCCTGGCACCCTTCAGAGTGGCTCCTGTCCCCTCTGCCTCCCATGGGTGACAGGGTCCAGCCTGCTGGGGGGGTCCCTTCAGCCAGAAGCCGGGATGTTGGCTGGTTCATCATTTTTTGGGATAAGCCTCTGGTGCCTGCAGGTGTGGGAGCAGCCCTGACCCTGGGGGTGATGTCCAGAAGCCCAGAGCTGCTGTGGGAGCCAGCAGGGCTCAGGGAAGGGCGACAGAGCCGGTTCACCTCCAGCCCGCCTTTGCGAAGGAGAAGGAGCAATTAGCAGTCTGATAGCAAGATTAATAGCAGATGCTCATAATTAACTCACTATGCATGTAAGCAGCTATTGTCTCCATTTTACCCTGCGTGGATTGATATTCAGGAGTGACTCATTACAGAGACAGAACCGATTTTGCCTGTGGAGCGCAGCCACCAGAATGGAAATTGCAATTAGAGTTGGCTGTGTCCCTGCCAAAAGCTTGAGGAGCAGGCGCTGGGGTGGGACAGGCCCCCCCTGCCTGCCCTGGGGGGCTGCCCTGGGCCCCCCAAGCAGTATCCAGGGCTGGGTGCTCTCCCTGCTCCCAGCTCATCCCAAAGGTTTGTGGCTGTGGAGCTGCCGGGCTGGTCCAGCCCGCTGCTAAACAGAGAGATGAATAATGGCTGGAGAAGCTGGAGAGTGGCCAAAAACTGCCGAGAGTTGCAAAGGGAAGCAGAACAAAGCGAGGTCAAACGCTGCAGTGCTCTCCAAGCCAGAAAAGCTTTGTTTTTCACCTAGAAATCCATCCAGACTGGCCCTTCCTGTGCTGGTGTGTCAGGCACCCAGTGGCAGCAGCGATGGGGACTTTGCAGTGTGTGACCCCCCCAAGAAGGGCTTTGTGTGTCTGTAAAGGACGCAAGAGCAGCTTCCCTGTGCCTGGTGCTGGCTTTGGGGGCAGGAACAGCCCGAGGTACATGGTCTGTCCCTGCCTGACCCGTGGGAAGTGCCCCAGCCCCATTTCCAGCACATCCATCCCTTAAGCACATCTCTTATGGTTTGAGAAGAGCCGAGTGCCATCCATGTCTGACTCGAGGCATCCATTGATCCCGGGAACCTCATCCAGCCCTGGTGAGAGCTGTGGCTGTGAGCTCTGGGGCAGTGGCCCTGTGCAGCTCTGTCTGTGCCTCAGTGCTGTGTGCCGCTGCACTGCCTGGCCCGGCTCTTTGGACATCCCAGTAATTGCCTGTGTCAATTCTCTTCCCTGGAACAGCTTCTCTGAGGACGGCCCTCCCTGGGGAGAGGTGTAGAGCTGCTGCTGCAGTCCATCTTTTGTGTGGTTTTTTTTCCTTCCCTGCTCACCATCACCTCACAAAAGTGAGATTGAGGCAGGAGAGGTTTATTTGTGTAAGCCTGTGAAGTATTTTCATTCTACAGCCACGAGCTGCCACAGCAGGCAGCAGCTCCAGCCCTTGGCCCAACACTCAGGGACAGGAATGGGGGCCCTGCATGTGGGGATTTGGTGGGGGACCTCGGGGGGCATTGTTATAGCACTGACACTAAAATAACCCTTCATGGGCTTTTGGAGAAATGCTCTGCTCTGCTAGAAACCCATCATCTGTGCCAGAGAGCAACTGAGTATTGCTGGAGAGGTGGGATGGAGCTGGAGGGATGGATCCCAAGAGCAGCCCTGCCCGTGGGGAAGGAGGGGAGGGATCCCTGTCCATGTTCTGTGGATCCAGGTGACTTTGCTGTGATTCCTGTGGCACTTGGTGTGTTCTTCACCCTCCAGATTTGATATGAAATAACAAACTGGTAGGGAGCCTTCGTGGCAGAAAGCATTGCTGCATTCCCAGCCTCCACCTTGGTCCCCTGGGTGTGCGATGCAGGGCTCGGCTGTCTCAGCAGGGAGAGGATGAATCCTTCCCCAGCCCGCTCCTGCTTCCCTTTCACAGCAAAGCGACCCCGGCTCTCCCTGGATCCTGCTGTCCCCGCTGGGGCTGAGTGGAGCCGTGCCCGGGCTGGAGGCAGATGCCGAGCGGCGGGGCCGGGGCAGAGGATGAGGCAGAGGCAGCGGGAGCTCGGGCAGGGGGGAGCTGGGATTACGCAGCACCGCCTGCGAGCTCCTTATCCCATTTGCGTAATCGCTGCCCCCCCGGCGGCCCTGCTGGCTGCTGTGCTCTGCAGCCCCGCCGGGATCAGCCCTTTTTGGCGAATGTCATCTGCACGTGTAATTAGGCAGCCACGGTGGCCATCTGGGCTCTGCCTTCTCGCAGCCCCGTGCCCGGGCAGGGGCAGCGCTGGTGGGGATCACAGCCCTGGTTTTAGGGGTGACATCCGTGGCACAGGGATTGCTGTGAGCCGGGGGAAACCTCTCCAGCCCTGTCCCTGTCCCGGCTGGGAATGCTGCAGATCCTGTGCCCGAGCTCTGGGTGGGCTCAGCCCGGGCAGGAGAGCAGGAGCAGCTCCACAGCTGCTCATTTCCGAGGGCTCTGGCCTGGGCTGGGCTGCCAGGCTGGGGTGCCAGGCTGCCAGGGAAGGAGCTCGCTCTGCTGAGCCTCCAGCTCTTTGCTCCTGCATCTCCTCCCTGGCTGGCGCTGCTTCCGAACAGACCGCGAAGGCGCGGGCATATGGTAATGCATATTTAACTGGTATTTACATTCAACAGTGTCTCTCTGCAGCTCTGTTTTCCTTCCCAAATGCTCTAATTCCTCCCGGCTCCCAGCTGGGGAGGCCGGGGAAAGGCGGGTGCCCTTGGCAGGGTTGAGGGGCTGCGCTGGGCTGGTGCTGCCTGCAGGCTCCTGCTTGGTGTCTCCTTTGCTGGGGCAGCTTTCCTGTCCAAGCCAAAGGGCAGAGATCCCAGTCCTACTTTGGGAGCTCTAACTGTGCTCTGAAGGGAGAGGAAACCCTCCAGAAAGCTGCTTTTGGGGGTAAAATATTTGGTGTTTCCAGGAAAGGTGCGGGAGAAGGTTGTTTTTGGGTCTGCATAGAGCAAGGATGTGCTGGGTGTCCTGCTCCAGCCTGGCTTCCCCCGGGCTCCCACCCAGCCCTGCCCCATGGGAGAGCATCCTGCTGTGCCAGGACACTGCTCCCTGCCTGGCAGGGGGAGGGCTGGACACGTCCTGGTGTCTCTCTCCAGCACTTTTACCAATGGCTGAGAAATGTGAAAACCAATTAAGAACAGAGGGGAACTGTTAAAGCAAAAAAACCCCAAATAGCTCCTGTTCCAATTGACTTTGCTCCTTAATCCTGGTGCTCGGGAGCTATCGTTATTCCAAACATACCGGCATAATAATTAAACATAATTACTTGTAGGTTCTGGGCCGGTGACTATCTATACTGAACGCTCCTAATGAAATTTCTATTAAGCACACTCTGACTGGTTAATAAATAATAACAAGGCCTCAGTGTCTGGTCAGGGAAGGGCCCTGGTGTGTCCAGGTGGGGAGCAGGGGGTGTGGAGCAGCATTCCCTGTTCCATTCCTGAGCCATCCTGTGTGCCTGGGAATGCTGCCGGGAGGTGTGGGAGCCCTGAACACCCTGCAGGGCCTGGCTGCCCCATCCTCACCAGCCGTGGGGGTCCCCACCAGCTCCTGGCCCTTAAAATGCAGCCTGGGGTGACCGGTGAAAGGCCCTTCAGGGTTTTTGGTCTCTCTGTACTGATGTAAAAAGCAAACGTTGGGTAATGAGGACGTTGTCGGAGCTCCAGAGAGAGAAATCACCTGTTCAGCTCAGAACATTTTCCTTGAGAATTAATCCTAATTTAGGATCCAATTATAAACATAGAGGGTAATATAATGGCCTGAAACATTAGTCAAGGCAAATTCTATAATTGATGAGTGCTAATGTGAAACAGTTGGAAAATGAGGACGCATTTTGTTTTTAAATCCTCCCTCCTCCCCCTCCTCTGAGAAATCTCCGGCTTCGGGAGCCGGGAGCCGGAGCACTTCAAGAGAACAAAGACCCTTTGAAAGCTCCTTTTTTTCCCCCTTTCAATGCTTATCTGAAAGGACATCTCTCTCCCCTTAGTTGCTGTAATCATAAAAGCACAGGTGACAAACTGCTCCGTACCAGGCATCATCAATTCCAAGCTGGGGATTTTATAAACACGTTTGTGTCTGTGTGTATGTACACACACAGCAAAGGCAGCAGCACCGCGCTCTGTGCCAGCAGAAGATTCCTATCAGCCCACAGGGGAAAGCCAGCCAACAAACTTTTAAGGGACAACTTTAATCTCGGTCTCCCCTGCGGTGGCGGTGCTGCTGCGGTGTTCCCTGGGCAGGGGACGGGGCGCCTGGGATCCACTGGATCACTGGACCCACGGAGACCTCTCTGCCCCCGTGGTGCTGGCAGGGATGCTTTGCAAACACTCCACAGGCGAGTTTTGCTGTGCTCGTGAATACTTTCATCCGCGTTGTGCTTTGTTACTGTGGGAAAGGAAGATAAATTTCATGTCAGGGCTCAGAGGTGCCCCCACACAGTGTCCCTGGGCAGCCAAGGGATGCAGTTTTGAGTTTCAGCAGCCTTATCCTGGTTTTTGCCCCCGTCCAGCTCACTCCAGCACAGCTCAGAGTTTGCTCGGCTCAGGGGCTTTGCTGTGACCCACGGCAGGGAAATGAGGGCTGCAAACCCCCCTCATGGACACTGCCCACTGTGCACTGACACAAAACACCTCTGAGAGACAGTCTGCTGATGGAAGTGGATGATGGATCTGCAATCCATGTGTTGAGGGGAGAAGGAAGGAAGGCACCCACCCCCCGGTCTGTGAATCCCTTCCCTCCTCACAGCTGTGGAGGAGAAGCGGCTTCTTAAAGACCAAACTCGGCTCGGATCCCGAGGCTGCTGCTGGAGCTGCTGTTCCTGGGGCCATTCCTCCCTCTCCCTGCCTTCACTTGGGGTGGGACTTTCGCTGTCAGCGTCCAGCATCCTCCTGGTCCGTGGGCAGCATCCCCCGGGGCTGGGCAGCTGCTGATGCCTTGCCCGGCTGGTTTCCAAGGTGACAATCTCCTTCCTCAGCCTTTGAACCGCAAGGTGATTTCTTGTCTCTGAGCAGCACCTCGGACCCGCCGGCGTTTCCCTGCGCTGTGCCAGGATGGCTCTGCTGCCCGGGCTGTGCTGCTCTGTCTGATCAACAAAGTGTTTGGGGCAGATAAGGCTGGCTCGGGTTGTCACACTCTCACAGAAATAAATATCTGCCTCTGGAACCGACGTGCTCAGAGGTGTTGAGAAACTTCCCGGGTTTTTCCCACTCGGTGTTTTCCTCCTCCAGCTCAGCCCCGGCTGTGCAGAGGTGAAAGTGGAATGAAATAAATTCCCTTGATGGGTTGGGGGCTCTGGAAATGGGGGTGGGGGGCTCTTGGCAGAGGTGGATGGATTGGAAAGGCAGTGGAATGGCATGGTTGGAATCTCAGGGGGGCAGTGGGGTGGGGGGAAGCTGGTGCTGGTCCGGGGGGTGCAGGGCAGAGCTCTGCCCCTCGCTCCAGCACTCACAGTCACCTTCCCGCAGGCTTTTATCTCCAACCTTTTGTGAATGATAAAAAGCAAAGGGAAAGAGAAAAGAGAAAAATACGAGGAGGTTGAAAGTCATCCTTTGAGGACAATTTTATTGTCGCTTTGCCGTCTGAGCGGCTGAATCCACTCACAATTCAGTGCCAAGCAAACACCTGAAGTGTGTGAGCTCACGAAGCTTTGATCCCAAGTGGAACAGCACACCTGGCCCGTGTGTCCCTTCTCCCAGGGCTGCCCCCACAGCCCCCGGATATTTGGGATTGCTGTTTCAGGTTTGTCTGCTGCACTTCCACTGCAGGGGGGTGCCCGGGGGCTGCTCAGCCCCCATATCCACAGAGGGGAACAGGGACTTGGGCCACGTCATCTCTCCCACCTCGCTGCCTCCCTGGATTGATAACGGTGCATCCCAACTCGAGGGAGTTTGCCTGGAGCACAGGGGTGTGATCACACATCATCCAGCAGCTCCTGGATTTCCTGGTTCAAGGACAGGTCTTAGCGTTCTTTTACTTCTCTGCCTTGTCGTGCCCATCTGTCAGGATTTTTGTAATTCAGCCTCTCCCAGGATGGAGTCTGGATGCTCTCAGGGAGTATCCGCCTGCACTGCCTGTCCTCTGTGGGGCTGGAGGACACAGAGCATCCCCAGGGAACCGCGGGGGGGAAGCTGTGCCCAGCGCCGAGAGAGTCAAACTCTAAATCGCTCCTCCTGCACTAAAAGTGGCTTTGTGTCTGTCCCTTGGGCACACTGGGGCTGTTTGTGTGTCCCACCCGGGGATGGAGCACCCCATGGGGGAGGGCACATCCTGCAAACCGCCCTGCTCGGGGTGTCCTGCCCACACCTCCTACCCAAAATCCTACCGCGCCTCCCCACCGCAACCAATCTGGAGGGGGCTCCAAATCCGCTCCCCTGAGGTTCGCAGCCCTTCCCTGCACCAAGGGAGGCTCAGCCCCACCTGCTGCTCTGCACATTCCGCACCGAGAGGAGCTTTTGGCTCCGGCTCAGGGCGTCAAGAGCCTCATCTAATCCAGGGAAGCATCCACACGGACTGCCCGAGGCGCCAGCCAGCCCCGTGCTGCGGATCTCCCATTTCATCTCCGTGCTTCTGGTACTCCAGCCTCAGCCGGGTGCTGGCCAAAAGCACGGCTGTGGGGGAGGATGCTCAGAAACCCCCCTTTGGAACCCCGCGGAGCTTGGAGGAGGGAAGGGGGTGCAGGAAGGGGTCAGGGAGGGCTCAAGCAAGGGATGCTGGTGGCAGGTGGAGCTGCCTGTGCCGCGGGGAACCCTTGCAGCACACGGTGATTGCTGTGGTGTCAACACTTCCCCTTCCCCCTCTGTGACATCCCTTTGTGAGCCGGCTTCAAAGACGCCTCTCCCCCTTCCCCTCCTTTAGGAAGGTGTGTATCAAACTTTAATTACAGTAGCAGTGTTTAAAGGGATGGTTACACCTGCTGAACAGGCAGCAGTCACAGCAGCGACACGAGCACACGGGGAAACATCAGGGTGACAAAACTTGGCCGCCGTGATCCCGGCGTGTCACCCCCCCATCATCCCATTTGTGAGGGAGATCAGGCCGTGCCCTCTGAGAAATGTTTAAATGGGGTGCTCAGACAAGTCAGCTGTGCAGGAAGGAAGTGATTTATCCCTCTGGAGCAGAATGTCCTGGCACAGCTGCCAATAATCCTGCAGATGACAAACTCCCGTTCCTGAGTGAGCACCGCTCTGCTCCGGGGACAGAGGAGGGGACAAACCAGTGTTGGATTCAATTCCTACTCCAAGAGCACAAGCCTGTGCTTTCAGGGGCTGGGTTTTGGGGTCTGGTTCCCCTCTCCCTGGTTTCCCTGCATCACCAGACCCTGAGGTGGAGGCTGGGGCTCTTTGTGCCTCTCCCAGGGTTGGTGCCCAGGCTCAGTGAGCCCTGGGATGGCTGGCAGGGCTGGCACCAGGCTCAGCATTGTGGTGCACAAAGTGACATTTGAGGACGATGTGGCAACTTATTGCTGAGCAGAGGAGAATAAATCTGCAGCGTTGGGGTGGAGGCTCGGTGCTGTAAAGCAAAGAGCCAATATAACAGTCTACATAACACCATTAGTCTGGGAGCAAGGCAGTTGATATAGAAGGAGAGATGGCATGAGCCAACAGGTCCCCACTTTATTTTTTTCCCCGTGTTTAATACAGTGTTCTGGAGCTGCTCTCCATGCTCAGCGTGTTTTATTGTTTTGCTCACCCTGAAAGAGGAACTGCTGGGGCTTTGATAAATGGATGGAATGCTGGGCTGGCTGGTGCTGCAGTTTCTCTGGGTGTTCTGACCCACAGGGCTGCTCCCTGGCCATCGCCTTCTCTCCTGGCCTCTTCCTTCTGCCTCTCTGTCTAGTACTCATCCCAGGCTCTGTTGGCACCCAGGATGGCATTTGGAACCTGCCCAGAATTTTGAGTTATTCAGTTAGTGATTTTGTAGATGAAAGGGAGCTGGGGGACTGAGGAGGGGAACATGAGCAGCAGGAACATCCACTTCCCTGGAAGGGACATGGAGCCCTGGTTACCCTCCCTGGAAGGGGCATGGAGCCCTGATTATCTTCCCTGGAAGGGACATGGAGCCCTGGTTACCCTCCCTGGGAGGGACATGGAGCCCTGATTACCCTCCCTGGGAGGGACGTGAAGCCCTGGTTACCTTCCCTCGATGCTGGAGCCCGGGGCTGGATCCATCTGGGTCCCCTGGGCTCAGCGTTCCCGTTGGTACCTCACCCCTCTGAAATGCCCAACAGGCACTGCTGGAATCTGAAGGATAGTGAGGGATCCTGGGGTATCCCTGGGCTCTGCTCTGCTCCTGCCTGCCTTGGTGTGGGGGTCTGACCCCTGGGATGCATCCAGGCTCATCCAGGGGTTCAGTGTGACCGTAGCACCGAGCCAGCAGGAAGGGGAAGGTTTGCAGAAGCGGCTGCACAAACCCCGCGAGGAAGAGCCGGGGAAAGGCGCTGCCGACTGAGAAAGCAATTTTGGAAGACAAATGTAATCTGAGAATCTGAATATCCACAAGTGAAATAGAGGGGAAGATAAAAGGAGCAAGGAGTCAGGGAATCCGAGCAGCGCCGGGTGCACTTCAAAGGGGAAGGAGCTGGCTTATAGATTTACCGGCAGGCGCGGCCGTGCCGGCACGGAGCAGGGAGCCAGCACGGGAGAGAGCCGGGCACGCAGAGGAAAGGGAATTTTAAAAGCAAAATTTCAGACGCCTGTTTCCCCCTGGGTGAAATTACACAGAGAAATATTCTGGCAAAATACGAAAGGGACTGAGATGAAAGCGGAGCCCAGAATATACATTGCAAATGGCATCTGTCCGGGAGGGACAGCGGAGCCAGAGGGGGGCTGTGCTCTGGGGGCCACAGCCTGCATTTCCAGAGCTGGCTGGAGCTGTGCAGGCCCAGCAGGGCATCACCTGTGCTCAGGTGCTGCGGGAGAGATGATAACAGCCAGTTAGAGCCCTCCAGCTTCTCCTGGGGCTCTGAGGGGTTTGATCAGAGCTGGACAAACCCCACAAAAATGATCTGGGAGTGCTCATGTGAATCCGGGGTGCAGGAGGATTTGCTGGGCTGGAGCTGGCTGTGCCATGGCACAGTGGCAGGGAATTTAACCCTCCTGGCTGCAAGGGCATGGGCAGGGTGGGGCTGGCATTGCCCTGTGTGATGCTCCCAGCTGGGATGGATGGGGACAGTGGGGACAGTGGGGACAGTGGGGACAGTGGGGACAGTGGGCACAGGCTCTCTGGAGTGGGACCTGCCCAGTGTGATTGCCCAGCCAAGGGAGGGCTGGGAGCAGAAAAGGCAGGAGCGGGTGGAGAGCAGGAACAAAGGCACCCCAGTGGCTCGGGAAAGGTTGCCTTTGCTTGCGGCTGAAAGCGCTGGGCAATAATAATCAAGATTTATCGCTTGGCAATCACCATGGCAACATCAAAACACAAGTGGGAGAGAGATGCTCCCCGGGGGGCTCCCTGCATCTCCTGCTGCTGTTGCTCAGCCCCAAGCAGGAGGAAGCAGAGCCTGGCGGGAAGGGAAGCTGGCTTTGCTGGTGGAGGAAGGAGCTCTCCCAGCCGCCATTGAGCCCTGTCTTGCAGCAGGAATATCCCAGACAAGGGTTATTCCCTGCACCACCAGACCCGGGGTGCCTGCTGCATCCCAGCCAAGGGTGCTGGCTGCTCCTTGGGACGCTGCTGTCCCTCGCCACCTCCTTTTTGGGTGCCAGCCAGCTGCTGGGTGCAAACAGTGTGTGGAAAGAGGAAAATGTTGTGTTTCTTGCACTGGTGTTGGTGGCTCCTCGTGCTGCTCCAGAGGTGGATGCTGGCTCCTTCCTGGCACTGGCACCAGCACTGTGCTGCTGCCCCTGGAGGAGTGCTCGCCTTGCTGGCACCAAATCCAGCCCTGTCTCTGCTACCAGAGCTGCTAAGCCTCCATAAATATGCTTTTATTAATCAAGCAGTGTTTGTTTAGCATAAACCAACTCCCCTGCTAAATGGCTGCAGGAGCAGCACGTGGTTCACAGCCATGACTCAGGGCTGCCAGTGCAGCTCCACAGGGCTGGGGGAGCATCATCCATCTCTGCTCCTCACTCCAGCTGCCTCTGGAGCCTTGGGCACAGCAGGCTGGCTCCATCTCGGCTGCTCCCTTCGGGTCTGGGTGCTGGGAAAGGCTCCCCAGGGCTGTGCTCCTTCCTGGGGATGTGCTCAGGGTGGGGTTCATGCTGTGAGCACATCCCTGCTGGTGTGAGAGTGGTGACCAAACCCTAGCAGGGACCACTGGCATCCCCTCTGGTCCCCAAAGGCACAGCTCCAGCTGAGCAGACAGATCCTGAGCCCAGGGGTGTCCCTGCACAGGAGGGAACAGCCACGGCCAGGCCCCTTCTCTGAGGAGAACAGAGCAGAGAGGGACCCTCTGCTGCCTCTGCCCTGTTTGGGAGCTTATGGAGACGTTGGAATGGGGGGAAAAGCAGCTTCTGCCTTTGAATGGGCAGCCAGGCAATGTCTGCTGGGAGAGGAGCTGCAGTCTGCCGGCTCCTCCACTCGCTGATCCAGTGCCAGGTTGCAGGGGCTGGAGCAGCCTGTGGAGTTAGCAAAATCCTTTATTTTACATTTGATATCTTGTTCAGATCAATAAGGATTCCTTGAGCAATTCGGGGTCTTGTAGTCTCCTGATTAGCTGTCCCTTTATCCAGTTAGATTTTTCTTATCTAGAGTAATTGTTGTTCCAGAGAACATCTACGGCTGCAACATGACCTTACCGGCAAGGGTACGGCTCCCCGAGAAATACAGCTCCCCACGCCGGGCCCTCCCTGCCAGCCCCGCCGCCTTATCTCCCTATAAATTGTTGCTGCAAGCTTTTGTTGCCTTCCCAAGGTGAGCCAGGGCGATCCGGAAGGCAAGTAAATAAATCTCCATTGCTGAAAGGCCCCGGTGGTGGCCACAGGGAGGAGGAGGAGGAGGATGAGGAGGGTGGGGGATGTTTGTGCAGCCGCTGGTGTCCTGCAGGCTCTCTCCAGCAGATCTCCTGTCCGATGGACTTTGACAGGAGTTTTTTATTAACCACCGAGGCTCCTCCATCTATTCCCAGCCCTGGAATCTTCGGTGGGTTTGGGCTCCAGCCTCAGATTGGAAATAAATTGATGGCTAAAATAAACCCCCTCTCCA